>CM061139.1:57740571-58284079 GCA_030789695.1 Scilla litardierei
TTTAACTTAGGAAAGTATTTCAAAAGTTAGTATCAATGACCGTTTCGAAATACATTAGTAAGAAAAGGGAGGTGACATTTGAACCAGTGAATTAGAAATAAAGTTTTATAAGTTCATTGCATGAGGAAAATAGAGTGGTTATATAAGGTTATGTGAAGTAGAAGCGTGGAAGATTATGTTAGAGAATCGCTATAAAATAGTTACTAAAGATCGCGTCAGAAGAGTTTCATAATCAAGATGGGGTTTAAGTCGACTGAAGTGTAGAGAATCTAAATAAAGGCTTTCGAAAGAATTTTAAACTTTAGCGAAGAATTCAATAATGAAACATTGAAAATACTTTTTAGAAGGAGAGGTTCAAGGTTGAAGATGGCGGATATGAAGAGTTCATGTGAATCGAGGACAAGAATCATATTTGACGATTGAAACGTAAGGACGACTAAGAAGTACTCCGTGAATACGCTACGATGGCTTCCTACGATCATTAACATAGAAAATGACAAACCAGAGGGGAAAATAATCGTTGGGTCGATTAAGGTTTAGCACTAAGGTTCTCCAATGAACTGGTCTGCGCTAGGAAAGCTGAGGTAAGGGTCCGTTGAGGATCGAGATCTAGATCTAGAATATCCTATGCTTCGAAGTCTACTCAATGCAGACGTCTCAGGTTCGACTTGCTTGGCGACGGTCGCTACGGTCGGTTGGGCCCTAGGTTCGATAAATCTAAGCGAACGACTATCGAAACTCAAAAGTCTAATATGGTCAGAACTGGATGATCAATTGATAGGGTGACTCCTAAGATGATAGTACTAAGTCGTGGCAAGGGTGTCTAACTAACGAGCGCAAGCGTCTATCTATTCCTACTATCATGGTATTGGGTTTCCTATCATGCTGAGACAAGTTATTCGAGTAATTCTGCGTACGAACTAATTCTGGATGTTTTGGCTAATGAAAAATGTTCTCATTGTTCTGAATTTCGTAGTTGCAGGACCTGCATGGGCCACCACTAAAACCTGTAACGCCCCGCTTCCCAAAAGACACCGGAAGCGAGAACGTTACATGGCCCGCTTGAACTGGAGCGGTGAAGCTCGAGTTCAATAAGCGTCTGTGATAAAAACACAGAAAAGAGGTCCTTGCATTTGTGTATCAGAACAACCAGAAAACATTTCATTAAATTAAATGGCCACTTCCAGAATTGTTCGTACAGAAAATAAAACAACAGGGCCTCAGCATGGCCAAAGGGAACTACAACCAAACACCAATCCTACTACAAGGAACTAAACTAAAACTCAAAGCAATGACGGAAAAGAGACTCTAGTCTTCTGCAGAAAATGTCTCGACGTCTTCGACAACTCTGGCTCTCCAAGTCAGGTGGTACTCAAGCTCTAAACCTGACATACATCCACAAACATGAATGTATGTCAGCTAGGGGTCTGCAAGAAAGAGTTAGCATCCCAAGGCGAAGTATATAACAAGTATATGAAATTTAGAAGCATCATTAAATTTAAAAGAAACGACTGCAACAATTAACATTTAACAATTACAGAGCAGAAAGAAACAATCCTAGCATGCAGTTCTAGTCGATGACAAGTTTAAAGTTAGATTCTCAGAGTTTGTTAGCATTTCAATATTCACGATGACCAAGTTAGCGTTACAATGACCATGTCAAGAATTCACATCTAATCTAGGGTTCTCGCCTTTAGGTCGTGATGAGAAGGTCGTTCCTCTCACGGGGGCTTACCGTGATTGACACTAACCCACCGCGTCGGGTGGTGTTCTTGAGGAGAGTACCTTTCATACGCCCAGTGGCCGCTCAACCCTAACCCCACCCAAAAGTTTTGCCGGAACACGAGCCGGCCTAGTCGACTCACACGACATCACGAATTCACGATTTCGCCTTCGAGGCGCACGATTTCACGATGTCCAAACTGTTAAACACGTCAAGACTCACTGAATTTCATTGTTATCAAAATTAGTGTTTTATGGCGACAGTTCTGCAAAGCGGAAGCGGGTCGAAAGACCGGTTCCGTAATTTCCAATAATGACGATTTCGTCCTTTTCGTTCAATTTGCTACAGAAACAATTTCTTTCTCTAGTTGTTTAAATTGGGGATATATCGTATGATATACCGTTGGATCCCAATTTTCGCCCTAATCATTATGGTGTCACTTTCCTACGTTATTTCACGTCACAATTTCAGGTTATTCAGCAATACATGAAGGCGGCGTAAACGTGCCGAAACTTCTAAAAATCATAACAAATTATATACTTGCATGTTTTTGGCGTTCTTGGTGTCGTTGGATTCGTCTCGACGAATACTATGATGTGGGAGGTTCGGTTCGCTGTTTTGGCAGAAAATAAAATCAGAATAGGCATTTCTTGTTCAGGACAGATTTACAAAAAGTACCCTATGACGTCTAATCACCCAATTTTATTAAGTTTTCTACTTTACGGTGTGGGTTAAGAGTTATAGGGGTAGATCTACTAACCGGTAGTGCATACGAGGATCGGAACGTTGTGACAGCGATACGCGCGACATCTACGGACTTGACTCGTCGTGGCAGTGAGGAAGTCGACGGACATCAGCGTCTATGGGCTCTGCAGGTAGTAGCGATGATATCAGCGAATACCCGGGATCGTCGACATCAGATCTGAACGGTTGGATGAGCGTCAAGCGCGCGTAAGGAAGATAAACAACTATATGATGATGTGGGGTCATATCTAGAAGAATGGAGCTCACTAGGACCAGCCTACATGTGCCTGCAACAAAGTAGGACTTGTCCGGCTAAATAAGAATCATTGACATGAACATGAGATGACATAAGGACACAACTAATTCCCAGTAGTACGTATGAGAATTTTGACACAAGGAGAAATCTCGCACACTATGCCTGTGCAAAACTTGAGACTGTAAAGAAAGAGATTTAGTGTTACTACTTACATGACATACCCATGATCTCCTTTTGGTCTGACAAGGTGGGGGTTACATCGGAGAAGAAGCAGCTGGCCGTGGGGACGCAGACTGGCGGCCTGGAGATGTGTGCTAGGGTTTTTAAGAGAGAAGGGCCGGCTGTGCGTGGAGATGGGGGGGTTCTGCGAGATGCGTCGATGGTGAGGGGCCGGAGGAAGTTGCGCCCTTACGGTGGTTGCGAATGGAGGAGATCGCCGACGATGGTCGCTGGGGGTCGACGCCATTGGTCGGAGAGGAGGTGGAGATCTCGTGTGAGGGGAGCTTGGGCTGCCGTTCGCACGGAGGGAGGCACGACTGGGACTTGGGCTCGAGGTTGCTCCGCCGGTGGAGGAGGAGGCGCGGGCCAGCAGCAGCTGGGCGAGGGCTCGAGAAAGGCGTTTGCGAGGAGAAGATGGAGTGGCGTGCAGAGGGAAGAGGCACCGGCGTTGTTCAGGCGTGAAGAGGAGGAAGGAGCTCGGATGTGAGCTGGGGCGTGGCCTTGGGCTTTGGTGGTGAGAAGAAATGGTAGGAGGGAGGGGAGACCGCGTGAGGGAGAAGCCGCCTGCTCTCAGCGTTGGGAGGAGATGGACGTGCGGCGTGGATCTGGGTTGCGTGGGGAAGGAGGACTCGGGGTAGGGGGCGGCGGCTTGTGATAGGGTTGGAGAAATAATACCCTAGGGTTTTATATTAATATAAGTCTAGGGCTTAAGGAGTATATAACTTTACAGTTTCTTCTTATATGAACTTGGTGTGTGTGTGGGTTTGTACGGGGGCAGCACGTGAAGGCCCTTAGCATTAGGGTTATATATATATATATTATTAATATAAAAAGTTAGCCTAGGTTTTCTTATTTAAATGATAGTTGGGTTGTGAGAAAGCAACATCACGTGTGTAAGGTCCTTTAGCTTAGGTTTATAATATAAATGAGTGTGGTGTACTGGCAGCTCGTGAAATGTTTCTAGGCCCTAGGGTTTAATTATAATTATATAGGAGTATGGTGGCCTAGGTTAGGTCTTAAAATTCATGGTGTATTAGTGGCGTGTGTGAATTTTTGAATTCGCAGTAAGAGGCTAGCTAGGCTAAGTTTTAGGGTAGGCCTGTAAAGTTTGAAAGTTTCATATCATAAAATTTGTGTGTGCGTTAATTGATGCGTGAGAGCTGATCGGCCTGGGTGGGTGCGTGTGTTCTCCTTTTGGGTTCGGCCCTGTGGGTGTAATTTGAAAAAGAATGAAATTTCATTAATTGTATTAAATGGGATTAGTATTAAATCGGTTTAATTAGGGAAATAAGGGTTAGTCAATAGGTTTTAAAGGGGTCCAAAATTGGTAAGCAGAAATTTTAAATTTTAAATGTTTGAAAAGATTTGAAACTTGGATTTTGAATTTTGAAATTTTAAATTAATTTAATAAGGGATACTAAAAATAAGACTATATAATAAAGAAAAACAAGAATTTTGTTTAAGTGCCATGAAATAATAATAGTAATAATTAATATGGCAAAGCTGGCATGTGCACGGGGATAGTCACTCCTAACTACGGATACAGAAAAGATAGTTCACTAGATAAATACAGATAATATTAATGAGGAGAAACCGGCCGTTACAGATCCTCACTCTCTAGCAGAATGTAAACGCAGAGATGATTGACCAAAATGGAATGTGGTAATAGGAGTAGAGCTGGACTCACCCTTAAAACGCAAAGTACTTGGACCAGTAGTTCCAACACCAAAAGGTGTAAAACATGTGGGCTATAAATGGGTATTCATAAGAAAGAAAAATGAAAATAATCAGATCATATGCTACAAAGCACGCCTTGTAGCACATGGTTTTTCCCAATGACCGGGAATAGATTATGAAGAGACATATTCCCTGGTTATGGATTCGATCACTTTTCGATTCATAATAAGCTTTACAGCTACAAAAGGCCTAGATAGACAGCTCATGGACGTTGTGACTGCATAACTATACAGTAATATGGATAAAGATATCTATATGCAACTTCCTGATGGATATAAATTACCAAAAGAAATGACAGCTAGACCTTGGGACGTCTATTCTGCTAAGCTACAAAGATCATTGTATGGTCTAAAACAATTGGAAAGAATGTGGTATAACAAACTCAATGAATTCCTTGTACAACAAGGATTCACCAATAATAAAGTCTACCATGACATCTTCATAAGAGCAAAGGGAATATGATTTGTAATAATTGCCATCTACGTAGACGATAAAATCTCATCGGATCTTCTGAAGTGATATCGGAGATATCCAAAAGCCTTACAAAGACCTTTGAGATGAAAGACCTAAGCAAAACCAAATACTGCCTTGGCTTACAAATAGAAGACCTCGGCGAAGGAATCCTTTTACATCAATCCGCTTTTACAAAAAAATTGCTGAAAAATTTCCAAATGGACAATTGTCACCCGCTGAGTACACCAATGATCGTCAGATCATTAGATATTAATAAAGACCCCTTCCATCCACTGGAAGAGGGGGAGGAAACACATGGTCCTGAAGTACCTTACCTAAGTGTCATTGGAGCACTCCTCTATCTGGCAAACTGCATGCGTTCCGATATATCGTTGTAGTAAACCTACTAGCCAGATATAGTACAATGCCCACAAAGCGCCACTGGAATGGAGTGAAGCACCTTCGGCGCTACCTCCAAGGGTCAATCAATCTGGGATTATATTACCAGAAAGGTGTATCCACCAACTTAATTGGTTATGCAGATGCAGGTTACATGTCAGCTCACCACACTGAAAAGTCATAGACTGAGTTCGTGTTCACCTACGGTGGGATGGCCAATTCATGGAGATCTGTGAAGCAGATCACGACAACAACCTCATCCAATCACTCTGAACTCATTGCGATCCATGAAGCTAGCAGATAATGTTTTTGGCTGCGTTCAGTCATTCACCACATCCTAGTGACGACCGGCCTGAAGACGGGCGACCTTGAACCAACCACCATTTTTGAAGACAATGCATCCTGCATAGCTCAACTACGAGGTGGCTACATCAAGGGTGATAGGATGAAGCACATCTCTGCTAAGCTCTTCTGGACGTAAGAACTACAAGAATACAAACAGATCGACATTCAGCAAATCCAGTCTTGCAATAATTTTGCAGATCTGTTTATTAAAGAACTACGTCGATATACTTTTAGGAATCTTGTAAAAGGGATTGTGATGAGAAAATTGTGAGACTTTCAAGCTTGAAGCTTGTAAACAACCGGGGGTTAAATGTTTAGTTGTACTCTTTTTCCTTATTTATTGGTTTTTCCCACTGGGTTTTCCATAGCAAAATGTTTTAACGAGGCAACCATATTAACTCTGGTTCCAAAAGTATCCACCCCTAGTGATATTCACTGATCAGGAGAAGTTAATGAGACTTGTACTCTTTTTCCTTAGCTATTTGACGTCCCCTGGCTTTTAAGGTCTCCTCGTAGAAGAGTACAGTTGGATTGGGGGATACCAGATTTAAAATATTTGTACCCAAGCGTACGGTGTTGTAGTGTGGATTGGGGGTCGAACACAGGGAGGCGTGGTTGTGCTTATTTCTAAGAGGAACCAATTCACCATACTGGTGAGCTAGCCCGATCGATCGTTGGTTTGTCACAGAAAATGAATACGAGGGATAAACAATATGAAGGGAAACCCAGGACTCCGGTTTCCACCCGATCATGTGTTCTCACTATTACGACCTGTGGATAGGAAAACGATCGGAATTAGGGTTTAGTGGCGAGACGTTGCCTCTAAGAGTGATACCAGCATCCCACGGTCCCGATATTCCGGTCGGTGCCCAGGATGATACACCGGACTACCCGGGTTCGTTCAGTGGGCATTCCCATGTCCATTAACACTGACCGACTCTGGGAGCACTAAGCTCGCAACGATAACTCCCGACATCTCGTCCTGCCGCTCTTGTACGCTAGGATTAGATGTCTACGCTAAGGGCGTGAGCAATGGCTGGGGAGTCAACCGCCAAGTTTGTTCCCCCTTGGCCCTACGATCAAAGGCGGTCTTTTTTCCGTCGATGACAATGAAACACCCAGCGTAACCAATAAATCACTATTCCCTATCGGAATCCTAGACCTATGGACGTATCAGGGAGAATCCACGAAGGGGTTTCCACCAAAATCCTAGATTTGGGAACTACTCACACATTATAGCTAAAAAGCCATCTAAATGAAAATCGACCGTAGAAATCATAATCAAGCAATTAAAATCAAGTAGTAGCAATGCTATTAAGATAATATCAAAGTTTCATAAAGATCAGAACACTTACAAATAACAATAAAATTCCAACCGTCACAAGTAGAGAAAAACAGGAAAAAAATACAACTCTCCATTTCTGAAAACCTAGGCAGCTATTTATAGAAATCGACTTCACCCGATCGATTGAAGAATCAACTGATCAGGTGAGCTGCTACGTGCTTCGGCTGCGAGCTTCAGAAATTTCACCCGCACACTTGACCCGACCGGTTGGCGCAAGCGGGTCGTCGTTTGAAGGGGTACGGACATCAGGTGAACCGATCGGTTGAGTTATCAACCGATCGGTTGGAATTATCGCCCAAAAGAACAGAAACTTCAATCGACTTGGCACGGTCAGCGGGCCATCGGGTGAGCTCTCCGGGTCGTCGTTCGTAAAATTCGCTACAGATGAACCGATCGTGTGAAGGTCACCCGATCGGTTGGAATTCAGCTCCAATTTCCTGAGAACTCTGTTGGGATGAACCGATCGACGAACCGGTCGGTTGACCTTGCACTTCGCTTCAGCTTCAGTCCGGGTCGGACATGCGTGCATCACTCGATCGGTTGGCTGTGTCCAACCAATCGGGTGGGGGCTGAAAGATGGCAATTTTCGTCATTTGACCCCCTGGATCACGCGTGACACCTCCCATTACTCCGGGGACTTATGATATCTTCGTTATGTGTCCCCTACACTGGTAATCTCCTGCAAACACACAAAAACACGGAAAAGTGAAAGAAAACTAAAAAACACAAAAAAATGGATACAGGACGGTGGAAAATAACGGAAAAACACAAAGAAGACGTGCGTGAATATATAAGATATACACACACGTCAAAATCCCCCAAGCTGAACCCTTCCTCGTCCTCGAGGAAGACGAGTGAGAGTAGGAGCTCAGAGGGAGAAAATAGAGAGAAAGAGAGAAAAAGAAGTCTAAATCCTAAATCCCCCGTCAGGGCCAACAAAATCAACAACGCCACACCAAGAAAGCAAGCGACAAATCACAACAATAAACCAAGGAAAATGAGTCCAAACGAGTGTCGTGGGCCCACGTGGTGAAGCGCAAGTGAGTGTGGTCGCGTGCTAGCAGACGTGTTACTATCTACAATGTGCAATAGAGCTCCATTTACACAAATCCAAGAAAAGACCCAAGTATAGATTCGATTTGAAATAAGCGGTGAATAGATAGCTCAAGCATGAAATTTAACAGAGTAAGAATCGAATCGTATCATGCGTCAGGGACTCCACAACTAGGGACTAAGAAATCACCACACTATCGCCTAGATAATAGCTAGAAGGTCCCTATTCCAAGTGTTTTCAAAAACGATGGGGGTCGAGATGATGTGGAGAAGAACACTCGGTGCAAATTCTCGTCTTCCCTTTATTCTCGGTAGGTAGGAAAATATTCACACAGGAATTTTTTTTTTGGGTTTTGGATATATGTATTTTTTTGGGTTTTTGGCTATACATATATATATTTCCTTTTCTTTTCTCTTTTCTTCTCTTTTTGGGTTTTTCTTTTCTCTCTATTTTTGGATTTTTGGATTTTTGGGTATATACATGTGTGTACTCTCCCAAGTGGGAGAACGGTACACGACGAGGGGATTTGCACCAAGTAAAATAAAAAAGAAATCGGATTCTAGACACTTGGGCAAGGGAGATTTTCTTTGCTAATCAGAGCATAGGCTAAATGGGTTATCCTAGTCCTAACTGTGGAATCCCGACACATGCGAAATGAAATATATGATATAAATATAGCATGCATATAGAGCCAGACAGGAGAAGCAAATACCGCATATTCAAATCGAAACATGATAATCTAGGTGTCATTCCAGGACAGGTATATAGATCAAAATCACAAAGTAGAAGCACACCGTAAGCTAGACGCGACACACGACTCACACAAAAGCAAAATGGACCCACGATGTATGAAATGCAAGAGGACTCAGCTTCCTAGGGTTAGTGAATGTGATTATCGAAGTCATGCTAGATGTGTGTGTGATTCTGTGGCAATTCATCATTTGGGTTCATCTCTAGGAGAGAGAGTAGAAAAAGGAAAGAAAGAAAAAGAAAAACACGGTGAAAACGACTCAAAAACGAAGAAAAGACACAAAACGACGCACGAAGTGCGACTCCCCCAAGCTGAAACTTGCATTGCCCTCAATGCAATAAAAGTAAATACGAAAGGGCAATGAAAATGGGGGGAATACGCACCGATACAAGGAGAAATGAAAAACGAGGAGAACACTCATACGAGACTGAAAAATAAAGAAAGAGGAAAAAGAAAAACGGAAAAAGAACGATAAAAAATCACACCACAAGACGTATATAGACAAACACACCACACAGAAAAAAACTCGACAAAACATACAAAAGTTGACTTCCCCCAAGCTGAACATGACAAAGCTAGCAATATGATGTGCTCATGACGATGCAGAAATATGTAAGTGGGTAGATCGAAAAAGCGAAAGAAATCAAAAAGCAGGAGAGGAATCGTCCTCGTCCTCCTCGGTAGAATATGGAGGGGTCAGAGGGGAGAGGTGGGGGTGTGCGAAGAAGTGGGGAGAGGGGTGCATGATGTGTGTGGATCGGTGTGGATGTGTGGACGATGGGTGGTGTGGTAGTGATGATGGTGGGTGGAAGGGAAATGGCGACCAAAGCGGTGGTAGATGGGGTAGATACGGCAGTAGGTACGGATACGGCGGTAGAAGAGGATGGTGGTGGAAGTGATCGCGAACGCACCTGCAATTTCTTGCGGCGCACGTATGGGGTGACGGTAGTGGAGGGTGGTGGATCTGTGGGGTCGACGCTGGTGGTCGTGAGTGGAGGTGAAGTGGCAGGGATGGGAACGGTGGTGGTGGAAGGGGATGGTCGCCTAGGGGGGTGATTGGGGAGGTGAAGAGTGTGATGGTGGAGGTGAATAGTGTGATGGTGGGGGTGAAGGTGGTGGTGTAGGTGGAGGTGGTCCATGAACGTGAGTGAGAATGCGGGGTATGGCGGCCACGTTCCTCTCAAGTGCGAGGAAACGTGGGTGAGAGAAGATCGAAGAGGATGGGTCTGAGGGGGAAGATGACGAAGCGCGAGCGCGCAGTGAAGCTAGCTCGGCCTCGAGAGCGAGGCGAGCAGAGGCGGCGCGACGGACGGAAGAAGTAGAGGCTGGACGGGAGGTGGAAGTGGTGCCAGTGGTAATGGTCATGTCGGCACCAGAGGCTAGGCCTAAAAGGGCCTCACTCAGAGCCTCGGAAGTGATAGGGCCAGGAGCCAGGATTATATGACTGTGGCCAGCCCCGGAGTCTCCCAGGGACGCAGGGATATCCTGTTCGCCTAAGTGGGCGACAGGGAAAGGTGGTCTGGGTGCGCCCTGGGGAAGGAATGGAAGACGTAACCCCCCCCAACATAAACTCTGGATCAGGAGGGAATGTCTAATCTGCCACTATAGCGATAGTCATGCGAGCTGGGTTGGACAGAATCGTATAGGGAGCAGGGGGTGTCCGTAGTAAAAAGCAAAATGACCGTTGGGGCGGGGCTTGATCATGTGAATATGCCGAAGGACATCGAGATCTATATGTGAGGGTCCTGGGGCAGAAGGGAAATCACGGGGGATGACGACACTATATTGGGGATATGAGGCTATGATAGTAATGAGGCCCCCGCAACAAAACTTGCCTTTGCCGGCGCGGCTAATGTCAAGCAATTTGTGGATAAGCCCATCGCCAGCGTGAATGGGAATGCGAGGGGCCTCGATGGCGATCCCGTCGTCACCACGAATGAAATCAAACGTCATGGCCCACAAAATGAAAAGATCAGGGATAGTCACCGTCCCGGACTCATCCCTATGGAAGAATGTGCAGGATATGATTCGGTGGACCAAACAGAAAACGGCGTGAATGATGGAGGAGGCCTTGGCCTTGCCTCGAGGATAGTGAGCGTGTAGGGTGAGGCGAAACCAAAATTGATCGACGTCGAAATCAGGGTGGGATCCGGAGTGACGGATAGCGTCATCCCCAGGAATGGAGAATCCGAAAATGTGATTGATAGTATCCAGGCGGGTGCGGACGGTTCTGTTTCGGACCCGAAAAACGATGATCGATCCCGACTCACACTTAAGGGAAGATAAGAATTCTAGTGTGAGTGCGGGATAGGAGGGTGAGTGGGCATTCAGGAAAGCTAACCATCCTAAGTTGGCAAAGAGGGTCTCGACTTCGGAGAAAACACCGATATCGATAAGCGTTTGGGCAAGGGTAAATTTGGTGGATAGGTGTCCCCGTGCATCGAGTCTATGATAAAAATCTTTTGGTTCTTTACTCAAAAAATGGTAGCCACGCGGGCCCAACATTGGGTCCTCAGGAGGGATGATAGGCGGGGGTTGTGCAGGCAGTGCAGGAGGAGGGCATGAGTGTGGTGGACGTGTGGTCTTTCGTCTCTTGCGAGACGACCCCTCCTCACGCATAATACCCTTACCCTTACCTTGATCCCGGGCCATGTGAATGTGTGATGCTAGTGTATGCAAGATATAATGAATGCACATAAACACTGGCAATCGAGCAAAATAGTAATACTAGGGCAAAATTGTAAATGGAGCTAAGGAGCGAAGTTACCCAGTAGAGATGATGATCCTTGCTCGTAGATCACCCAACGTAGCGCAATGAGGGGGTGTGTGAAGCCGCGGCACTTATTTTCAGCAAATTTTCGAAAATGGGGGGAGGTCGGGCTGAAATTAGGGTTTTTTTCTAGGGTTAAATGGAAGAGGGAAGAGAGAGAGAGAGAGAGAGAGAGAGAGAGAGAGAGAGAGAGAGAGAGAAGGAGAGAAGGAGATAGGAAGTGGAGAGATCGATTAAGGGAGGTTGGAGATTGGTTGGGGGAAGAATCTGTCCGGTTGGAGCTTGGAGAAGTCGAAACGGCAAAGGAGATCGAAATCAGGTGAGGGGAAATGAACGGGTGAGGGCGGGGGTATTTATAGGGTCTAAGGCGAACCGATCGGGTGAGTTTTCACCCGATCGGGTTATTATGTCGAAAATTCTTGTTGAAAAGAGGCTACAGGCGAACCGATCGGTTGAGTTTTCAACCGATCGGTTGGTCGCTTCACAATTTTTTCCCGAGACTTCTGTGCAGCTCACCCGGTCAGTCATACGACCATGCTTCATGTCAACCGGTCGGTTGATAAAATCCTTAAATTTCCCAAGACTTCCGCCCTTTTCACATGGTCTGCCACCCGGTCTCAATTTGCTTCACCCAACCGGTTCGTAGATGAACAAATATAGGCCACTTTTTGATACGTCCCACCCGATCGGTTAAGGGATCAACCGATCGGTTGGGGGCTTGTTTCCTGCAAAAGTCCAAAAATTGCCTAAGTCTCTCGACGAAAGTTCCCGTGGCTGGATTTATTTATCAAAATAGGAAAAATAAAGCTAAAAATAATCCTAAAAACAAAGATGAGAGTTTATGTCATGCCCTGCTTCCCTAAAATGGAGGCGAGACGTGAGAAGGTCCGCACAGACGTGGAGCTGTGAAGCTACACGCCTGATAAGCGTCAAATCTGAATATATGCAAGTGCCTGTAAATGCAAACGGAACAAAGATAATAATAACAATGTGGTAAAGGAGACTGATAAAAGTTAACCAATCTCAGAATTTGTCCACAACAATATTCAACATCGCAGAAAAGCCACCAGGCTAAAGAAGGAGTCTAGGCCCAAACATGGCCAACAAAAGCCAACACGAACAAAGTATTGGTGCTACGCACCGACAACTAAAGCAGTCTAAACAAAAACACAAACAGTCTCTACGACTGATCTCCCGTGTCCTCAAACTCCTCGATGAACGCGGGCTCTGACTCAACGTCAGCGAACACCACGTCCTCAGCAGCAACCTCAGGCTCAGGATCTAACATGTGTCACCCAAAAGAGTAAAGGGCACATGTCAGCAAGTCTAAAAGACTTGGGCAAGGAAACTGGAAGGAAGTGAACTAATAACCTAGCAGTTATAGTATGATGCATAGCATGGCAAGTTTAGTATGGGAGCAACAAATAAGGTAAGGTGCAAGTAACAAGTAGCAAATAGCAAGTATGGCATGGATGACAAGTTTTACAAGCATAAACACGGACAAGTACAAGTCAAGTAAATCACGTCAAGTAAACATGTCGTGCACAGAGATTACGTCTTCTGGCTAGAGTGGCGGATCAGGCCAACTCGTACACTCAGGTGATCGCTTATCCCTACCCCTCCATGTGTATCGAGCCATGGCATTACCCCCGAACGCGTAATGCTCGCTTCTGGATCACGAGCCAGGAAGTGTATTTGGCATAGGGTTGTGCCCGCTAAAAGCAGGTGCCTAGCCGGATCAAGTAGTACAAGTAATGTAGCGTGTGCTAGAATGCAACATTCAACATGGATAACATAGCAGATAAGATACATGGATGACAATAAGTGCGAATAATTAAAAGTAGTCGGATCTAGCTTCGTTGTCAACTAGATCCTGAAATTTGCGCCTAGGCGAGTATCATTTCGTCTCCTAGTCTCTTTTACGCCTACAACAAGCAAATGGCCTAAGGTATGGCCTAAAACCCTAAGTGGCAAGTTTCACTTGCCTGGCACCAAGGATGACGATCAACGAGGCACGTTACAAAATGTTAAACTACAGAGATGGAATCGCTGCCATGGCAAAACAATATCAGAACAACATCCAATCCAGTTCTATTAGGTTTCAAAAAAAGTCACAATGGGGTTAAGAGAATATTAAAGGATCGATTTACTAACAGTATCATAGCGGAAGAACGATGCCGAGCAAGCACGGCAACGGAAGAACGATCCGGAGAACTATGGCTCAGATCTGGAAATGGCGAGAAAATCTGGAGAAATTGGGATTTGGGGGTTTTGGGGTTGGCCGGCGGCCTAAGGGAGGTGGCCGGCGCTAATGAGGGTGTGAGGGAAGCTCCGAGGAAGAAGAAATGGCTTGGGGAATGTTGGAGGATGATTTGGGGAAGCAATGGGCTCAGAAGAATGAAGAAAGAGTAAAAGGATCGAAGGGTTTAAATAGGAAATGAAACGGCGGCGGAAATAAAACCTAGGGTTACGGGGTCATTTAGTCGGTCAAAGAAGAGCTGCTGACCGACTAGTTTAAGAACTAGTCGGTCGGTCGACCAACTGTGACCGACTAAGAGCAAACAGTAACTCGGTCGTCAAAATGGTCAATGAACTAGTCGGTTAAAGAACAATGGATGACCGACTAGTTTTCAACCTAGTCGGTCGAACAATGTTCTTAAACCGACTAACGATAAACAGTAACTTAGGTGAAATTTATCAAAGGAACTAGTCGGTATGAGAGCAAGTTCTGACCGACTAGTTTCACATCTAGTCGGTCGGTGGTTGTTCTTAGACCGACTAAGAGTAAACAGTAACTCCTGAATAATAAATCAAGCCCACTAGTCGGTCCATGAAGGGTTGCTGACCGACTAGATCTCAATCTAGTCGGTTGGTTCTCCTTCTTGAACCAACTAATGTGCACGAAAAGTCTCGAATCGAAGCGCGAAGCTCCAGGAAGATTCCTACGGCTTCTAAGATCAACCTATCTCTAAGATAGAGCGATATGAAGCTCGTCATGTGTGACTTACTACAAGCTCAATGATCTAAGGAAGAAACTAGAAAATCACAACGAAACGAACGAAAACGAAAGCTACGGAGATGGAAAATCACACAATAGGAGAAAATCCACCAAAACATATATATAATATAGATAATCCAAATACATGAAAAACCAGTCGTTACATCCTCCCCAACTTAAGAAAAATTCCGTCCTCGGAATTTCCCAACACTCACGTGTCCGGGAACAAAAGTGGGTAGCGCTCTCTCATCTCATCCTCTCTCTCCCAAGTAGACTCTCCTGGCGAGCCGTGTCGCCACATCACCCTCACAAGATTGACAACCTTGTTTCGGAGTGACTTCTGACGCCTGTCCAAAATCAGCACTGGCTGCTGGTCATACGTCAAATCTGGGCGAACGGTGATCTCCGAGAAATCCACTGCATGAGATGGATCGCCGATGTACCGACGAAGCTGCGACACATGGAAAACATTGTGAACTCCTTCCAAAGATGGCGACAAGGCTAAGCGGTAGGCTACCTCGCCAACTCTCTCCAGAATGTCAAACGGTCCAATGTATCGCGAGCTTAACTTCCCCCGTTTCCCAAAGCGAATCACACCATGATTCGGGGAAATCTTCAGGAACACATGGTCGCCTGCCTGAAACTCCAAAGGACGGCGTTTAGCATCCGCCCAATGCTTAAAACGGTCCTGAGCAATCCTCAGCCTCTCCGGAATGTTCCTGACAACATCCACAGCCTCCACAATCATCTCAGGTCCCAACAGTTCCCGGTCACCAATGTCATCCCAACTCAATGGCGATCGACATTTCCTCCCGTACAGCGCGGCAAAAGGCGCCATGCCAATACTCGCCTGGAAGCCGTTGTTGTAAGAGAACTCTACCAGATGTAGATGGTCCTCCCACGAACCCTTGAAATCCAACATGCACGCCATCAGCATGTCCTCCAAGATCTGAATCGTCCTCTCGGACTGGACATCTGTCTGCGGATGGTACGCCATGCTGAAACTCAGACTCGTACCCAAACTCTTCTGTAAACTCTGCCAGAACTGAGATGTGAAACTCGTGTCTCTATCCGACACGATACTCACGGGGACTCCGTGAAGTCGTACGATCTCCTGCATGATTCACGTTACATCACTATCTATCTAGGAAAAGGAAATAGAAACGGAGAGTAAAAGAATTTACCTCCATGTATCTCCTCGCTAGCGCCTCGGTAGACTGTCCCACTCGGAATGGAATAAAGTGCACGGATTTGGTCAATCGATCTACGATCACCCAAATCGCGTCATTCAGCTTCGGACTCCGAGGCATTCCAGTCACAAAGTCCATAATGATGTGTTGCCACTTCCACTCCGAAATCGGAAGCGGTTGTAGCAACCCTACCGTACGTTGATGCTCTGCCTTCACCTGCTGGCAAACCAGACACTTGGCTACACTCCGAGCCACACTCCTCTTCATGCCATGCCACCAAAAGTTCAGACGAAGATCCTTGTACATCTTGGTACCACCAGGATGAACAGAATACGACGAACTGTGTGCCTCAACCAGCAACTCCTCGCTAATATCCCCAGCTAGCACACACAACCTAGCTCCATACCTCAGCGAGTCATCCTCATGAACCAAAAAGTCAGTCCGCAGACCGGCTTCTACCTGCTCCTGAATCTTCACCAGCTTCGGATCTCCAACCTGGCCAGCCTTGATCCGATCCACGATCGTCGACTGTATCTGCATACACATCAACGGAGAAGCCTCTCCAGGAAGAACAATCTCAATTCCAGACTCGCAAAAATCCTACTGCAATCTCCATTGCGAAGTCGACATCATCACCGCTTGAAGCCTACTCAGCGCATCCGGAACCACATTCACCTTGCCATGATGATACTGCAAATCGATCTCGTAATCCGCCATGAGCTCCAACCATCGACGCTGTCGCATGTTGAGCTCCTTCTGAGTAAAAATATACTTCAAGCTTTTGTGATCGGTGAAGATCTTCACTTTCTCACTCAGCAGGAAGTGCCTCCAAATCTTGAGCGCAAACACGACAGCAGCCAACTCCAAGTCGTGCGTCGGGTAATTCTTCTCATGAGCCTTAACCTGACGCGAAGCATATGCCACAACATGCCCGTGCTGATGCAACACACAACCGAGACCCTTGTCAGAAGCATCGCAAAAGATCTCAAATCCCCTACTGCGATCAGGCACAACAAGAACTGGGGCAGTCGTCAATCTCTCCCTCAGAACACCAAAGACATTCTCACAATCACCCGACCAAACAAAAGGTACATCCTTCCGCGTCAATCTGGTCATCGGCTCAGCAATACGGGAAAAGTCCTTAATGAAGCGCCGATAATAACCAGCAAGCCCAAGGAAACTCCGGATCTCAGATGCTGACTGCGGAACAGGCCACTCTCTGATGGCCTTGATCTTCTCGGGATCCACTGAAATACCATCTCCAGACACCACATGCCCGAGAAAAGCAACTCTGTCCAGCCAAAACTCGCACTTCGAAAACTTAGCATACAAACGATGCTTCCTCGAAAACTCCAACACTGTCCTCAAGTGCGAGGCATGCTCTTCCTCCGACTTTGAATAGATCAAAATGTCGTCAATAAAGATAACGACAAACTTGTCTAAAAAGTCTTAGAAAATCATGTTCATCAGATTCATGAAAACTGCGGGAGCGTGGGTTACACCGAAGGGCATAACCACAAACTCGTAGTGGCCATACTTTGTCCTGAATGCCGTCTTCGAAACATCTTCCTTCTTCACCTTCAGCTGATGATAACCACTCCTCAGATCCAACTTCGAAAACACCCTCGATCCTCCAAGCTGATCAAAAATATCATCGATGCGAGGCAACGGGTATTTATTCATGATGGTCACCGCATTCAGCTCCATGTAGTCCACGCACATGCGACGCGAACCATCCTTCTTCTTCACCCGCAGCACCGGTGTTCCCTACGGAGACACACTAGGATTGATATAACCCTTCTGCAAAAGCTCATCCAGCTGCTTCCGCAATTCTTCCAACTCAGTGGGTGCCATACGATAGGGCGCTTTCGAAATCGGCTGCGCTCCTGGAATAAGATCAATCGAAAATTCGAGAGCTCGATCGAGTGGCAATCCAGACATCTCCTCGGGGAAGACGTCATCGAAGTCCCGCACTACCGCCGTCCTCTCCAGCTCCATCTGCATAGCCACAAACTCCACCGGTCTGGCCTGAAATCTGACGGGGCCAAGGGAACTGCTACCCCGGCTGAACTCAAATACCGGATGTCCGGGAATCTCGAACACCACCTTCTTCCTCCGACGGTCGATCGTAGCATAGAAGCTCGCAAGCCAATCCATCCCAAAGACCACATCATAGTTGATGATGTCGTGGACAATGAAATCAGCATAAAGCTCATGTCCACAGACCACCAACGAGCAAGAATTACAACCACGATGCACCAAGACCACGCCATTCCCTGTAACGATATTCCAACTCTTGGAAAGAGAGGACGTCGTCAAGGAATGCTTCTCCACGAAGCGCCGCGCCAAAATGCACATCGATGCACCCGAGTCAAAGAGGACTCGTGCAGGAAATGTGCACACCAGAATCACACCTACAAACAGTCTAACAATCAAGCCCTATTCTAGCAAACAATCATGTACAAGCAAACAACATAATCTAACAAACAAAACTAACTAAGAAAGGAACAGCTAGATTGAGGATTACCTGTGATAACCTCATCCACAGCCATGCTCTCCACCTCAGACATCAGAAAAGCCTGCCGCCTCGGCTGAAAAGCCTGCTGAAAGGCCTGCCTCTGTGGGACAAGAGCTGCTCCACGTCCAGCAGGAACAGATGCTCTCTGCTGCAACGGCTGTGCTGCAACAGGTGCTCTCCAAGGCTGCTTCGACTTCGGGCAGTCCTTCATGGTATGGGTAGGATCTCCACAGACAATACACTGGCCCAGAAATCTCCTACACTGTTTCTTGATATGCCCGGTCCTGCCGCAGAAATGGCAAGTCTTCTGAATAGGCCCTCCTGGCCTCTTGAACTGCACCGGCTGATTAGGCTTGAAACCAGGCCTAACCACCGCTCTGGCCTACTCCATAGGCCTCTTCCCAGCCCCAGCAACATGTCCTCTCCTCTGGTTCACAATCAACTCCTGCCTCCGCGCCGCTATCAGAACCTTCTGATAAGACTCCAGATCAGAGGAAGACACAAAACTCTGAAGCTCCAAAGCAAGTCCCTGCAGGAACCTCTGAGCCTTCTCATCAGCATCCTGCACCATCTTCGGTGCGAACCGACTCAGCCTGGTGAACTCCTGGTGGTACTGATCCACCGACAAGCTCCCCTGCTTCAAATCAATGAAGCGCTGCAACATCTCTCTCCGGGCAGCCTTCGGAAAATATTCCTCATCGAATCTGGACTTGAAGGTAGCCCAAGATATCGGCTCCTCCAACAGCTCCTCCTCAACATCCTACCAATTCCAGGCATTGTCCCTCAGCTGCCTCTTCGCCAAGTCAACCCAGCCAACCTCATTGACCTTGGACATCTTCAAATTGTCCTCAATATTCCTGACCCACTCGTCAGCAGCTAAAGGACCTTCAGTGCCATCAAAATATGCAGGACCCAGCTCTCGAAACTGTTTCGCTCCTGGCTCAGAACGAGGGGCCTCCGGAACTGCCCGAGCAGCTCGAACAACTGGAGCATTCTGGACTTGCAGGAGCACGCCCTGCTGCACCTGCATCATCTGAAGCATCATCTGCATTATCTCCCCATTGGTGGGCTCCCGATCAGGCTCCTCGTTATGAGGGGGTGCACCACCTCCTCCTCCGCGGGTATTTCGCCTTCCTGCCATCTAATGACACAGAAAAAAAACAATTAGACCTATAGCTTATGACTCGGATGTCGAATTTTTATTTGTGGACAT
This sequence comes from Scilla litardierei, assembly GCA_030789695.1. Classification (NCBI taxonomy): domain Eukaryota; kingdom Viridiplantae; phylum Streptophyta; class Magnoliopsida; order Asparagales; family Asparagaceae; genus Scilla; species Scilla litardierei. The sequence goes on from CM061139.1 coordinate 57,760,287, forward strand.
CAAATATTATTATCGTTATTCTGATAATCGCAGTTACAGAAGAGGACCTGCATGGGCCACCAACAAAACCTGTCACGCCCCGCTTCCCTAAAATGGAGGCGAGACGTGAGAAGGTCCGCACAGACGTGGAGATGTGAAGCTACACGCCTGATAAGCATCAAATCTGAATATCTGCAAGTCCCTGTAAATGCAAACGGAACAAAGATAATAATAACAATGTGGTAAAGGAGACTGATAAAAGTTAACCAATCTCAGAATTTGTCCACAACAATATTCAACATCGCAGAAAAGCCATCAGGCTAAAGAAGGAGTCTAGGCCCAAACATGGCCAACAAAAGCCAACACGAACAAAGTATTGGTGCTACACACCGACAACTAAAGCAGTCTAAACAACAACACAAACAGTCTCTACGACTGATCTCCCGTGTCCTCAAACTCCTCGATGAACGCGGGCTCTGACTCAGCGTCAGCGAACACCACGTCCTCAGCAGCAACCTCAGGCTCAGGATCTAACATGTGTCACCCAAAAGAGTAAAGGGCACATGTCAGCAAGTCTAAAAGACTTGGGCAAGGAAACTGGAAGGAAGTGAACTAACAACCTAGCAGTTATAGTATGATGCATAGCATGGCATGTTTAGTATGGGAGCAACAAATAAGGTAAGGTGCAAGTAACAAGTAGCAAATAGCAAGTTTGGCATGGATGACAAGTTTTACAAGCATAAACACGGACAAGTACAAGTCAAGTAAATCACGTCAAGTAAACACGTCGTGCACAGAGATTACGTCTTCTGGCTAGAGAGGCGGATCAGGCCAACTCGTACACTCAAGTAATCGCTTATCCCTACCCCTCCACGTGTATCGAGCCAGGGCATTACCCCCGAAAACGTAATGCTCGCTTCTGGATCACGAGCCAGGAAGTGTATTTGGCATAGGGTTGTGCCCGCTAAAAGCATGTGCCTAGCCGGATCAAGTAGTACAAGTAATGTAGCGTGTGCTACGAATGCAACATTCAACATGGATAACATGGCAGATAAGATACATGGATGACAATAAGTGCGAATAATTAAAAGTAGTCAGATCTAGCTTCGTTGTCAACTAGATCCTGAAATTTGCGCCTAGGCGAGTATCATTTCGTCGCCTAGTCTCTTTTACGCCTACAACAAGCAAATGGCCTAAGGTATGGCCTAAAACCCTAAGTGGCAAGTTTCACTTGCCTGGCACCAAGGATGACGATCAACGAGGCACGTTACAAAATGTTAAACTACGGAGATGGAATCGCTGCCATGGCAAAACAATATCAGAACAACATCCAATCCAGTTCTATTAGGGTTCAACAAAAGTCACAATGGGGTTAAGAGAATATTAAAGGATCGATTTACTAACCATATCGTAGCGGAAGAACGATGCCGAGCAAGCACGGCAACGGAAGAACGATCCGGAGAACTATGGCTCAGATCTGGAAATGGCGAGAAAATCTGGAGAAATTGGGATTTGGGGGTTTTGGGGTTGGTCGGCGGCCTAAGGGAGGTGGTCGGTGCTAATGAGGGTGTGAGGGAAGCTCTGAGGAAGAAGAAATGGCTTGGGGAATGTTGGAGGATGATTTGGGGAAGAAATGGGCTCAGAAGAATGAAGAAAGAGTAAAAGGATTGAAGGGTTTAAATAGGAAATGAAACGGTGGTGGAAATGAAACCTAGGGTTACTGGGTCATTTAGTCGGTCAAAGAAGAGCTGTTGACCGACTAGTTTAAGAACTAGTCGGTCGGTCGACCAACTGTGACCGACTAAGAGCAAACAGTAACTCGGTCGTCAAAATGGTCAATGAACTAGTTGGTTAAAGAACAATAGATGACCGACTAGTTTGCAACCTAGTCGGTCGAACAATGTTCTTAAACTGACTAACGATAAACAGTAACTTAGGTGAAATTTAACAAAGGAACTAGTCGGTCTGAGAGCAAGTTCTGACTGACTAGTTTCACATCTAGTCGGTCGGTGGTTGTTCTTAGACCGACTAAGAGTAAATAGTAACTCCTGAATAATAAATCAAGCTCACTAGTCGGTCCATGAAGGGTTGCCGACCGACTAGATCTCAATCTAGTTGGTTGGTTCTCCTTCTTAAACCAACTAATGTGCACGAAAAGTCTCGAATCGAAGCGCGAAGCTCCAGGAAGATTCCTACGGCTTCTAAGATCAACCTATCTCTAAGATATGAGCGATATGAAGCTCGTCATGTGTGACTTACTCCAAGCTCAACGATCTAAGGAAGAAACTAGAAAATCACAACGAAACGAACGAAAACGAAAGCTACGGAGATGGAAAATCACACAATAGGAGAAAATCCACCAAAACATATATATAATATAGATAATCCAAATACATGAAAAACCAGTCGTTACAGTTTAGAACATGGGTTACCTCCCATGAAGCGCTTTTGTTTAACGTCGTTTGCTCGACGCCCGTAGATGATCTTCAAGGTGGTCGTGGGTGATGCCCTAAGTTTGGCATCTCTTCAGATTCTGAATTGGTGGCCCTTGGTGTCGTCGGCGGTGACAAGTAGACTTGCTCGACGATCCTCCCTCCGTTGATGGTATCAGGGGGCTTCTCCCTTATATTGGCGTCTACCGCCACTCTTTTCAAGATCCGGATCTCATCACCGGTAAGCCCCATGGGCTCTTTCCCCTTTTTCCTCGTCGGATGAGCTTTTTGGAATCCGGAAGGGGTCGTATGTGGGACGACCGCTTCTCCAGCAACATCTTCTTTCTTCAAACCGACAAGTTCTTCAAGGTCCCCCAAGCTGTCGGGGGGATTCCTTGAGAGAATTTCCTAGGCCCCAGCTTCCACAGCTCTTTCTTCCTCATTGTCCAGCATATTGCACCCAGCTTCATCTGGGGGGTGCTTCATAGATAACCCCAAGTCAAACTCGACCTTTTCATCGCCAACATTAAGGGATAACTTCCCTTTCTTCACGTCTATCTGCACGCCAGCGGTGGCCATGAAGGGCCGTCCAAGGATGATAGGCGTATGGGTGTCTTCGGGCATATCCATCACCACGAAGTCTACCGGTACATGTACTCCATTGACGTTAACGGGCAGGTCGTCTACAATTCCCACCGGGTATTTGACCAATCTATCAGCTAATTGAAGTGTCATACCCGTGGGCTCCAGGTCTCCCATCCATATCATCCTGTATAGTGACAGGGGCATTAGACTGACGCTCGCTCCTAAGTCCACGAGCGCCCGATGGATTTTTAATTCCCCAATCGAACAAGGAATGGAGAAGCTTCCCGGGTCTTTTAGCTTGGGCGGATTTGCTCACTAGATGAGAGCAATACATTCCGCCGTGAGAACGACCTTTTCGTTTCTCGAACCCCTCATCACCAAGTCCTTTAAAAATTTTGCGTAGGAGGAAATTGTCTCTATGGCTTCGAGGAACGGGATCTGCAAACTCAAATCCTTGACCATATCGAAGAACTTGCCGTATTTTTCATCAATTTTAGCCTTGGCAAGTCGTTGTGGAAAAAGCACAACGGGCTTGAATACTTTAAGGTTCTCCTCCTCTTCCTTCTTCTTCTCTTCTTCAGGGACTCCCTTCGGAGTCGTATTCTTTGGTGACGGAGCTCCGTCGTCATTCGATTTTTCAATTGGCCGCCCAACGACCAATGGAGCTTCCGGTTCCTTAGCGGGCACTCTCGTAGGAATTTGTGTCCTGCTTCTCAGGACGATAGCGGACACATTTGCATGTTCATGCGTTAGTGCCAAAGTCTGATTTGCCCCCCTCGGGTTAATTCCAGTTGTGGCGGCAATTGATTTTGCGACATTTGAAGGTTCACCACCTGCAACCCCAGCTGGGTTACTTGGTCAGTGAGGGCCATTTGCCCCATTTCCAGCTTCAAATTGATATTCTCTTGGTTTGTGATATACTGAGTCAAGAGGGACTCAACGAGAGAGATGACCCGCCGCTGACCATATGGCTACTGTTGTTGCTGCATGGGCTGCTGATTCCTGGGGGGATACTGTTGGTACATTTGCGGGGGTTGCTGCTGTTGCTAATATTGCTGCTGCTGCTGTTGCCTAGGCGGCTGATATACTTGTGGCTGCGGCTGCTGAAGCTGCTGGTACGGTGCCCGATAGCTAAGATTTGGGTGGTTCCGGTTATTCGGAGAATAAACCGGGTTGAAGCTAGTCCGGGGTGGATATGGCGCATTACCCGTAGGGTTGAATAAAAGTGCGCTAGCTTGATCCACCGATGGCAAAATGTCACCACCCTCGAAGTCTCCCAGGACTTTCGCTTCCACCACTGATACTTGTTGGGTGCCGGCACCACCAGCTCCTACCATGAGCACTGAGATCTGGGTCGATAGCAAATCAAATTTGATAGACAACTTGTCGACGTCCTCGACTCTATGAATGCCTCCAGATCTAGGTGTTGCACGCTCGTCACACCATCGCTCATTGTTTGACGCCATGTTTTCCAAAATATTACCGGCATCTTCTTCACTTCTAGACATAAAGGACCCCCAGACGTGGCGTCCACGAAGATTTTGAGTCATCCCTCAGCCCGTTATAGAATAGATTAATAATCTGCCACTTTGGAAGCTCGTGATGAGGGCATCTCCGTTGCATCTCTTTGTATCTCGTCCAAGCTTCATGCAGGGACTCGTGGCTGGCCTGGGTGAAGGAGGATATCTCACTCCTCAGCTTCATCGTCTTCCCTGGAGGGAAGAACTTAGTCAAGAACGCATTCGAGAGCTTCTCCCAGGTATTGAAGGTGTTCAGGTCCTTTCCCCTAAGCCATTGCTTGGCCTTATCCCGCAGAGAGAAGGGGAATAGCTTCAGTCAGATTGCTTCAGCAGTGACACCATTAATCCTGAATGTGTCACACTTCTCGAGGAAGGAGTCCAGATATTTAATAGGGCTCTCCATGGGTGCCCCAGAGAATTGATCCTGCTGGATCCACGTCACTAGTGACGGCTTAAGCTCGAAGCTCTGGGCTAGAATAGCCGGAGGTCGAATGGAGGAGGTCGACCCGATGGATGGCATCGAGTACTCCAGCAGAGACTTATAAGGTGGGGTATTCTCCCCCATGGCTACAGACTCTTCTCTTCTTCTCTTCTCTACGGCCAGACGCCTAAGGGTGGTGTTAATTTCTGGGTCAATAGGAATCAAGTCGTCTAGACTCCTTGTATTCCTGCACATGAAAAACAAGAAATACCCGTGAAGCAAGTATGGGATAGGAACAGAATAAAACAGAAAAAATAAAAATGAAAAAGTAGAATACGAAAACTACCGTGAGGTAGGGATATGAACTAGACTCAAGGGTTCGAAGGTCCTAAAATAAACAAACACGTTGCCTCCCCGGCAACAGTGCCATAAATCTTGACGTCCCCCGGCTTCTAAGGTCTCCTCGTAACAGAGTACAGTTAGATTAGGGGATACCAGATTTAAAATATTTGTACCGCAAGCGCACGGTGTTATAGTGTATCTTGGGGATCGAACACATGGAAGCGTGGTTATGCTTGTTTCTAAGAGGAACCAATTCACCCTACTGGTGAGCTAGCCCAATCGATCGTTCGTTTGTCACGGAAAATGAATACGAGGGATAAACAATATGAAGGGAAACCCAGGACTCCGGTTTTCACCCTATCATGTGTTCTCACTATTACGACCGGTGGATAGGAAAACGATCGGAATTAGGGTTGAGTGGTGAGACGTTGCCTCTAAGAGTGATACCAGCGTCCCACGGGCCCGATATTCCGGTCGGTGCCCAGGATGATACACCGGACTACCCGGGTCCGATCAGTGGGCATTCCCATGTCCATTAACACTGACCGACTCCAGGAGCACTAAGCTCACAACGATAACTCCCGACATCTCGTCCTGCCGCTCCCGCGCGCTAGGATTAGATGTCTACGCTAAGGGCGTGGGCTATGGCTAGGGAGTCAACCGCCAAGTTTATTCCCCCTTGGCCCTACGGTCAAAGGCGGTCTTTTTCTCACCGATGACAATGAAACACACCGCGTAACCAATAAATCCCTATTCCCTATCGGAATCCTAGTCCTATAGACGCATCAGAGAGAACCCACGAAGGGGTTTCCACCAAAATTCCAGATTTGGGAACTACTCACACATTATAGCTAAAAAGCAATCTAAATGAAAATCATCCGTAGAAATCATAATCAGGCAATTGAAATCAAGTAGTAGCAATGCTATTAAGATAATATCAAAGTTTCATAAAGATCAGAACACTTACAAATAACAATAAAATTCCAGCCGTCACAAGTAGAGAAAAACAGGAAAAAAATACAACTCTCCGTTTCTGAAAACCTAGGCAGATATTTATAGAAATCGACTTCACCCGATCCGTTGAAGAATCAACCGATCGGGTGAGCTACTACGTGCTTCGGTGCGAGCTTTAGAAATTTCACCCGCTCGCTTTACCCGACCGGTTGGCGCAAGCAGGTCGTCGTTTGAAGGGGTGCAGACATCAGGTGAACCGATAGGTTGAGTTATCAACCAATCGGTTGGAATTATCGTCCAAAAGAACAGAGATTTCAGTCGACTTGGCACGGTCAGCAGGCCGTTGGGTGAGCTCTCCGGGTCGTCGTTCGTAAAATTCGCTACAGATGAACCGATCGGGTGAAGGTCACCCGATCGGTTGGAATTCAGCTCCAATTTCCTGAGAACACTGTTGGGATGAACCGGTCGGTGAACCGGTCGGTTGACCTTGCACTTCGCTACAGCATCTATCCGGGTCGGACACGCGTGCATCACCCGGTCGGTTGGCTGTGTCCAGCCAATCCGGTGGGGGCTGAAAGATGGCAATCTTCGTCATTTGACCCCCTGGATCACGCGTGACACCTCCCGTTGCTCCGAGGACTTATGATATCTTTGTTATGTGTCTCCTACGTTGGCAATCTCCTGCAAACACACAAAAACACGAAAAAGTGAAAGAAAACTAGAAAACACGAGAAAATGGATACAGGACGGCGGAAAATAACGGAAAAACACAAAGAAGACGTGCGTGAATATATAAGTTATACACACACGTCACTATTATTTTTTCCCACTGGGTTTTCCATAGCCAAAGGTTTTAACGAGGCAAGACCTCCTAACTTAGGATCCAGAAGTATCCAAATATCTATGATCAAATAAGCTCTATGAATCCTGAAGCATTCATATACCAAGCTTACAATGAAGGATGGATAAGGGAAAGTGTTATGAATGGTCTTTTGTAGGCCCATGTGAAGCCCACTTAGGGCTAGGGTATCTACCTATTATGTAATCTTTTCCTATAAATATATGGCTACAGGTTCCGTAGCCACCATCTTCACAACATAATCTTCAATTTTATCCTTTGATATCGACAAAATATTAAATATAATTGACATGAGTTGCGACCGTAAAAAGATATCAATGAGATAATCTCAAAGATTATAAGCACGAGATATCCTTAAAATAAATATAAGCATAAACTCATAAGATCCAACATATGACACTAATCCATATTCTAACATATGTCATAAGTCAGTAAGCATTTTAATGGCACAAATGAATTATTCATCCAAACATATGCATGTAAGTCCAAAATGTGACATTAAATCTCATAAATCCAATATTTTTCATAAATGAGCCAACATATGCCCAAATGTATCCAATAAGCAAACCGTCATAATCAAACTCATTACAATGATCAAAAAATAATTATTGTAGCCAAACATTCCAATTAAAATTTTCAACATATAGTACAATATATTATACATATGCCTAGAATAAATGTCATAACATAAAGAAAAACATAATTCTCAAAATATTTTGATCACCAAAAATAATCAAAATTGTGTATTAAAGTATACATTGTAGCAACAAAATATTACAATCATCAATGTTCAAATAGTTCTTACATGAAAGTCTAAAGAACATAACTAAGCAACCAAACATCCATCCAAGAATCCAAAATAAAGTAATCCAACTATTGTGGAGGTGGAGGAATATTCCTAAGTTGAGCCTTCATAGAAGCAATCTCATCTTAAATATCTCCAATCCTCTTATCCGAAATGGTTACTTAAGTTTGGATACTAGTAAGTCTGTGATTGAGCTTGAGCTTTAAATTCTCAATTTTGGAAAGCAAAAAAAGCTTGGAATTCAAGAAAATATGGTCGAGCATTGGATTGAATGGGTCAAGTGGATTGGGTTGCTTCTTCTTTAGAATCATCTTCATCTTCATCTTCATCTTCCTCCTCCTCTTATTCTTCACCACCTTATCTAGCCATAAAAGGGCTAGTATTCAAGGATGACGTTTCATCCGCTTAAGGGCATGCTTATCAAATGGAGTGACATGATTGATGAAGCTAGTCTCTAAGTCAAAATTGATATTATGACTTTTAAAAATGAGAGTGAGATAATGACCATGATGAAGTGATTTGGAGTCATGTGTGTCAAATTGTCATAAATCATCTCTGCCTAATTTAATTTAATCCTGGCTGCTAGAGCATAAACACATTTTGCTCTCTGAAATCACGGAATAACTACCAGTTTTTTGGCAAATGATGTAGGACTAGATTAAAGCAATAACGCTTGCCCATGCTGTAACTAGTTCCTATGTGAGGTACATAACGCTTCCCATTAAGAAAACTTTTTCAATGATTGATGAATCATTCATAAAAAAAATTTAGGGTTGTTCCATCACTTGGAATGCCTAAAATATTCCTAATGATATGTACAGTCAATCTAATGGGGGTGTGAAGTGCATTGGACATTATTCTAGTTGTTTTGGTGCTAATGGTCATGTTAGTGTAGAAAAGATACATTAATCTAGGGTAACACTTGCAAGAGCTATTAATTGAGAATAATGTCTCAAGCCTTTGGTAAGCTAAGATTTCTCTAATAACATATCCTCCACGATCACTGATTTTGACAAATCTTTCTGCAAGGATACACTTACTATCAATTTTCTCAAAAATGGTAATCAACTGAGGTACTTCCAAAAGTGGAAGAATTATCTCCTTATCGGTAAGGGGTTGAATAGATGAAGTGGGTTGAGAATTGGATCGTCTTTGCTTGGGAATAGGTCTTCTACTCGGGATGAAGAAGTGTATATGATGCAACAACTAAAATATGATACAAATGATTTTTAAAAAAATGTGAGGAGAGTAACAACCCAACAAAGTAGAAATCTTCACCAAATCCTTCTTAATCCACTAGAATCTAAGGATCAAGCTATCGAAATCTCTGAAAATGGAAAGAAATTCAGGTGCTAGGGATTTGAGAGAAAGATGAAGTGTTGTGGGATAGTTCTAAGGTTTAATTTGAAAGAGATCTAATCTAACCCATAGATGTAAGAATGGAGGGTTTAGATTAAATCAACCAAGTGGGTTTGAGTCAAATGTAACCAATATGAGTTGGTTCAAGATTCATTTGGTTCAAATAAACCTGCAAACCTGTAGAAAAGTGGAAACGAAGAAAAATCGACAGCGGTATTCGGCTCCCGAAACATCGGCAATTGACTACTGATTGAGCTACGGTCGACTAATGAAAGACATAGAACACTGTTCCTAATAGTAGTTGCCTCCAGTTCATATGATAGTCGGCTACAATATGTTCAGTAGTCAGATATTGCAGAAAAAGTTATAACTTCAGGTCAATTTTAGACTTTATTTCTCCAATCTAAAATAGGGATTTCTAACCTATCATGCACACAATCAAACAAGCATACACATGCAATTTAATGATCCCTAATTATGTGAGATACCAAGGATTTCATATGGGTATCTCACTTAAGTTTTAAACCTAATCTATTCACCTTGGAAACCAAATCCACTTGGGTTTGGATTTCCCATCTTTTATTATTTATAATTAGGTGAATTATGTACATCTTTCATAAAATTAGTTACATAATCATTAAGTAATTTTTGATTTAACATCTTAGGAACCCATATTTAATCATTTTTTTTCTTTATTAAGGTTTGAAGTTGATGGAGTTGTCTTTCTAATAAAGTTTTGATTATGATGACTTTTAAGGGTTCTAACATTACTAGTGTTAGTATTAGGAGTATATCCTAGTCCCATTTTATTGTTTTTAGCTATTTGAGAACCTATTAAAATTAATGTCTATTTATCTATATTACATTTTTGCACATTAAGGTATAATTCATTATACTTAGTTAAAGATGATTCTATCTCATTATTTAACTTTTCTCTCATATTGTTCAATATTTTAGAATTAGTGAGAAACTTTTTAATTTCATGATTTAATGGTTGATTTTCCAACATAAGCATTTTGTTTTCTTTATCTAAATCTTGATTAAGAAGAGTTAGTTCTTTGAAGGTCTCCTTTAATTTGATTACTTCCAATTTTAGCCTATGATTTTCTTCTTCTAAAACTTACACATTACATTTTTTATGAATCTTTTCAAGTTCATTATACCTCCTAATCAATTTCTCATGAGCACTTGCACCATTAATATCAAACTAAAAACTATCGCTATTGTTGAGTCATTGGGCCGGCACTCGAGATGACTCGACCAATGGATGACTAAGGCCTACGGTGTCCACAAGAGAAGCCCGATGTCGACTCAGTCAAAGCCCACTGGCCAGTCGACCGTTGCATTCTCCGCACTCGAACGTAGGATTAAAGAGGGCTCGTAATTCGCAGGAACATGTATAACATTTACTCCTAGTAAAGGGGAAGATCGTGGCCCCCTAGTGGGTGGCCGTCATCTCCCCAACGTCACTAAATGGACCTGAAATGCCTATAAATACAAGGAAAGGTTTCCATCTTCAAGGTACGAGATCTAATACATTGATCTCTACTTTCTCAGCTGATATTTCTTACGTTATAGAGCTAGTTGACGACAGATCTGAGGTGAACCTCCGTGGGTCGATCTCAGCTGCTCCTAGCTCCCTCTCATCCTTAAGTTTCCATACTAACTTAACCATCAGAGGGGATTTGGGTCGAAACCCAGATCCGACCCCCCTAACGTGTCTCTGTGGTGTAGATCGATGCATCGCCATCTACCACAAGGGTCGTAACTGAGCTTTCCAGCCTCGAACGATCGATGCATCAGCTGTCCAAGGGTCGATCGAGCATTGCATCATCATCTACATCCATTACTTGACATAGGTTCTTCTAACCTAGGGTCACACTTTACCTGTTGACGAGGCTCCGACTCAGGGCGAAGAGCCTACGTTAGCTTGACAATTGTCTCGGTCAATTTTTGCTTTAACAGTATGGTGTCGTCTGTGGAAAATGTTAACCATCTCGACATCCCGAAGCAATCAAAAAGCTATGCCAGCTGGACCCAGTAACGTCGGACTGATCGAAGGTCCAATGGAGAAGCAGAAAGGGAACATCATCCCGGTAGAGGATGCCGTGAACTCCACATCACCATCGCAATAACCAGCAAGGGCCACGAAGGAGCCTGAGGTGACCTGTAAGGAATTCACCCAGTTCACCGAGCAGGTCGACAGCAGCTCGGTGTTTTAGCGACCTTGATACACCAAAACATGGGGAATCCATCGCTCTTAAATGAGCTGTTGCCGCCTCCAAACCCGACCCTCACACCAACCAGGGGCGCGACCTTTCTCCAGGATCAGGGGGATCCGAGAGCAGATCAACAGGAGATCAGCCCACATAACATAACCCTCTGTCTCACCAATACAGCAGAATGGGGGTCGACAACTGGGCCTTCATTCTCCAAGGGGATTGCACCCCCTCCAATTATAGGGAAGCAACCTGCAATATCCTGGATCGGGCAATGTACGGGGCTCCCCTGGGTTATAACCCTCTAACCCTGCAGGTGGATTCGGAAGGAGAGAAGAGATCCCAAACCAGTCTTCTGGAACCAACTACGTGCAAACTGGAGAGGGAGGATCTCTACTCATCCGATCCATGTTTCGATGGACCCTGCTGAGGGAGAATATCACTTCTGCTCCTCCTCTTCCTAAGTTCAAACTCCCTACTCTACCAGCTTATGATGGCAGAGGTGACCTATGGTGGCACATCCATAAGTATCTGAATGTAATGCTGCTTCACAGGGCCGACGAGCCATACCTTTGTAGAGCCTTCCACGCTATCCTATTCAAGAGGGCAGAAGGCTAGTGTGAAGGGTTACCCCACGACTATATCGGATCATTCAATAAATTGGCAGAAATATTTTGCAAGCAATTCGTCGTAGGCCGGCGTCCTAAGAAGAAGTCCTCCCACCTCTTCTCGCTCAAATAGAATGAGAATGAGTCGTTTCGAGCCTTCATCCAGAGATTCAATGACGAGAGGCTCGATGTAGAAGAGACATCGGACGTGACTGTCATAGCGGCACTCACTCAGGTGGTCCGGAACAAACTTCTGCGAAGGGCCCTCCACCAGTCCCCCCTAACACCGTCGCAGAAATGCTTAACATAACGGATCGGCTCACCGTCTCTGAGGAAGCAGAGGAACCAGTCGAAGCCAGTGCGAAGGGCACTCTCGCCCGTCGCGAAGACAAAATGCGAGAGAAACCAAATTCAGGAACCCCACGCCAGGAGTCTCGAGACAAGAGACCAGAGAGAGGAGCCCTCGAGGCAAGGAGCGCCATACCTATGCAAAACCAGCGCTCCTAAGACGGAGGTCCTCGCTTATGCCCCACAATAGAGCTGATCCAAGAGACAGCAAAGAAGGGCAAATATGAGAAGAGAGACAACCTCAAATTCTACAAGTACCACAATGACAATGTGCATGATACCAATGACGGTTGGACTCTCAAAAAAGAGATCGATGCACTGGTCAAGTGAGGACACCCAAAAACCCCGGCTAACGATGAACCTAGTAAGGAGTGATCCTCGAAGAAGAAGAGCAAGATGACGGGGTCACCTGTCACCAAGGTGATCGACTAGCAAGACATTTGAGCTCAGGATCAAATAAAGAGGCATGGGGCAAAATTAGCTCCGATGAAGTTCGGAAACACCTGTATGCCATTTGTTTTTATCTTTCTTTTCAATAAAGCGTGTTCTTTTCATCAAATAAAGTTGTGCTTCCTTAAGCCTTCATGAATTCTATAAAAACTATTCCATCAAAACTCCCTACTAAAAGGATCCGATCCTAGAGAAGCCTGGTAAACTGAATTCATATTGATGAAGTCCGTGTGAGTTACTCCTACAGGTCGTCAGCCATAAGTCAAAGGGACCACCCCTTTACCACTGAATGACTCTCCTAAAGGTCATCAGTCGTAAGTCGAAGGGCCACCCCTTCGCTACTGAATGACTCTCCTAAACGTCGTCAGCCGTAAGTCAAAGGGCCACCCCTTCACTACTGAGCGACTCTCCTAAACATCATCAGCCATAAGTCGAAGGGCCACCCCTTCGTTACTGAACGACTCTCCTAAACGTCGTCAGCCGTAAGCTGAAGAGGCCACCCCTTCGCCACTGAACGACTCTCCTAAACGTCGTCAGTCGTAAGTCGAAGGGCCACTCCTTAGCTACTGAACGACTCTCCTAAATGTCGTCAGTCGTAAGTCGAAGTGCCACCCATTCGCTACTGAACGACTCTCCTAAATGTCATCAGCCTTAAGCAAAATGGGCCACCCCTTCGCCACTGAATGACTCTTCTAAAGGTCGCCAGCCGTAAGTCGAAGGGCCACCCCTTCGCTACTGAACGACTCTCCTAAACATCGTCATTTGCAATTCGAAGGGCCACCACTTCGCCACTAAACGACTCTCCTAAACATCGTCAGCATAATTCGAAGGGCCACCCCTTTGCCACTGAAAGACTCTCCTAAAAGTCGTCAGCCGTAAGCCGAAGGGGCTACACCTTCACCACCGAACGACTCTCCTAAAGGTCGTCAGCCATAAGCTGAAGAGACAACCCATTGCTACTGAACGACTCTCCTGAATGTTGTCAGTCGTAAGCTGAAGGGCCACCCGTTCACTACTGAATGACTCTCCTTAAGGTCGTCAGTCGTAAGTCGAAAGACCACCCCTTCGCTACTGAACGACTATCCTAAACGTCGTCAACCGTAAGTAGAAGGGCCACCCCATCGCTTCTGAATGACTCTCCTAAACGTTGTCATCCGTAAGTCGAAGGGCCACCCCTTCGCTACTACACGACTCTACTAAACGTCGTCAGCCGTAAGTCGAAGGGCCACCTCTTCGCTATTGAACGACTCTCCAAAAGGTCGCCAGCCGTAAGCTGAATGAGCCACCCCTTCGTTATTGAATGACTCTCCTAAACGTCGTCAGCCATAAGGTCGAAGGGCCACCCCTTAGCTACTGAACGACTCTCCTAAATGTCATCAGCTGTAAGCCAAATGGACCATGCCTTCGGTACTGAACGACTATCCTAAATGTTATCAGCTGTAAGCCAAAGGACTAAACGAATATCTTAAACTTTGTCAACCGTCAGTCAAGGGACAACCCCTTCTCTATTAAACGACTCTCCTAAACGTCATTAACTGTAAGTCAAAGGGCCACCCCTTTGCTACTGAACGAATCTTCTAAAGGTCATCAGCCGTAAGCCAAAGGAGCCACCCCTTCACTACTGAACGACTCTCTTAAACGACATTAGCCGTAAGTCGAAGGGTCACCCCTTCACTACTGAACAACTCTCTTAAACATCGTCAGCCATAAGTCGAAGGGCCACCCGTTCTCTACTAAACTACTCTCCTAAAGGTCGTTAGCCGTAAGCCAAAGGGGCCACCCCTTTGCTACTGAACAACTTTCCTAAACGTCGTCAGCCGTAAGTCAAAGGGCCACCCCTTTGCTACTGAACGACTCTCCTAAAGGTCGTCAGCCGTAAGCCAAAGGGGCCACCCCTTCACGACTGAACGACTATTCTAAAGGTCGCGAGCCATAAGCCGAAGGGGCCACCCCTTCGCTACTGAACGACTCTCTTAAACGTCGTTAGCCGTAAGTCGAAGGGACGCCCCTATGCTACTGAACGACTCTCCTAAACCTCGTCAGCCGTGATTCAAAGGGCCACCCCTTCGCTACTGAACGACTCTCCTAAAGGTCGTCATCTGTAAGTTGAAGGGGCCATCCCTTCGCTACTGAACAACTCTCTTAAATTTCGTCATTCGTAAGTCAAAGGGCCACTCATTTCCTACTGAACGACTCTCCTAAAGGGTGTCAGTTGTAAGCCAAAGGGGCCACCCCTTCGCTACTGAACGATTATCCTAAAAGTCGTCAGTCGTAAGCCAAAGGGACCACCCGTTCGCTACTAAACGACCCTCTTAAACGTCATCGACCGTAAGTCGAAGGGCCACCCCTTCGCTGTTGAATGACTCTCAAAACGTCGTCAGCTATAAGTCGAAGGGCCATCCCTTCGTCACTAAACGACTCCCGTACTGTCAGCCATGAGTCGAGGAAATCGCTCCCTCACCATGGGATGTAGTGGTCCACTTCTAACATGGTACGATGGCTTACCCTCGACCATCCTAAAGAAACGTCTAACCCATCAAGGGGCCATCAGGTGTTACGTCTACAACATGACGTAAGCGACAACAAACAAAGAAATGCAAAGACAAACAAGGATGTACTGGCCAATTCTTCTGGCGCTTCTATCGCAAAAAATTGTTTTCGTTTACATCTACATCACCCCATATACATTCAAAAATTTCTACAACAGGCGTAAAAAGAACGCCGAGATCCTACAGTGGCTGACTAGGCCCTTAGTATCCATCCAGCATGGCCATGGATCTGGGTCCCCCGTAGCATCTGCTCCTGCATCGTCGTCAGCCACAGTGGCAACATCATCGGGGGGAGCATTCTCCTTCATGCCTTGGCTCGACTCGTCGTCGCCAAGGTTTGAAAAAATCACAGGGATCATGTCGATCTTGTCAGAGAGGTCAGGAAATCAGTTCTTCATTTCCAACCGACATCGCTCGTAGCCATCTCTATATAGATCGTCGAAGTCGGGGAACGAATCCTGGAATTCCTGAACCGCCCTCTCCGCTATGACCTTGACACGGGCTCACTCTTCCAACAGAGCCTTCTCAGCCCGTTCTCTTACAGTAGCTTGCTCTGCCTCCCTTTTACGAGCCTCCAGAAGCTCACGATCGAGTCGATCAAGGCGATTCAACCTCGTCTCGGAGAGAAGGCTGAGTCAGTTAGCTCCACCTGGGATCTTTCCATAGCCGACCTAACTGCCTCCATGACTTCGTGATTGGCCACCACCGAAGTGCGACGATGCAACGTGCGATAGCCACGAGATCATGTAAACAACACGCAATAGTCAACATCCGTGCTTGCATCACCTACAAGGGAGGCTGGTGTAGTAATTACCTGGACACTGGCATGAATGGCTATCGACGCAAGCCGCTCATAATCAATCATCTCCACGACAAACATGTACCTTGGAAGGGTAGTATTTTCAGCAATACAGGAGGCAGTCCCGCAATCGAGAAGAGCATAATCTTCTCGCCTATCGGAAACTCCATTTGGACGAGCTCCTCCGTGGTGCAGTCGAATGGGGCCTGTGGAGATCGACCCTCCAGTAAAATCGGCATGAATTCATCGGTGACGTCTTCAGACAATTCGACAGGAGGGAACAAACCTGAAGGGTTTTCTGGGGACCCTTAGGGCACAAAAACTATATTCTTGTCCTAAGTCGGATGGAACATAGACAGAAAAAGAATTTGCAGCGGAAAATAATACTATGTTAATCTAATTAACATGTAGTCAAACGATTTAACTTAGCCCTAAGGTACAAGACCCTTAGCCAAGATCTATGCCGACTTGGGATGGGTGTCACGCCCCGCTTCCCAAAAGATTGAGCAATGAGGCATGGCCAGTCCGCATGGACTCGAGCCGTTGAGGCTCGGGGTCCAATAAGCGTCTAGGCAAGTTATGATGCGGAGGAGAAGGTCCGATCAAACAATTTAGCATGAAACAACAGATATAGCAGCAGAAGATATTATTCAAACGCAGAAGGTAACCAACAAGGAGTTTAACATAAAAGCTAAAACTGTACGTACCGGAGGCAACTAAAGAAGAAAAGTCTGCTGGGGTCCACAGGTTGTGGCAGCTCGGTCAAGTCTGAGACATGTGCAAAACACATGTCAGCAACGAACTAATGAGACCATAATTAAAGCAGTTATACAATTCTAGCAGTTCTATATGGAATTTAAATGACAACTACACAGGCAGTTCTAGAAAGCAGGAAATAAGTGATGGTTATTCTAATCGATCTGCTAGGGGTGTCCATCTAGTCAGATCGTCTAAGGGTTGTTCATGTAGTTCTATCAATCTGCCAGGGGTGTCCATCTGGTCAGATTGTCCAAGTCTAGAAAAAGGTCAAACGACCGGAATGCATCCCTGCGAAGCAAATAGGAGTGCACCAACTGCGATACAAAGATAAAGCCTAAGGACTCAAGCTGCGTAGGCGGAGGGGAGCTACCCCCCAGGCCCAGCTAGACTCTTTTGTCCTACCCCACCCGCGAGTCGTTTGTGTTATGGACACGAGCCAACAAACGCTCCATCTAGACATGAGACAAGACAAGGATCACGAATGATATATCATATCATACCGGAGCACACCAGTCACGGGTGAGCCAAAGCTGGGGAGCACCAGTTCTCAATGGTCACCCCCGTCGTCGATCCGAAACAAATCATTAATCATGAATGATACTACGTATCATACCGGAGTGCACCAGTCACGGGTGAGCCAAAGCTGGGGAGCACCAGTTCTCAATGGTCACCCCCGTCATCGATTAACTATCCATGAGTGAGACATTCCTGGACGAGCCAGCAAACGTTCCACAAGTCCGTAAGCGAGCCGTCTCTGGGCTAGCCAGCAGACACTCCATAAGAGTAGTGCCAACCTCCGTATAGGAGAGGCCCACGCCTGTGATCTTCTACAAAGTTCCACATAACTACAATGTCTGGCTTATTAATTAGCATGTGAGGTTCAAGTTGCATTTTAAAAGTGGGTTCGAGCAGAAAGTAACATGTGATCATTTTCAAGTATTTTGCAGAAAATAAATCTAGCAGTTCTAACATCAATTCTAGAAAAGTATAAAAGCAGTAACTAAAGTCTCATTCCTTGCCTGAAAGGTTCCGACAAGGATGCAGTCCAGCAGGGTCTGGGTCAACCAACGGATCTACGGAACCTGTACGATAATCCTATCATCACAATCATGCACTCTAACATCCACAGGCAACGACATAAGATAAGCCAGATTAACTGGGCCCGCTTTGGGTCACCAGACCTATGGTCCCATATTATAAATCTTGATTAGTGAATTATCAGACAACCGAAAAACCGATTTTTACCTTGTTTAACAAGGTTGGGTTGGGGGTCCTAAAAGTGCAGAATGTTACCTCAACACGACACGAAAGCTACACTGGCGTCGGGTAGCGACGCCAGGGGTTGGATTCCGGTATTGGGTAAGGTAATGACGTCGACTCAGGAACGGTAACAGGTCGCGAAGGAAACGTATCATATCTGCGTCATCAGATATTCCGTAGTAAGCCGACGTGTGAAATATTTAAACGATAACACAGATTAGCACACATACGATGCCTACCCACTTGTAACACTAACTGTAGATTATATGATAAGTTTGTATAAGTTAACCTACTAAAGTTCCATACCCAAATTATTAATATTAAACCTAGGTATCATAGGTTCTATTCACAAGAAGGGGAAACACAGTTTTTTTTAACACATAGACTACTGAATAACTAGCAACCCTACGATATGATAGCAACATCATAAAAGATCAGGTGTACCTCTCTTGTGAAAGTCACGTACGTGTGCTCCTGACGGAAAGATGGATTGGTGAACGGTAAGAAGATGAGGAGATGTTGCTTGGGGTGGTCGCATCGGTTTGCCTGAGTTTGGGTTCAGTCGGAGCAGGTGGGGTTGAGGGCGGACAGTTGTTGCGGGGTCGGAGAGCTGTAGGGTGGCGTGGGGCTTGTGGGTGGAGGGTGAGGTTGTCACGAGGAAGAGATCAGGGCTGAGTGCCTGGCTGCTCGAAGATGGTGGTGAAGGAAGCGGATCGGTTTTCGGGGGTAGGTCAGAGCTCGTCGGTGGCAGGAGCACCGGAGAGGCGGCGGCTCACGGCGGTAATAGCGGCGGGGCTAGGCGGTTCTCGGGGGTCGCCGGCGAGATCCGGAGGCAGCAACGACGGTGGATGGCCTCGCTGCGTGCGTTGGCTAGAGGTGGGCTCCGGCGGGGAGCGGGCGGCCATGGAGGAGCTAGGCGGCGGGGTCGGCAGCTTGAGGAGATGCTGACAGTTTTTTTTTAGGGGAGAAAGGAGCTTCGCCCAGGTGATGGCCGGAGAGATAGCCGCGAGGGGAGGGAGAGATGGAAGTCGGAGGTGGTCGTGGGTCTTTGTGTGAAGGGGAACAAGGTTGCAGCGCCTGGGGGCTTGCGATGATGCGGAAACGTTATGAGAGGCGGCCGTCATTTGATGTTGCTGGGAGAGATATAGGAATTAGGTTTAAAAATACCCTAGGTTGAAAACATAGGGGAGGCTGAGCCCATCACGTGGGGAGGGGTGCCTAGGGTTAGATAGGGTTATCTCCTCTTAATTTCATTATTCTATAGGATTTGCTAAAGCCCAACAACAGGCCAAGACAATCACGGGGGGCGGCCAGGCTATAGGGTAGGGTTATAGAATTAGATTGTTATTATAAGGTTTTTTTTTTGTTATAACTTATTATAAAACAAATACCCACACACTCTCTCCCTCTCTCCTACCTGCCATGTGTGCACGGTCAAGAGGGGAAAACGTGGGCTCAGTTATCATCTAAGAGAATATTATTATTATAAAAATTATTAGGGGATACGAGCTAAGAGGAACTTAAGGTTAACCAATATCTAAAGTAGGCAGAAAGTGAAAGTAGATCAAACGGAGCCCAAAAATCGTAGGATAAATATGGGGGTGACCGGGACGACGAGAGAAAGAAGATGGAGAAGACGGATTACAATTTCAATAATGAGAAACGAAATTAAAAATAGAAGTGCCTCGCGGTGAAAGCGAAAATCGCAACGTCTCGTCAAATAAGGTTAAATAGTGGGAGAACAACCCGTGAAACGTCGTTCCAAATTAGTGCCATAATTTAATACTCTCGGAGAGGGTCACAACGGCATATCACACTATAGGGTTTAGTTACGGACAAAGTCTAGAATAAATATGTGCACGAACTAGGCTATGTGCACGCAACGGGTATAAAGGATACGGGGTCCAAAGGCGACGGTAATTCTAGGTTGGGCACACGTCGGGGTGGCTTGCTAAGGTTGCAACCAAGTGCTACGGCCCTAACGACTCGGTGACACGACTCACATACAAAGCAACAAAACCAATCAGATACCCAAAATTGCTATACACACAGCTGTATAACGAATAGTGGGTACCGGCCGTTACAATGGGTCTGACCATCTCAAGAAGGATCTAACCTACTGCGATTAAATTAAACTAATGCTAACAAAATACATACCCAGAATCTCAACCCTAGGGCAGGCGAGATGTTCTGCACCGTCTTCCGAGCCGCTCCCCGTCCCACACCGAGCTGATCCTTGAACCGCTCCCCGAACCGCTCCGCATCCCGATGCGATCAATCCCGTGTCGCCGAGCCAACCACGCGCCGAAGAAAGTTTCACGCGAGTGAAACCTTCGCCTAGATTTTGGATCTGAATCAGAACTCCTTTACGGCTTTGCTAGAGCCCTCAGGAGTAAGGAAGAAATTTAGGGAGACATAGAAATATTATAATTTAAGCCTAGATCTGAGCGTGCTCCAACATTTACGACAGCCGCTCAGATCTAGAGCTTGGGACGAGTTTTGAGGAGGGGAGCAGACCCCTATTTATATAGGAGGCTGACTGCTCCCCTTTACTCAAAATCCGATGTGGGACTATTAATTTTAGAGTTAATTAAATCAAGTTAGTCTGCCCTTCACAAAGTGCAAACTTCCGTGAATTTTAACTCACTCACCGTTGAGCTTCATGATTGATATAACCTATCAATCCGAAGGGTGTTCAACGATGAACGCATAGGAAAACACCGTTCGTCAATCGGAGTTCGTTTGACCCTCCAATTGATTGCCCAAAGTTCAGCCCAAACATTGTATTTCGCAAATACAGGCAGCCGTCAAAGAGAAAACGCACCTAGGGTTCGTAACCCTAGGTGTGGGGCCCACACAGGGCCCCACGCGTCAGATTCGCACGCACAGCCCAAGGGGCGCGTGCCGGGCACGCGCCCACAGGCGCGTACCAAGCACGCGCCCCCGCAGGGCGCCTGGCGCCCTGCGGCGCGTGCCTTGCACGCGCCAGGTAGGGCACGTGGCGCCCTGCGGGCGTCACACGTGGCCAGGCGCCCCAAAAGGGGCCCCTGTTGTTTCTCTCGGAAAAAAACACCCGGCCCAATGGGCTGGGCCTCATGGTGGGCCCCCTTATCACTATTTGATTTAATCAGCCCTTTGGGCTGATGTCAACATATGCTTTGGGGTTTTTATTCTTTTGGACATAACTCTTGGGTTTGGCGTCCGATTTGGACGCCGTTCGAACCTAGGCGTAGACCGGGACATTCCCGTCTTGTCCATGAGCTTTTCTTTGCGTTTATATTATTAAATATAGTCTTAAACTATTTAAGACACATTTAATCTCTTTTGCATCAAATGCAAAATAGTCCCTATCTAGGCTTAAATTATCATATTGCATCAAATGCAATTATTCCATCCCTTGCATCAAGAATGCAAAATATTCTCTCTAACTAATTTCTACCTATTACTAGACGAAGGTCACACTCTTTGTGTGACCCTACGGCCTGACCCTACTACAGGTTGGGCTCGAAGCCCTATACGACGATGACCACGAGCAGTAGCTGTCGTCCCTGTTTCAGCATCATCATAATGTGGTTAGCTCATCAACATGAGAATTGTCGGGACCCCCCTGACCGTGTCTGTGACGAGTTCTGCAGTTATAGTCTCTTCGTCTAAACTATGTCGTGTAGATCAAGTCTAGGGTACGGTCGAACTGTCAACCCCAATAACTTGACACCAGTTAGTTTCTATCGATCTTTAGTCAACTAATGTTGGACTTTGTAATGACCACTTTTCGCTGTACTTTGTTCGTGCACGTGCTTTTGAACGTGCACGTGTTTGTTTTAGACCTTGTGTGTTTGTGAACACTTTTGTGTGATATGCCGTTGTGAAAGTCTCTGAGAGTATTAAATAGTGGCACTATCTTAGAACGACACTTCTCGAGTCGTTTTTCCACAATTTAAACTTACTCGATGAGACGTGACGATTCTCACCCTAGACGGGAGACGTTTCTATTTTTAGTTTCGTCGTCCGACGTCGAATTTGAGATCCGTCTTCTTAGTTAGCTCACATTCGTCGCCACGATCACCACGATATTTATTTTATAATTTTTGGAGTTTATTTGACCACTTTTATATTTTTAACAAGTTTTATATTATTTTTAATAATTAATTTATAAATTATTTTTGGCCAAATAAAATTTATTTGAGTTTTAAACGTTTTAAAGAATTTTTGAGCCAATTTCCAGCTCATTTGGACCAAGTCAAACCCTTGGGTGAGTTGGAGTAGTTGGAATTCAAATTTTAAATTATTTTAAACTTCTAATCCTATTAGATTTAGCCCTAGACCAAGTCAACCCATCTATACTATATAAGCAACCCCTAGGAAGACCTATTTTCGCAAGAAATTAGCCCTAGCCCCTTCCAAAACTCAAATTGGACGTTGCGACGATTCGTCGCAACGTTGCGACATTCAGCCACCGCAGCGACTGAAGGAAACGGCCCCGTTCCCCCGCTCCGACCGAAGCCCCGCCCCGCATCCAAGCCGCTCCGCTCGCAGCTGCTCCGCACCGCTCCGTTCCCTCGGTCTGACCAAGGGATTGGCCCGCACCAAGTCGCTCCGCATCGCAGCACAGCGCTCCGCACCGTCGCCCGCTTGTCGCCCCGCTCCGCACCCCGCACGACCGACCCGCTGCTCCACACCGACCGTTGTTGCAAGCGCTGCAATGTTGCAACGCTGCCCCGCCCCGCATCCAAGCGTCTGACCGAGGCTCCCTACCGATCTGACCGACAGCAACCCTCGCACCACAGCCACCCGCAGCCGCTGCACACCCCAAATCGTCGCAGCTCCGCAATTCTCAGCACACGACCGAGAGATCTCCCCGCATTGGCTGTGTATGACCGAGAGCCACTCGTCGCAACCCCGCATCCGTCGCACCGCTTGCCTCCGTGGGCCCCCCCAAGTTCTCCAGAGTTATTGTGGATCCCCCAAAGGCCCCTAGGACTACTGTGGGCCCCACCTAGGTGCTTGCTCTTTGAGGATTCGTCGCGTACGACGTCGTCGCACGTCGTAGCCCGTCGTCGCACGTGCGAGCTTTGGAATCTGGAATCGTCGCCCGGGTTGATTGCTCTGAAATTTCCAGCGAGGAATCTAATTGGAATTTGGACTTGGAGCGCGATCTTTTATTCCAACCCCCGGCGTCGCTACCCGACGCCGGTGTAGCTTTCACGTCGTGTTGAGGTAACGTTTTGCACCCCTAGGACCCCCAACCCAATTGCACGTTAACCAAGACTAAAAATCAGTATTTTTAAGTATTTTAAATGTTTTAGCGATCACTAATCAAGATTAATAAAACGGATGTAGGCCGGTGGACTTGTGCACGTAGGAATCGTGACTTTGGACTCGTTGGACGGTGTTTTCTTGACGTGATAGTTGCAGGCAAGTGAAACTTGCCAAATCTTGTTTAGGGCCATGTTTTTAGGCCACTTCCTTGTTTTTAGCGTAAAAGAGACTAGTCAGTGAAATGATAGCTGGCTAGACGCCTACTTGATCTAGTTTGACAACGAAACTAGATCCGTCACCTAATTGATCTAGCTTGACAACGAAGTTAGATCCAACCTTTAAACTTGTTGTTCATGCATACTAAACTGTCACGTTTACTTTCCTTACCTGTACGCCTTACTACTTGTCATGTCATGTCATCCATGCATTGAATGTCGCATTGGTAGCACACGCTACAATACTTGTACTTGTACTCCCTTGACTGGCTAGGTGCACCCCTAGACCAGCAAGGCAAAACACTTCCTGGCTCGTGTTCCAGAAGCGAGCATTCCCGTTCGGGGGTAAGGCCCTGGCTCGACACACGTGGAGGGGTAGGGATAAACGATCACTTGAGCTTAGGAGTTGGCCAGCGCAGCCACTCTAGCCAAAAGGCGGAATCTCTGTGCACGAGGTGCTTACTTTCCTTGTCTTGTACTTGTCTTGTGAATGATTCATGTAATACTTGTCATCCATGCCATGCCATGCTCGTACCTTACTTTACTTTACTTTACCTGCTGCACTCATACTTTAACTGCCATGTCATTGCATCATGCTAGAACTGCTAGGTTGCTCTTACTTGTACTTTCAGTTTCACTTGCACAAGTCTCCCAGACTTGCTGACATGTGCCCCTTTCTCTTTGGGTGTCACATGTTAGACCCTGAGCCAGAGATAGTTGTTGAGGTCGAGGTGTTGCTGACGCTGAGCCTGAGCCTACGTCCGTCGAGGAGTTCGTAGACACCGGAGACCAGTTTTAGAGACTGTTGGCGTTGCTGTTGCTTTAGGTTGCTGCTAGATGTCGGTGCTTGCACCATTACTTTGTTTCTGTACTTTGTACTTTTGTTGGCCATGCTGGGCCTCTTTTAGACTCTTTTTCTTTTAGCCTGGTGGCTTTTCTGCGATGTTGGAATTTATATTTATGGATATTCTGAGATTATTCTTTTGTCTCTTTTCGTTATTATTATCTTTGTTTCGTTTCGCGTTGCAAGGACCTGCAGTTTAAATTTGATTGACGCTTATCGGACTTGCAGCTTTGTAGCTTCAAGTCTGAGCGGACCTTCTCACGCTTCGCCTCCACATTTTTGGGAAGCGGGGCGTGACAGGTTTTGTTGGTGGCCCATGCAGGTTCAATCTTGCAATTGCGAATTAACGGAACAATGATAATAACGGAATGTCCATTAAATAAATTGCAACATCCGAGTCATAAGCCCCGAGTCTAGTCGTTTTCTTATGACACTAGGTGGTAAGAAGACTTAGTTAGACGCATGTGTTTACTAGTTAGAGGCCTCTGATTGTTAGTTAGACCCCCTGTCAGCAATTGATTAATCGTCATAGGAGTTACCTTAGTGGTTCATGTCTACCCCTGACCATATTAGACTTCTAGAATTTCCTTTTGTCGTTCACTTGGGCTCATCGATTTCGGACCAAGCTGAACGCATTTCTTTACCGTCTAACCTTTAGAAGTCTTAGCGCCTAGTTCCTAATCTTTAGTTGGTCGACCGTAGGAGTTTTCCGTAGACTTTTCTGATTCATATCCTAGGCGTATGTATGATTTGATCATCCGACCAATTTCCTTGCCTCAATTCACGAGATCGCCTCATGCCGATCGTCGTCAATCTTCAAACGTCTCCATTGCAAATCTTGAACCTTCAGAAAGTATTTTCCAAACTTCCCTTCCACTAAGTTTAATTTTGTTCAAATTTTTAATATACCTATATTTCATCCTCCTTCATTGATTTAAATTTTTAAAACGTTTGTCGGAATTTTTGAATACTAGCTTATGGTATTTTCCCAGCCTATATTTTTCATACATATGTAAATGTGTCGTTCTTTCATATATTAATCTTACCTTGAACCATACTTTTGCCTTGCCCAATTCGATTTATAATTTTCCCTCTTATTTGTGTTATTCGAATGATACGTCGTGTTTACTTTAATATACTTTCAAGACACATGGAATTCCAGCTTTCAGCAAGTTGGTCTTGGCTCCTCGTTTTCGCTACTTCAGATTTTTGCAAAATTACTATTTTCATAACCTCTTCCTGCTTTAGACCCTCCCTGATTTGATTTTAAAGATTTGCTATTCGATCTTGATAATTCTTATGCTAAGTTACTATTATTTTTCTTTCCGCTCACCATACACGCTTTTAGAAAAATTTCCAAACCAAATTGAATTTCAAATATTTTTATATCCGTGCCAGACTTGTTGTGCTCGTATATTAAGAACCTTGCGTAAATCAGTTTTTTTTTGGCAAACCCTGGTTCTCTAAAAGCAGTTTCAAATTGATCATTTCAAAATTTCCCATAGCCTAAAGTTTTGAAGCATTTAACATGAGTTTAAATTCTCCCGTTACTTGACTTCATTCTTTGACTCTCAAAACTTTTTGACAACATTATATTAAATTACTAACGTGTAAGATTTCTAAAACCTCGTCCTTAATATTCGTGTAAATGATTTTACTCCCTTTTACATTGATTTTATATAAACCAATAAAACATTTTCTCTTATTACGAATATTCGACTCAAACTTATTTCAACTCGCTTTATCGATCTTTAAATATTTTATACAGATGAGGAATTCCAATTTTTTTTTGAAGTACAACAGTTTTCAATTTTGCGTATTTTAGATCATGCTATTTACCCAATTTTCTTTTTCCCCTCCTATATAAGCATCACTACATCTTCCGTTTCCCTCAACCTAAACATCACCATTGAGTCAATGTTTCGTCTAACCAAGCTGTCTCCTTGTATTCGTCCTATCTGAACTCGTGCTTATCGACCCTTCCCTCGTCACGCTCTCGACCTCCCTTTGTTGCTTAGACTTTAGTGCTCGTCGATGTCTGTGTCAACCCTTAGTTGTTAGTAGACCCTTGGACCTTTGTGAGGTGTCGTAGTGCACGTACCTGAGTTGTGTACGTGGGCTTGAATGAGTGTGCCCCCATAGAATATTGATGCTTGCCTATTGTGTAGTATATATATATATATACTCGGAGTTATTCGTGATATTATGAAGTTGTCGTGTGTTAGGAGTTATAGATTTTTGTGTGGATAGCTATACTATACTAGGGATGCCGGTGTGTATTAGAGTTAGCATTGAAATATCTAAGTTGTGTATGTAGTAAGAGATACTTGTAATGGTTAAAATAAAATGATTGGTAAAGCTATGTGTAAGCTAGGGGTGATAATAAAATGTGTATGTATAGTTAAGTGAGTAGGCCTATTATACGACCCATATATTAGTACGTGTGAGTATGTGCTCGTAAGTTGATATATTTTGTGTTTAGACGTAAGTAGTTATGTTTTGTTGCCTGAGTATATAAGTGTTATGCATATGGTAGTAGGATTATAATTTTGATTGGTATTGCTTGCTTTTTGGGATGTTGCATGTGTGCATACCGTGAGGTATACACGACTATTGCACATCTTAATTATGTATGTATAGGTGTATTAGTATACTAATTATAGGTAGCAGGCTATGGTGTGGATATATACATTACTTATGTGGGACTATACGGTGAATGTTGTACTAGGGAGGGTATTATAAATATGGGTGTGCTGATGTCTGTATTACTATTATTATGGTATATAAATTGATTTAACTATGTGAGTATTGCCTGACTAAATATTAAGTGTGATTGATCTATGGGATGTATATGGTTGTATTGGTAGATGTAAAAATAGGGGAGTGGTATTGGTATAGATATGAATGCCGTGTTACGTATATAGAATATTCTGATGCATGTATTGAGTCTCACTCAAGCTTGAGTGGGTATACTCTGAGTATATTGAATGTATGCCTGAAGTTTGAATATAGCAATGTTTGATGTATGTATAGTGATAGAAGTGTTTGTGCCTGGTAGTGTTACGCACATGATTGTGGGTCGATATACCAGTATATAGTTATAGGGGTTGGTCTTGTGGTATAGTTATTTACTATGGATTTGCTCGTGTGAACGTATGTGTACTAGCTAAAACTAGGTGTGTAAGTGTGCTAGTTATATAATAATATGATTGGAATACGTGAATGAAAAGTTAGCGTGTATGGGTGTGCACCATGCACGGGTAAGTATGTGCTTAGTTATAGGTATTGTTGACTATGGCATATGTGGCGTGTCGTAAATACAGTTATAGGGCCGTACGTATGTGAATGTATGGTGAAATATTTGAATACAATTGAATGACTAGCTATATTATGAAATTATAGTAGTGGTGAATATAGTGCACTTGATTTAATAATGGTATGGTGTGACTATATGTGTTGAGATGTTTGGTAGTGGATGAATGTTAGAGGGTAGTATACCCTTGATGTTTGTGCATAGGTAGCTATCTATAGGTAGAGCAATGATTGTATTTTCTAAGTGTGACACTATCCTTATATGAGTATCTGAAATATTGTTTTGTGTTTAGGTAAGTAGTAGTTATACAAGGGATGTATGTTTATACATATGATTGCAATACATGTATGAATTTGACTGGCTATAATAGGTATATGTATATGGCGTATGTGAATGTATATATATATATGCGTGTTAGTAGTGATAATGTTTGACTACCTAGTGCGTATATAAGCATTTGTAATAGCTATACCTGGTTTGAAATATAATGTGACTTGATTGGGGTAGTTATTAGAGCGACTAGATATATTAGAAAGTCCGAGGACGGACTTTATTCTAAGGTGGGGAGGATGTAACGACCACTTTTCGATGTACTTTGTTCGTGCACGTGCTTTTGAACGTGCACGTGTTTGTTTTAGACCTTGTGTGTTTGTGAACACTTTTGTGTGATATGCCGTTGTGAAAGTCTCTGAGAGTATTAAATAGTGGCACTATCTTGGAACGACACTTCTCAAGTCGTTTTTCCACAATTTAAACTTACTCGATGAGACGTGACGATTCTCACCCTTGACGGGAGACGTTTCTATTTTTAGTTTCGTCGTCCGACGTTGAATTTGAGATCCGTCTTCTTAGTTAGCTCACATTCGTCGCCACGATCACCACGATATTTATTTTATAATTTTTGGAGTTTATTTGACCACTTTTATATTTTTAACAAGTTTTATATTATTTTTAATAATTAATTTATAAATTATTTTCGTCCAAATAAAATTTATTTGAGTTTTAAACGTTTTAAAGAATTTTTGAGCCAATTTCCAGCTCATTTGGACCAAGTCAAACCCTTGGGTGAGTTGGAGTAGTTGGAATTCAAATTTTAAATTATTTTAAACTTCTAATCCTATTAGATTTAGCCCTAGACCAAGTCAACCCATCTATACTATATAAGCAACCCCTAGGAAGACCTATTTTCGCAAGAAATTAGCCCTAGCCCCTTCCAAAACTCAAATTGGACGTTGCGACGATTCGTCGCAACGTTGCGACGTTCAGCCACCGCAGCGACCGAAGGAAACTGCCCCGTTCCCCCGCTCCGACCGAAGCCCCGCCCCGCATCCAAGCCGCTCCGCTCGCAGCTGCTCCGCACCACTCCGTTCCCTCGGTCTGACCGAGGGATTGGCCCGCACCAAGTCGCTCCGCATCGCAGCACAGCGCTCCGCACCGTCGCCCGCTTGTCGCCCCGCTCCGCACCCCGCACGACCGACCCGCTGCTCCGCACCGACCGTTGTTGCAAGCGCTGCAACGTTGCAACGCTGCCCCGCCCCGCATCCAAGCGTCTGACCGAGGCTCCCTACCGATCTGACCGACAGCAACCCTCGCACCACAGCCACCCGCAGCCGCTGCACACCCCAAATCGTCGCAGCTCCGCAATTCTCAGCGCACGACCGAGAGATCTCCCCGCATTGGCTGTGTATGACCGAGAGCCACTCGTCGCAACCCCGCATCCGTCGCACCGCTTGCCTCCGTGGGCCCCCCAAGTTCTCCAGAGTTATTGTGGGTCCCCCAAAGGCCCCTAGGACTACTGTGGGCCCCACCTAGGTGCTTGCTCTTTGAGGATTCTTCGCGTACGACGTCGTCACACGTCGTAGCCCGTCGTCGCACGTGCGAGCTTTGGAATCTGGAATCGTCGCCCGGGTTGATTGCTCTGAAATTTCCAGCGAGGAATCTAATTGGAATTTGGACTTGGAGCGCGATCTTTTATTCCAACCCCCGGCGTCGCTACCCGACGCCGGTGTAGCTTTCGCGTCGTGTTGAGGTAACGTTTTGCACCCCTAGGACCCCCAACCCAATTGCACATTAACCAAGACTAAAAATCAGTATTTTTAAGTATTTTAAATGTTTTAGCGATCACTAATCAAGATTAATAAAACGGATGTAGGCCGGTGGACTTGTGCACGTAGGAATCGTGACTTTGGACTCGTTGGACGGTGTTTTCTTGACGTGATAGTTGCAGGCAAGTGAAACTTGCCAAATCTTGTTTAGGGCCATGTTTTTAAGCCACTTCCTTGTTTTTAGCGTAAAAGAGACTAGTCAGTGAAATGATAGCTGGCTAGACGCCTACTTGATCTAGTTTGACAACGAAACTAGATCCGTCACCTAATTGATCTAGCTTGACAACGAAGTTAGATCCAACCTTTAAACTTGTTGTTCATGCATACTAAACTGTCACGTTTACTTTCCTTACCTGTACGCCTTACTACTTGTCATGTCATGTCATCCATGCATTGAATGTCGCATTGGTAGCACACGCTACAATACTTGTACTTGTACTCCCTTGACTGGCTAGGTGCACCCCTAGACCAGCAAGGCAAAACACTTCCTGGCTCGTGTTCCAGAAGCGAGCATTCCCGTTCGGGGGTAAGGCCCTGGCTCGACACACGTGGAGGGGTAGGGATAAACGATCACTTGAGCTTAGGAGTTGGCCCGCGCAGCCACTCTAGCCAAAAGGCGGAATCTCTGTGCACGAGGTGCTTACTTTCCTTGTCTTGTACTTGTCTTGTGAATGATTCATGTAATACTTGTCATCCATGCCATGCCATGCTCGTACCTTACTTTACTTTACTTTACCTGCTGCACTCATACTTTAACTGCCATGTCATTGCATCATGCTAGAACTGCTAGGTTGCTCTTACTTGTACTTTCAGTTTCACTTGCACAAGTCTCTCAGACTTGCTGACATGTGCCCCTTTCTCTTTGGGTGTCACATGTTAGACCCTGAGCCAGAGATAGTTGTTGAGGTCGAGGTGTTGCTGACGCTGAGCCTGAGCCTACGTCCGTCGAGGAGTTCGTAGACACCGGAGACCAGTTTTAGAGACTGTTGGCGTTGCTGTTGCTTTAGGTTGCTGCTAGATGTCGGTGCTTGCACCATTACTTTGTTTCTGTACTTTGTACTTTTGTTGGCCATGCTGGGCCTCTTTTAGACTCTTTTTCTTTTAGCCTGGTGGCTTTTCTGCGATGTTGGAATTTATATTTATGGATATTCTGAGATTATTCTTTTGTCTCTTTTCGTTATTATTATCTTTGTTTCGTTTCGCGTTGCAAGGACCTGCAGTTTAAATTTGATTGACGCTTATCGGACTTGCAGCTTTGTAGCTTCAAGTCTGAGCGGACCTTCTCACGCTTCGCCTCCACGTTTTTGGGAAGCGGGGCGTGACAGACTTCTTCCAACATACTCTGCGCAAAGATTTAACTAAAGACCGAACTAACTCTACGACACTAACTCCCATTGACCGGGAGAGACGAATCCTCTCTTGGCCACTACTCTCCTCGTACGCTTCAAGTGACACCCAATCAAAGACCTTTCAACAGGCCTAGCCTCGAAGTTAGGTCAGTGATCTAAGTGGCACCGTTCACGCACAGGTTCGTAAAATGACCTTGCACAAAGTCTCAGGACTTTACCTAAGTTGATATCTAATGTTAACTACATTATAATATAACTTAGATAAATTATTACCAAACAGCTTTCTGTTATTACGAACAAGACGTTTGTGCTATTCACACAGAGATAAATAGCCTCGAGGGCATCATTCCTCTACATCTCCCACTTGCACTCGGGCCCATTTATCTCAGTATCTTATACCGTTCTTACACATAAGTTTTCCCGACTTCATGTGGTAGAGCCTTCGTGAGTGGATCTGCTAAAACCGTCTACACTATAGACTTAAGGTGTTTCTATGTTCATGCTAGACCAAACATTTGAATCTCATTCAAATAATTCACTTAGTCTTATGGAATCTATAATATTTTATTTCCTTGGATCTCATCCGTTCATCGTACCTTACGATAATAATTTAAATTAGTTAATGGTCATTCCAAATGGCTCATATCTATTTCTGATAAAGTATCAAACTTTTTGATTACTTTGTCAAAATATATGTTCCATCCCTTTGATACCTCGTATGTAATTTATACGCTCCCACTGACCTTGAAAACTTTCTGGCTAATTCATATAAGTTGGTTCGTCTAAATCATATTTAGAAAAATAAACTTATAAGTGAATGCTCCAATTTTCATGGTCAACATGAGCGTTTCACATCGAGTTTGGTCCGAGTAGATCTGTACACATCTGCTAGCAAGACGGTTTCAACATAATCCGATTATAGGAATTAATATGAAAACTGTTCTCGACCAACATGATTGCACTTCACTATTTTCTTTCTGCACCAATCTTTCAACTTAAGGATTTACTTGCAGAAAGTGAGGAAACATTTTCCTTGGGCACGTAAACTAAATTCCCAAATTTATTTACGCACACGGACTTATTTTGATTGCATCAAGTTTTAAATCGGAGTTACTACTCCGAATTTCATCCTGGAAGTTGAGTAAGCCATCATCAGTTATGATGTCTAACTCGACAATTTGTCTCACAAGATTCGAGTAATTATACAACTTCCTAATGATCGATTTAATGAGTATCTAATAGATAATGTCCTCATAGAACATTATCAAAACCTACGCATTACTATCTGGGACTTAACCCAGAGAGAGGACTTAACTCAGAGTCACTTACAATGGATCACACCAAGTCTAACTAAGTGTGATTCATATCTTTTAACACACCGATGTGTTAACAGACTTGACTTGAGAGAAAAATCATATTTTCTTTTAATTACGCAAGATTTTATATAGCTAAGTATTTGACCATTCGATCTAATAGAATCAGTTTAAATACTTTAGTCATTTCGTTCTTTATTTTATCAGACTTGTGTTTCATCAAGAACACGTGTCTTAATAAAGTATACGAATAACTTATTTTGGTTAATCTAGACTTGAGTACATCAGTATGTACGAGACTGAGTTCGACAACTCATTCTCCCACTGTCTTACAGATGGGTTTCGGCCATTGTATCTAAGAGGGTAAGACTCACAAGTGTCCGCAGACTTCATAATACGAGAGGTCAAACCCCTCTTTATGTGACTTGTGAAGCTTAGTCTCTCGATACGGCTTAGTCTATTTTGCCATATAAGTTTGCTACTATCTTGTGTATTTATATATTAACATTATATATATATATATATATATATATATATATATATATATATATATATATATTATCGTCATACATATTACTCATTGCTTCAGAAGTGTCACGACCCGCTTCCCTAAAATGGAGGCGAGACGTGAAAAGGTCCGCACGAGAGTGGAGCTGTGAAGCCCCAAACCCGATAAGCGTCAATAAAACATAAGCAGGTCCCTGTAACCACAACGGAACAACAATAATAACACAAGGAGAGACAGAAATAAAACCTCACATCTCATAAATTGTCCAACATGAAAATAAGTCCAACATCCAGAAAAGCCACCAGGCTAAAAGAAAAGAGTCTAAGGGCCTAGAACAAGGCCAACAAAAGCATCAACATAACAAGGTATAGGTGCTACGCATCGATAACAAAACAACTGTCTAAACAAAAGTAAAACACAACGAAGACACTAGGACTGGTCCCCAGTGTCCACGTACTCCCCGTCAAACACAATCTCGGGCTAGGCGTCAGCAAACACCTCGTCCTCAACAATGTACTCAGGCTCAGGATCTAACATGTGTCACCCAAAAGAGTAAAGGGGCACATGTCAGCAAGTCTAAAAGACTTGAGCAAGGAAACTGAAAGTAACTAACAACCTAGTACTTATAATATTAAGCAATGACATGGCAGTTAAGTATGATGCAACAGTTTAAAAGAGAGGCAAGCACACACTATGTAGCAAAAGCTACCAAATCACTAATTCACGAATCACTCATCACTATTTTCACTTATCACTGTTTATCACTTAGTGCATAAAGAGTCCACCTGCTGGCCAGCTCGTGGCTCAGGCCGCTTATCTCTATCACTATTAATCACTTGTGCACTAGAGAGTCCACCTGCTGGCCGGAGTGGCGGATCAGGCCAACTCGGGGCTCAGTCCGCTTATCTCTTACCCCACCCATATGTGTCGAGCGTTGGGGTTCCCAACTCACTGAGCTCGCTTCTGGAACACGAGCCAGGAACACAAGCATTG
The DNA here is from genome assembly GCA_030789695.1 of Scilla litardierei. Lineage (NCBI taxonomy): Eukaryota > Viridiplantae > Streptophyta > Magnoliopsida > Asparagales > Asparagaceae > Scilla > Scilla litardierei. Next base: position 57,794,434 of record CM061139.1, read on the forward strand.
TAGCAAAGCTACGCAATCACAGCAACACATAAAGAATGCAATGACATGACAATTAATTCACGTACCGTTAATGGAAGTAAACATGACATGGTAATTGTGCAACATAATATATGTCGGAACTAGCTTCGTTATCAAGCTAGTTCCCCAATTTGCGCCTAGGCGAGTATCATTTCGTCGCCTAGCCTCTTTTACGCCTACAACAAGCAAATGGCCTAAAACATGGCCTAAACCCTAAGTGGCAAGTTTCACTTTCCTAGCACCGGGGATGACGACCACTTCGTCACACGGATGCTAATCTACGGGGAAATCGCTGTTATGGGGGAACAATCATCAAACAACAAGAAATTTTATTAGGGTTTCATAAAAATACAAATAGGTTATAAAAACACCAAGGGATCGATTTCTTACCGAGAGGAGGCGGAAGAAACACTCCGGAGAACCCTAGGATCAGATCTGGAAAAGATTGGAGAAGTTTGGAGAACTAGGGTTTTTGGGGGATTTTTGGGGATTTGATGGAGATTTGGGGAAGATGAGAGGTAGATAGAGTGAATGGACGGTTTGGATGATGGATTTAGGGCTTGGAATGGAGGAATAGGGCTTGGAGGAAGATGGGGGCTCAATGGGGGAAATTTTAGGGTTTAGGGTCGAGTGGAGGAAGATGAAATCGTTTGGGATGGGTTTAAATAGGATGGGCTGGCGGCTGCCCAGAAATTAGGATTTTAACACAGGTTAGTCGGTCAAAGAGCAACCACTGACCGACTAGTTTGGCAACTAGTCGGTCGGTCGACCAACGCAGACCGACTAAGTGTAAACAGAAACTCCTGAACGAAAATAGGATTTAGAATTAGTCGGTCCATGAACAAATACTGACCGACTAGTTTAACATCTAGTCGGTCGATGAACGTTCTTAGACCAACTAAGAGTAAACAGTAACTGATACTAAAATTAGATGATGAGTTAGTCGGTTAAAGAAGCATTGACGACCGACTAGTTTGCAACCTAGTCGGTCAACCAACGTTCTTAGACCGACTAACGATAAACAGTAACTCCTGAGAAATTTAGAAAGCCAACTAGTCGGTCCAAGAAGGATTGCCGACCGACTGGATCGTCATCTAGTCGGTCGGTGCCCCTACTTATACCGGCTAATGAGCACAAAAAGTTCCGATACGGAGCGCGGGGCCCCGGGATCGATTCCTAAGACTTCTAGGCTTGATCTAATAGTAAGTTACGACCGTTATGAAGTCCGTCACAAATGACATACTTCGAAATCGACAATCCTAAGGAAGAAACGAGAAAATACGACGAATCGATCGAAAATGAAAACTACGGAGAAGAAAACCACACATGAGGAGAAAATCCACCAAAACATATATTATATTATAATAAATCCAGATACATGAAAAGCAGTCGTTACATCCTCCCCAACTTAAGAAAAATTCCGTCCTCGGAATTTCCAAATACACACGAGTCCGGAAACAAAAGTGGGAAACGCTCTCGCATCTCATCCTCATTCTCCCAAGTAGACTCCCCGGGTGAGCCGTGTCGCCATATCACCCTCACAAGATTGACAATCTTGTTCCGAAGCGATTTCTGACGCCTGTCCAGAATCTGCACTGGATGCTGGTCATACGTCATATCGGGGCGAACGGTAATCTCCGAAAAATCCACAGCATGAGACGGATCGCTAATGTATCGACGAAGCTGCGACACATGGAAAACATTGTGAACTCCTTCCAAAGTTGGCGGCAAGGCCAAGCGATAAGCTACCTTGTCAACCCTCTCCAAAATGTCAAACGGTCCAATGTATCGCGGGCTCAACTTCCCACGCTTCCCGAAACGAATCACACCGCGATTCGGGGAAATCTTCAAGAACACATGGTCGCCCGGCTGAAACTCCAAAGGACGACGTTTAGCATCCGCCCAATGCTTAAAACGGTCCTGAGCAATCCTCAACCTCTCCCGAATATTCCTGACGATATCCACGGCCTCCACGGTCATCTCAGGTCCCAACAACTCCCGATCATCAATGTCAACCCAACTCAATGGCGATCGACATTTCCTCCCATAAAGAACGGCGAAAGGCGCCATGCCAATACTCGCCTGGAAGCTGTTGTTGTAAGAGAACTCCACCAAATGTAGATGGTCCTCCCACGAACCCTTGAAATCCAACATGCACGCCCTCAGCATGTCTTCCAAAATCTGAATCGTCCTCTCGGACTGGCCATCCGTCTGCGGATGGTACGCCGTGCTGAAACTCAGACGTGTACCCAAGCTCTTCTGCAAACTCTGCCAGAACTGAGATGTGAACCTCGTGTCTCTGTCAGACACGATACTCACGGGGACTCCATGAAGTCGCACGACCTCCTCCATATATCTCCTCGCTAGCGCCTCAGTTGACTGTCCCACTCGGAACGGAATAAAGTGCGCAGATTTGGTCAATCGATCTACGATCACCCAAATCGCGTCATTCTGCTTTGGACTCTGAGGTAGTCCAGTCACGAAATCTATAGTGATGTGTTGCCATTTCCACTCTGGAATCGGAAGCGGTTGTAGCAACCCGGCCGTACACTGATGCTCCGCCTTCACTTACTGGCAAACCAAGCACTTGGCTACACTCCGAGCCACACTCCTCTTCATACCATGCCACCAATAATTCAGACGAAGATCCTGGTACATCTTGGTGCCACCAGGATGCACAGAATACGGCGAACTGTGTGCCTCCACCATCAACACCTCTCTGATATCCCCAGCTGGCACACACAACCTGGCTCCGAACCTCATCGAGCCATCCTCATGAATCAAAAAGTCAGTCCGCAGACCGGCTTCCACCTGCTCCCGAATCTTCATCAGCCTCGGATCCTCAGCCTGGCCAGCCTTAATCCGATCCACGATCGTCGACTGTACCTGCATGTACATCAACGATGAATCCTCCCCAGGAAGAACAATCTCCACGCCAGACTCATAAAAATTCTGCTGCAATCTCCACTGCGAGGTCAAAATCATCACCGCTGGAAGCCTACTCAAAGCATCTGGAACCACATTCACCTTGCCAGGGTGAAACTGCAAATCAATCTCATAATCTGCCATAAGCTCCAACCATCGACGCTGTCACATGTTGAGCTCCTTCTGAGTGAAAATATACTTCAAGCTTTTGTGATCGGTGAAAATCTTCACTTTCTCACTCAGCAGGAAGTGCCTCCAAATCTTAAGAGCAAACACAACGGCAGCCAACTCCAAATCATGCGTCGGGTAATTCTTCTCATGAACCTTAAGCTGACGAGACGCATACGCCACAACATGCCCATGCTGATGCAACACACAACCGAGACCCTTGCCAGAAGCATCGCAAAAGATCTCAAATCCACCGCTGCGATCAGGCACAACAAGAATAGGGGCAGTCGTCAACCTCTCCTTCAGAACGCCAAAAGCACTCTCACAATCACCCGACCAAACAAAAGCAACATCCTTCCGCGTCAACCTGGTCATCGGCTCAGCAATACGAGAAAAGTCCTTAATGAATCGCCGATAATAACCAGCAAGTCCAAGGAAACTCCGAATCTCAGACGCAGACGACGGAACAGGCCACTCCCTGATGGCCCGAATCTTCTCGGGATCCACTGAAATACCATCTCCAGTCACCACATGCCCAAGAAAAGCAACTCTATCCAGCCAAAACTCGCACTTCAAAAACTTAGCATACAAACGATGCTTCCTCAAAATCTCCAACACCGTCCTTAAGTGCGAGGCATGATCTTCCTCCGACTTCGAATAGATCAGAATGTCGTCAATAAAGATAACGACAAACTTATCCAAAAAGTCGTAGAAAATCAGGTTCATCAGATTCATGAAAACTGCGGGCGCGTTAGTTACGCCGAAAGGCATAACCACAAACTCATAGTGTCCATACTTCGTCCTGAACGCTGTCTTCGGAACATCATCCTTCTTCACCTTCAACTGATGGTAACCACTCCTCAAATCCAATTTAGAAAACACCCTCGAACCTCCAAGCTGATCAAAAATATCATCGATGCGAGGCAACGGGTATTTATTCTTAATGGTCACCGCATTCAACTCCTGATAGTCCACGCACATGCGACGCGAACCATCCTTCTTCTTAACCAGCAACACCGGTGCTCCCCACAGAGACACGCTAGGATTAATATAACCCTTCTGTAAAAGCTCATCCAACTGCTTCCGTAACTCTTCCAACTCTGCAGGTGCCATACGATACGGCGCCTTCGAAATCGGCTGCGCACCTGGAACAAGATCGATAGAAAATTCCAAAGCCCGATCAGGCGGCAAACCAGACATCTCCTCGGGGAAGACGTCGCCAAAATCTCGCACCACAGCTAGCCACTCCAGCTCCATCTGCATAGCCACAGCCTCCACCGGCCTGGCCCGAAATCTGACAGGACCAAGCGAACTGCTACCACGACTGAACTCAAATACTGGATGTCCGGGAATCTCGAACACCACCTTCTTCCTCCGACAGTCGATCGTAGCATAGAAGCTCGCAAGCCAGTCCATCCCAAGAACTGCATCATAGTTGATGATGTCGTGGACAATGAAATCAGCAAAAAGCTCATGTCCACAGACCACCAACGAGCAAGAATTGCAACCACGATGCACCGAGACCACGCCATTCCCTGTAACGATATTCCAACTCTTGGGAAGAGGGGACGTCGACAAGGAATGCCTCTCCACGAAGCTCCGAGAAATAATGCACATCGATGCACCAGAGTCAAAGAGGACTCGTGCAGGAAATGTGCAAACCAAAACCACACCTAATCAATCAATTAACAATCAAACCCTAGTCTAGCAAACAACCATGTTCAAGCAAACAACACAATCTAACAATCAAAACCAGCTAGGAAAGTGACAGCTAGATTGAGGATTACCTGCGATAACCTCATCCACAGCCTCGCTTTCCGCAGCGGTCATCAGAAAAGCCTGCCTCCTCGGCGGAACAGCCTGTCAAAAAGCCTGCCCTTGTGGAACAAGAGCTACTCCACGTCCAGCAGGAACAGACGCTCGCTGCTGCAACGGCTGTGCTGCAACAGGTGCCTTCCAAGGGTGCTTCAACCTCGGGCACTCCCTGAGAACATGGGCGGGATCTCCACAGGCAATACATTGCCCCAAGAACCTCCTACATGATTCCTTGACATGGCCCTCCTTGCCACAGAAATGGCAAGTCCTCCGAACGGGCCCTCCTGGCCTCTTGAACTGAGCAGGCTGGTTCGGCCTGAATCCAGGTCTAACCACAGCTCTCGCCTGTTCCACAGGCCTCTTCCCAGCACCAACAACAGACCCCCTCCTCTGGTTCACGAGCAGCTCCTGCCTCTTGGCTGCTACTAGAACCTTCTGATAAGACTCCCGGTCAGAAGAGGTCACAAAACTCTGGAGCTCCGAAGCAAGCCCCTGTAGGAACCTCTGAGCTCGCTCCTCAGTGTCCTGCACCATCTTTGGTGCAAACCGACTCAGCCTCATGAACTCCTGGTGATAATGGTCCACCGACGAGCTCCCCTGCTTCAAATCGATAAAACGCTGCAGCATCTCTTCCCTGGCAACTTTCGGGAAGAACTCACCCTCAAATCTGGCCTTGAAGGTAGCCCAAGCTATCGGCTCTACCAGCATCTTCTCTTCCGCATCCCACCAGTTCCGAGCATTATCTTTGAGTTGCCTCTTCGCCAAATCAACCCATCCAGCCGGGGTGATCTTGGCCATCTTCATATTGTCCTCAATGTTCCGAATCCACTCATCGGCAGCCAGAGGACCCTCAGACCCATCAAAATATGCGGGACCCAGCTCCTGAAATTGCTTCACTCCTGGCTCAGAGCGAGGGGCATCCGGAAGAGCCCGGGCAGCTCGAGCAAGTGGAGCATTCTGGACTTGTAGAAGCACGCCCTGCTGCACTTGCTTCATCTGCAGCATCATCCGCATCATCTCACTGCTGGTGGGTTCCCGCTCAGGCTCCTCATCATGAGGGAGCGCACCACTACCCCCACCACGGGTGAAACGCCTTCCTGCCATCTAATGACACAGAGAACGAATCAGATTAGACTCATAGCTTGCGACTCGGACGTCGAACTTAATTTATTGGACATTCTAATATTATTATCGTCATTCCAAAAATCGAAGTTACAGAAGGACCTGCATGGGCCACCAACAAAACCTGTCACGACCCGCTTCCCTAAAATGGAGGCGAGACGTGAAAAGGTCCGCACGAGAGTGGAGCTGTGAAGCCTCAAACCCGATAAGCGTCAATAAAACATAAGCAGGTCCCTGTAACCACAACGGAACAACAATAATAACACAAGGAGAGACAGAAATAAAACCTCACATCTCATAAATTGTCCAACATGAAAATAAGTCCAACATCCAGAAAAGCCACCAGGCTAAAAGAAAAGAGTCTAAGGGCCCAGAACAAGGCCAACAAAAGCATCAACATAACAAGGTATAGGTGCTACGCATCGATAACAAAACAACTGTCTAAACAAAAGTAAAACACAACGAAGACACTAGGACTGGTCCCCAGTGTCCACGTACTCCCCGTCAAACACAATCTCGGGCTAGGCGTCAGCAAACACCTCGTCCTCAACAATGTACTCAGGCTCAGGATCTAACATGTGTCACCCAAAAGAGTAAAGGGGCACATGTCAGCAAGTCTAAAAGACTTGAGCAAGGAAACTGAAAGTAACTAACAACCTAGTACTTATAATATTAAGCAATGACATGGCAGTTAAGTATGATGCAACAGTTTAAAAGAGAGGCAAGCACACACTATGTAGCAAAAGCTACCAAATCACTAATTCACGAATCACTCATCACTATTTTCACTTATCACTGTTTATCACTTAGTGCATAGAGAGTCCACCTGCTGGCCAGCTCGTGGCTCAGGCCGCTTATCTCTATCACTATTAATCACTTGTGCACTAGAGAGTCCACCTGCTGGCCGGAGTGGCGGATCAGGCCAACTTGGGGCTCAGTCCGCTTATCTCTTACCCCACCCATATGTGTCGAGCGTTGGGGTTCCCAACTCACTGAGCTCGCTTCTGGAACACGAGCCAGGAACACAAGCATTGTAGCAAAGCTACGCAATCACAGCAACACATAAAGAATGCAATGACATGACAATTAATTCGCGTACCGTTAATGGAAGTAAAGATGACATGGTAATTGTGCAACATAATATATGTCGGAACTAGCTTCGTTGTCAAGCTAGTTCCCCAATTTGCGCCTAGGCGAGTATCATTTCGTCGCCTAGCCTCTTTTACGCCTACAACAAGCAAATGGCCTAAAACATGGCCTAAACCCTAAGTGGCAAGTTTCACTTGCCTAGCACCGGGGATGACGACCACTTCGTCACACGGATGCTAATCTACGGGGAAATCGCTGTTATGGGGGAACAATCATCAAACAACAAGAAATTTTATTAGGGTTTCATAAAAATACAAATAGGTTATAAAAACACCAAGGGATCGATTTCTTACCGAGAGGAGGCGGAAGAAACACTCCGGAGAACCCTAGAAATCAGATCTGGAAAAGATTGGAGAAGTTTGGAGAACTAGGGTTTTTGGGGGATTTTTGGGGATTTGATGGAGATTTGGGGAAGATGAGAGGTAGATAGAGTGAATGGACGGTTTGGATGATGGATTTAGGGCTTGGAATGGAGGAATAGGGCTTGGAGGAAGATGGGGGCTCAATGGGGGAGATTTTAGGGTTTAGGGTCGAGTGGAGGAAGATGAAATCGTTTGGGATGGGTTTAAATAGGATGGGCTGGCGGCTGCCCAGAAATTAGGGTTTTAACACAGGTTAGTCGGTCAAAGAGCAACCACTGACCGACTAGTTTGGCAACTAGTCGGTCGGTCGACCAACGCAGACCGACTAAGTGTAAACAGAAACTCCTGAACGAAAATAGGATTTAGAATTAGTCGGTCCATGAACAAATACTGACCGACTAGTTTAACATCTAGTCGGTCGATGAACGTTCTTAGACCGACTAAGAGTAAACAGTAACTGATACTAAAATTAGATGATGAGTTAGTCGGTTAAAGAAGCATTGACGACCGACTAGTTTGCAACCTAGTCGGTCAACCAACGTTCTTAGACCGACTAACGATAAACAGTAACTCCTGAGAAATTTAGAAAGCCAACTAGTCGGTCCAAGAAGGATTGCCGACCGACTGGATCGTCATCTAGTCGGTCGGTGCCCCTTCTTATACCGGCTAATGAGCACAAAAAGTTCTGATACGGAGCACGGGGCCCCGGGATCGATTCCTAAGACTTCTAGGCTTGATCTAATAGTAAGTTACGACCGTTATGAAGTCCGTCACGAATGACATACTTCGAATCGACAATCCTAAGGAAGAAACGAGAAAATACGACGAATCGATCGAAAATGAAAACTACGGAGACGAAAACCACACATGAGGAGAAAATCCACCAAAACATATATTATATTATAATAAATCCAGATACATGAAAAGCAGTCGTTACAAGAAGCAATGTGACGACATTCGTCAAAATGTGTTAACCTTTTGTATAACAATAATTATGAAATCGTGACATCAGAATATGTCACATTTTCATTTCCTCCTCATTATGCCTTTACTAATGATAAATTAAACTAACTTTCTCAATTGACTTTCCGGAGTGCCTTCTTCCTTTTCTAAATCACATTGAGATATTAAATAGCCCAACATAAATAAATAGCTATGCAAGCATCGCATGTATCCAAACGCCTGAGAGTTGAAATCTTGAGTGTAACTGAAGAAGTTGCTTGTCTCAAGATCCAGTTGGGATACATTATCTTGCACCGCTCATGCACTCGTATTCGACTCAATCGGTTTGATCGAATTCTCGAACTTTGAGGATCAAAATTGTTTATCCATACAACCTTGAGGGTAGGTCGACAAGTTGTAGGGAAAAACATACTTCAAATATCCTATATGTTCAAGCTGCCTCATATAGAGACGAGTGACATGTAGCTAGAATTTATTTGTTGGACCCAGAACTTAATGAAATCATATTTCTTAAGTCTGTTCTTTAGAAGGTCATTTTAATGTCAACGAGAATATAGTGTTAATTCTATCAATTAGAATTTAACTTGATATTCAATTAATCAACCTTTTGACCAGTTAACTTATTTCATTAAAATATTATATTTTGATTCCTTCGGTAAACATAGTCTTGCCCTAGTTTAGCATATGTTCAATATTAAATATAGGTAGAATGGCTTTTATCTATCTATATCCTCCCACTATTTTACGATCGTTTCAAGGCTTAATAACGAACGATTTAATCGAATTAAAATTAATGGGTAAGAGGTCCAATCACCCTGAGCCTAAAAACTTTGAGTGTAGCTCAACAAGTTGCTAGACTCTGTAAATCGGAAGATGACTCTTCATCGATCATATCGGATATGACCCTCTTATCGGTTTTTACCCCTAGCCATTTGTGATCATGAGTGTGCACATCCAAATCACAATGTCTAGTCTAGTCGGACCCTTGTTTTCGGGTCTAGCCTGACTTGCCCCGTCGCTGTTGTATTCACGACACGTCGGTTTGGGTCAGGTCTTAGACTACATCTAGCCAGACTACATCATTGACATAACTTACGCCGACGCATGGTAATACGACGGTTTGGGTTAAGTCAAGATTTCATCTTATGTATTAAAGGAGTTGGTTTCTATAAGGTTGCCATGTCACAGCTTGAGTGTAGCTCAACAACTGTAACACGGGTCATATAGTTGCTAACCCCTAAAACAAGGAGGGCTACGGTTAATCTTAAAAAAGATCATTAACGTATTTGACTTAGATATAGTCCAGGGTGTCATACAATCATGATTCGCGATATTGCAGTCCAGCGGAATACGGCCAGGGAATTGACTAAGCCAGGATCATTATCCCTAAAGGGTGATCCTGTCACGCCCCGCTTCCCAAAATGGACGGAAGCGAAACGTGACGAGGCCCGCTTAGGCCAAAGCTTTAGAAGTTCGGACCCAATAAGCGTCTGTAGGTGGTACCATTTTAAACGATTCAGGTTCTTGCATTAATAAAGTTCGAAACCACAAAAAAAGTGCAGAAAGGAAGTTGCATTCATTAAATAGAGATATAATATCCAACAAGTACAAAATCTAAAGGAAAACCTAAGCATGGCAACAAAAGATTTAAAGGTAGACCTAAAGGTAGTAACCTCAGAAAGTGTCGTCTAAAAAGACCTCTAGGTCTGGTCCTCGTCGGGCGCGTACTCTGGGTCGACGTCCTCGGCTCCTCGTGCTCCAGTGAGTCTGCCTCGTCCACGAACTCTGGCTGACACCTGACGTACAGCACCCAAGAAAAAGGAACTGTACGTCAGGTAAAGTCTACAAGAGGGGTTAGACTTTACTGCAAGTGCACCGAACTTTAAACAACGGTTTACTGGTTGATTAACATGCTGAGGTTCTTTTACATAATATTTTACTGGTTGATTAGCATGCTGTGGTTATAACAGGGTAACACAACAGGAAGCAACGTAGCAGGAAAGTAAAACGGGACAAGTAGTAGTCGTAGCGTGTGCTACAAACTACGGGACTAACCTACAGGTGTCAAGACAAGTCGGGACGTGACGGGACAAGACAGGACAAACAGGACGGGACAAGACAAGACAAGTGTGACACGAAGGGTTCACGCCTTACGGTTCGAGGGGGATCAGACCCTCTTGCCGTGCGCACGCTCAACCCTACCCCAAACCATGAACTCAGGACAAGATTTACAAGGATCATTTCCGCTAGGGAAACATCCGAAACGCCCGAAGGCTTTTTGTGTAACAGGGATCACTTCCGCAAGGAAAGCATCCGAAACGCCCGAAGACTTTTGTATAACAGGGATCACTTCCGCAAGGAAAGCATCCGAAACGCCCGAAGGCTTTTTGTATAACAAGGATCACTTCCGCAAGGAAAGCATCCGAAACGCCCGAAGGCTTTTTGTATAACAGGGATCACTTCCGCAAGGAAAGCATCCGAAACGCCCGAAGGCTTTTTGGTAACAGGGATCACTTCCGCGGAGGGAAGCATCCGAAACGCCCGAAGGCTTTTTGTATAACAGGGATCACTTCCGCAAGGAAAGCATCCGAAACGCCCGAAGACTTTTTGGTAACAGGGATCACTTCCGCGGAGGGAAGCATCCGAAACGCCCGAAGACTTTTTGGTAACAGGGATCACTTCCGCGGAGGGAAGCATCCGAAACGCCCGAAGGCTTTTTTGTGTAACAGGACACGACATGACAAGTGTAGGGAAAGTTATTCTAGGGTGTCCACACGCACACACGCACAAGATAGTCCTATGTTGTCAGCAGTTTATTGTTGTCAGGCTCAGACTTCGTCGTCAAGTCTGAGCCGTCACGGGTCATCCCGGACGCTATCATTTCACGTCCGGTTCTCATCACACACAATCTAACAGTTCTACAAACTAGAACTAAGGCACTGTCAAAACGCAAGTGGTACACTTGCCTGCGGTGGCGAGTGTGTCGTCCGTCCAGAGCGCCTCGTCCAAGCGTCGCGTCCTCGGTAGTCCGTCTGAAATAGGGTCACGGCGACGTTGTCAGGTCTCATTTTTCAGTAAATCCTATTTAGGTTCATTTCTAGGTTATCGGGACTATCCAAATTGTCACAAGTCACATTTTGATGTTTTATCAACCTAAATCGACGTCTATCCTATGTGCACATAAATAATTGTCCGATTGTCGATTTCTACAGTGAGCAGCGTTTTACTGGCGCAGAAAATAAATTTAGTTACAGTTGTCCGATTTTAGTTAGGTTTTCAGTTCGCTACAGTGGGGGTTTGCTACGAGTTAGGGGGTACCAACCTGTCCGGTGTCTGGAGTGGTGCGGACGTAGCGTCTGAACGGCAGAAAGTCTACGTCGTCTACGGCGTCTCGGCTACGGGTAGCGTAGCGAGACTTGTCCGGGCAGCGGACAAAGTGTGGGCAATGAGCGGAGGTGGTGGACAGTGAAAGCGAGCCCGGTAGCAGCCCGAAGGAAAGGTGAGCGACGTCAAAGAGCCGCGTAACAGCGAGCACAATGGGGATGATGCCTAGAGCCCAAAACAGTGAACGACGTGGCAAAAACAGCGACTCAACGCCGTTCGGGGCTAACCGAACTTGAGAGGACCACGGGGTGGTCGTGGCGGCTTCCGGTGACAGAGAAAACCCCGTAGAGCGGCGGATAAAGGCAGCAGAGGCTGCTGCCATCCACAATAGCGATCAGCCAAGTCGGAGAAGGGCTCCGGCGGTCTCGGGGGTTCGTGCGGCGGTTTCCAGGCGGTCGGGCGGTGCTGCACATATCGCCGACGGTCGAGGCGTGGGTCGGTGACGCAGGCGAGGCGTGGCGACGCGGCTACTGAGATCACGGGGCGGCGGACTGAGGCCGCGAGAGAGGGGAGTAGGGTCCGGCAGCCGTAAGGGGAGGAGCCCGCGGCGGCGCGAGGATCTGCAGCGGCGGAGGAGCGGATGGCGGCCGGATCGGATCGCGGCGGCTGAGGTAGCGGGATCTCGCCGTGGAAGAGGGGCAGTCGCGGCGTCAAGGGTCGCCGCCGGCAACGGAGGAGAAGGGCCGGCGGTCGCGAGGGGAGATGGGGCGGATCGCGATGGGGCGATGGGGGCAGCTGCCTCGTGAGGATCGCGACGGGACGGCCTCGCCGTGGAGCAAGGAATCGCTCGGGGGGTCGGGGATTCCGAAGATCGGAGGGGATCGCCGGCGGAGGCACGATGGCCTGGGGCGATCGGGAAAGGGAATGAGGGAGGCGGCTCGCGGAGGAGGGAGAGTGGGCGAGAGGGAGATGGCGGCGAGCTCGCCGTGGAAGGGGGAGGCGCCGGCGTCGCGGGGCCTCGGGGACGTCGGAGCGGCGATCGGAGATAGTTGGAGAGGGAGAAAACGGGAGGGGGATTTGGGGGTTTGCTTGGTGACGGCGGCGTGGGGATCCGCGATGGGGGCACGAGGGCGGCGGAAAGCGAGGGGAGGCACGACGGCGGGGATCGCCGGAGGGCGCCGGGGTGCGGCTTCGCCGTGAGGGGGAGAGAGAGAAACTGAGAGGGGGAAGAGGGAGAAGAGAAGGGCGGCGGCTGCGGGATGGGAAAAATAGAATATGGTTAGGGTTTTGTTTTAGGGTTAAAGCTAGGGTTAATATAATAGGTAAAAGCTATATACACTAGGTTTAATGTTAAACGTGTGGAGATATGGGGTAAGATGGTGTACGGGTTGGGGTAAGACTAGGGGAGAGTAGCGAAACAGTTTAGGAATTATTTAAAACAGCTTAAAATAAGAGATTTAGCCAGATTTGGCTACCAATTTGAATTTCGAATCTGATTTGGGGAGATCAACGGTCGAGGTTAATCCGGGCGAGATCTCGCAATCCGGGAGTCAGAAAAATAATCCGAAAATACCGGGGCGATCGTGGAGACGAGATGCACAGATCTACGGAGCCCGATCATGTGCTACGCCTACCAAAAATTTACGTAAAATTGGAAACGGCGTTTTGAGTCAAATGACTAAAACGCCCCTATCGTTCAAAGTCGTTTTGCGAGAAAACGAGCTGTGAAACGACGTTCCCGAAAGTTACGATAAATTCCAACACCCCGAAACGATCGCAACGGCATATCACATCGCATATGCCGAAGCTCAGGAATAATCAAATAAAATACGTGCACGATAAAGCACGTGCACGCGGAAAATACGAACGGTCGGAAAGCGGCCGTTACATTCTACCCACCTTAGAAATGATTCCGCCCTCGGAATCACTCACACTAATAATAATAATATCTATATAACCTTATACCCGCAATTATCATATCTACTCATAAAGATTTGCCAATCATGTAACTTTGAACAACGGTCCTCAATAATCCATCACAATCCATCTTTTCACTGAATAAAACCACGGCTAATCTCACATCCTGACAGTAAACTATAGTCCCATCCCTGCTGTTCAAAATTCCAACTCCGAGTTCTCCTAAAAGGATAATAATCATCATCTCATACCATACCCCTCCGCTAAACATAATCACTCAATAACATCTTTTAAATTTCTCAAACTCTTTCAATATTAATCAATCGCTAAAATGATTTTCTAGTCAATCACAAATTCAAGATAAAACTTTGTCAATCCTATAATACCTTCATAAATCAGCAACCGCTGTGTCTTCAATACATTCCTTGTCATATCTTACCATAAATTTATCCGCCAAAAGATTTGAACTATCAAAATCACATCTTATCCTAATCCCAACCAAAATTAAGCCCGACTACTTAGCAATCCATTTATCTCTACACGTCGTGGTATTCCCAATGTCTTCTCACGTCAACTCATCAATCAGTCTCGATGCTAATAAAGCTCTACTCAATCTCATGATCACCCTAACTCATATTATTCTCCGCAGTTACTCCTATCTACCACCCGTCTAAGCCTCAAGTCTGATAAGTTATCATCTCCTCACATATAATTTCATTCAATCAGAATTCTCCATTGAGTCCGCCTCACATCGGTATTAAAAATAAGTCCTAGACAGCTCATTCTTTTCGTCCGAAGGAAATCTATTCCAATATCCTATTGTTCCAAAATCGGTTAATCATTTCTATAACAAATCTCATCTCTCCCTGAGCCTACTCGCAAACCAAATCCTACAACAATAGTAGCTAGTCCCAAAACTGTAGCAACCATAATATAACGTTTCTAAATGGAGAGGGAGAGAATAGAAAGGGAAACTTAAAACCAGTGACACATTTTTAAAACATTTGAAAAAAAAACGTGTGGAGTCGTGGTGATGGATGAGGAAGGATAATTGATGTGTGATTTTGTGAGCAAATTTCAAAAACTTTAAAGGTTTGGTTTAAAAGAAAAACAAAGTTTTAATGCAATCACACGCAGTCAAAGATAAGCCATTCTATAATCACGAAAAACTACATCTAAGGAATTTGCCTGCTATGACCCTATTCTTATACGTATGAATACTGTCATTCAGACAACTTCAATCATATCATGGTTAACACTGGGTACATATTCAAGACACAAAAGGCAGTTATCAGGATCCTAAAGATGACACACTCATACAGGTCTACACACTCTACCTATACTCATGCATCACGACAACACCACAAACCAAAGGCCCACTACTAACTAGAGATGACATAGGCAACTACAGACACTGATGTCGACATACAAGAGGGAGACCGAAACCAAAAATGACACGAAACAAGGTTGAAAGAACGAAGTCTGGTAAGGAGAGGATAAGGAGACAGTCGGGTGGATAGGACAAAAATATTGCTAAAATGATTTAACGATGAAAGAGGGGTTTTGTGCAAAATATGGTATCATATATTAAATATATATATATATTTACATACTTAAAAGTGAGCAGATGTAGCAAATTAAAATTTTGGAAAAAGTAAGACGAAGGAAGAATGGGTAGGGTGGGAAACGATTGTTTTACAAATGAAAATAAGTTTACACAAAGATTTTTTTTTGGAATTAGTCACGAAGAACATAGAACTGATATAATAATAATAATAAAATAATTGAAGTCCCCCCTAGTTTAGAAAATATTTTAAAAGTATGTACGGTAAATGATTTAGAGATATATCTTGTAGTCCAGAAAAATATAAATTGAATTATCAAAATGTTAACAAGGTTTTAAAAAAATGAAAAATATGAAAGGTACCGATTAAAATAATTACCAGATAATAACTTGAAAATTGACAACTAAGGAGATTTCAAATCCAAGGAGGAACTTTCAACCGAAAAGCAAGAAATTTTAAATATATATATAATAAAGGGTTTTCAAGGGAGTTAAACCGAGCGAAGAATTTAATAATGAGTTTCGAAAACATTTTTTTTTAAGAAAACAGGATTTGCAACAGAGGGATCTGCAGAATTATCGACAAGTGTCATGAAACGATCACGTGAATCGAAACATGATCGTACGAAGAATATGAGTAGGATACGAATCGGGAAGAGCTACGATGGAACATTACGGTCGATAACACAGAAGTGTAATGATCAGAGGGACGCTTGAAGTCAGGGGTTCTAGTCATCGGGTCGTCTAAAGATCAGGATAACTCAGCTCTAAGACTTCCTAATAACTGGTCTATATTCGGGATCTAAAGATAAGGTTCCTAAGAGAATCAAGGTTATGCTCCGCCGGGCCCGAAGTCGATGGAGCTGGGCGGGCGACTAAACTAACAGAAGGTCTCTAGAAATCTAATACGATCAGAATCAAATGGGGATGCTAAGATAATCTAGGACGAGGATGACTAAATCTTAACCAAGGCGTCCGACTATCAACCTGGAACGTCTACCTAAGTCTTCCTACTATCTAGGACTGGGAAACTAATTCAGACTTGTACGTGGATATCAAATGAATGCGGTACTTTTATTGTTCCGAACTTTTGCAAGACCTGCATGGGCCACCACTAAAACCTGTCACGCCCTGCTTCCCAAAATGGACGGAAGCGAAACGTGACGAGGCCCGCTTAGGCCAGAGCTTTAGAAGCTCGGACCCAATAAGCGTCTGTAGGGGGTACCATTTTAAACGATTCAGGTTCTTGCATTAATAAAGTTCGAAACCACAAAAAAAGTGCAGAAAGGAAGTTGCATTCATTAAATAGAGATATAATATCCAACACGTACAAAATCTAAAGGAAAACCTAAGCATGGCAACAAAAGATTTAAAGGTAGACCTAAAGGTAGTAACCTAAGAAAGTGTCGTCTAAAAAGACCTCTAGGTCTGGTCCTCGTCGGGCGCGTACTCTGGGTCGACGTCCTCGGCTCCTCGTGCTCCAGTGAGTCTGCCTCGTCCACGAACTCTGGCTGACACCTGATGTACAGCACCCAAGAAAAAGGAACTGTACGTCAGGTAAAGTCTACAAGAGGGGTTAGACTTTACTGCAAGTGCACCGAACTTTAAACAACGGTTTACTGGTTGATTAACATGCTGAGGTTCTTTTACACAACATTTTACTGGTTGATTAGCATGCTGTGGTTATAACAGGGTAACACAACAGGAAGCAACGTAGCAGGAAAGTAAAACGGGACAAGTAGTAGTCGTAGCGTGTGCTACAAACTACGGGACTAACCTACAGGTGTCAAGACAAGTCGGGACGTGACGGGACAAGACAGGACAAACAGGACAGGACAAGACAAGACAAGTGTGACACGAAGGGTTCACGCCTTACGGTTCGAGGGGGATCAGACCCTCTTGCCGTGCGCACGCTCAACCCTACCCCAAACCCAGGAACTCAGGACAAGATTTACAGGGATCATTTCTGCTAGGGAAACATCCGAAACGCCCGAAGGCTTTTTGTGTAACAGGGATCACTTCCGCAAGGAAAGCATCCGAAACGCCCGAAGGCTTTTGTATAACAGGGATCACTTCCGCAAGGAAAGCATCCGAAACACCCGAAGGCTTTTTGTATAACAGGGATCACTTCCGCAAGGAAAGCATCCGAAACGCCCGAAGGCTTTTTGTATAACAGGGATCACTTCCGCAAGGAAAGCATCCGAAACGCCCGAAGGCTTTTTGGTAACAGGGATCACTTCCGCGGAGGGAAGCATCCGAAACGCCCGAAGGCTTTTTGTATAACAGGGATCACTTCCGCAAGGAAAGCATCCGAAACGCCCGAAGACTTTTTGGTAACATGGATCACTTCCGCAGAGGGAAGCATCCAAAACGCCCGAAGACTTTTTGGTAACAGGGATCACTTCCGCGGAGGGAAGCATCCGAAACGCCCGAAGGCTTTTTTGTGTAACAGGGCACGACATGACAAGTGTAGGGAAAGTTATTCTAGGGTGTCCACACGCACAAGATAGTCCTATGTTGTCAGCAGTTTATTGTTGTCAGGCTCAGACTTCGTCGTCAAGTCTGAGCCGTCACGGGTCGTCTCGGACGCTATCATTTCACGTCCGGTTCTCATCACACACAATCTAACAGTTCTACAAACTAGAACTAAGGCACGGTCAAAACGCAAGTGGTACACTTGCCTGCGGTGGCGAGTGTGTCGTCCGTCCAGAGCGCCTCGTCCAAGCGTCGCGTCCTCGGTAGTCCGTCTGAAATAGGGTCACGGCGACGGTGTCAGGTCTCATTTTTCAGTAAATCCTATTTAGGTTCATTTCTAGGTTATCGGGACTATCCAAATTGTCACAAGTCACATTTTGATGTTTTATCAACCTAAATCGACTTCTATCCTATGTTCACAGAAATAATTGTCCGATTGTCAATTTCTACATTGAGCAGCGTTTTACTGGCGCAGAAAATAAATTTAGTTACAGTTGTCCGATTTTAGTTAGGTTTTCAGTTCGCTACAGTCGGGGTTTGCTACGAGTTAGGGGGGACCAACCTGTCCGGTGTCTGGAGTGGTGCGGACGTAGCGTCTAAACGGCAGAAAGTCTGCGTCGTCTACGGCGTCTCGGCTACGGGTAGCGTAGCGAGACTTGTCCGGGCAGCGGACAAAGTGTGGGAAACGAGCGGAGGTGGTGGACAGTGAAAGCGAGCCCGGTAGCAGCCCGAAGGAAAGGTGAGCGACGTCAAAGAGCCGCGTAACAGCGAGCACAATGGGGATGATGCCTAGAGCCCAAAACAGTGAACGACGTGGCAAAAACAGCGACTCAACACCGTTCGGGGCTAACCGAACTTGAGAGGACCACGGGGTGGTCGTGGCGGCTTCCGGCGACGGAGAAAACCCTGTAGAGCGGCGGATAAAGGCAGCAGAGGCTGCTGCCATCCGCAACAGCGATCAGCCAAGTCGGAGAAGGGCTCTGGCGGTCTCGGGGGTTCGTGCGGCGGTTTCCTGGCGGTCGGGCGGTGCTGCACAGATCGCCGGCGGTTGAGGCGAGGGTCGGTGACGCAGGCGAGGCGTGGCGGCGCGGCTGCTGAGATCACGGGGCGGCGGACTGAGGCCGCGAGAGAGGGGAGTAGGGTCCGGCAGCCGTAAGGGGAGGAGCCCGCGGCGGCGCGAGGATCTGCAGCGGCGGAGGAGCGGATGGCGGCCGGATCGGATCGCGGCGGCTGAGGTAGCGGGATCTCGTCGTGGAAGAGGGGCAGTCGCGGCGTCAAGGGTCGCCGCCGGTAACGGAGGAGAAGGGCCGGCGGTCGCGAGGGGCGATGGGGCGATGGGGGCAGCTGCCTCGCGAGGATCGCGGTGGGACGGCCTTACCGTGGAGCAAGGAATCGCTCGGGGGGTCGGGGATTCCGAAGATCGGAGGGGATCACCGGCGGAGGCACGATGGCCTGGAGCGATCGGGAAAGGGAATGAGGGAGGCGGCTCGCGGAGGAGGGAGAGTGGGCGAGAGGGAGATGGCGGCGAGCTCGCCGTGGAAGGGGGAGGCGCCGGCGTCGCGGGGCCTCGGGGACGTCGGAGCGACGATCGGAGATAGTTGGAGAGGGAGAAAACGGGAGGGGGATTTGGGGGTTTGTTTGGTGACGGCGGCGCGGGGATCCGCGATGGGGGTACGAGGGCGGCGGAAAGCAAGGGGAGGCACGGTGGCGGGGATCGCCGGAGGGCGCTGGGGTGCGGCTTCGCCGTGAGGGGGAGAGAGAGAAACTGAGAGGGGGAAGAGGGAGAAGAGAAGGGCGGCGGCTGCGGGATGGGAAAAATAGAATAGGGTTAGGGTTTTGTTTTAGGGTTAAAGCTAGGGTTAATATAATAGGTAAAAGCTATATACACTAGGTTTAATGTTAAACGTGTGGAGATATGGGGTAAGATGGTGTACGGGTTGGGGTAAGACTAGGGGAGAGTAGCGAAACAGTTTAGGAATTATTTAAAACAGCTTAAAATAAGAGATTTAGCCAGATTTGGCTAACAATTTGAATTTCGAATCTGATTTGGGGAGATCAACGGTCGAGGTTAATCCGGGCGAGATCTCGCAATCCGGGAGTCAGAAAAATAATCCGAAAATACCGGGGCGATCGTGGAGACGAGATGCACAGATCTACGGAGCCCGATCATGCGCTACGCCTACCAAAAATTTACGTAAAATTGGAAACGGCGTTTTGAGTCAAATGACTAAAACACACCTATCGTTCAAAGTCGTTTTGCGAGAAAACGAGCTGTGAAACGACGTTCCCGAAAGTTACGATAAATTCCAACACCCCGAAACGATCGCAACGGCATATCACATCGCATATGCCGAAGCTCAGAAATAATCAAATAAAATACGCGCACGATAAAGCACGTGCACGCGGAAAATACGAACGGTCGGAAAGCGGCCGTTACAGATCCAGCAAACTTAGCCAAGCACATTGACTGGATCATGGTCCATTGAATGAAGCTTATCATTTTTATATGCGTGCCATAGACTAAACAGCTTTTATTAACAACTAATTAATCCTATCAACTAGTTGAATCCTTAAATTCAAAATTTTAGGATTTGTTTAATAACTTTTATTAAGTCCTTATCAACTATAAGGTTCACGTGCTATCCTAATCGTTATTAGGATTTTAATAAATTTTATTAACAACGCTAAAAGCGAAGTCCTTTAATGAGAATTAATTATAATAATTAGAATTAAAAATTCATTACAAGGACTACCTTAATCAGGAATTAGGTCTTGAAGTATTGTTACTGTTTTATTAAAACATAGCATGTCATTAAAATTCAATTAATAAATTTTAATCATTTCTTAATGGCTAACCTAAAGGGGTTGTCTTGTGTTATCAGATAAGGGACAAGATGTCATAGCCATTAACATAAAGTTACACTAATATATCGCATAAAATAAAAGTGTACAACTATTTAACAATTAAATAGACTAAAGTTTATCGCATAAACAATTTTAGACTTTTAAAACAATTTTAAAAAATATCTCAAAAATTTAAAACAGCATTTTAAAAAATTTCATGCTTAAAATTTTATCACATAAAATATATAATTTTTAAACTTATCGCATAAAGTTTTAAAGCCTTAAAATCAATTTTAAAATTTTTATGTATAAAATTTTATCATATAAAATATTTAAACATCTAAAATCCTTTTAAAATCATCTTTAAAAAATATCGCATAAATTTTAAAACATTTTAAAAGGGCTTTTAAAATTATTTTAAAATCATCTCATAACTTTAAAACATTTTAAAAGTATTTTTAAAAACATTTCACAGTTTAATAAAATCGCAGGGCTAGATCGTTACGCAAACATAGGCTCTGATACCACTGAAGGGTTTTCTGGGGACCCTTAGGGCACAAAAAATCTATTCTCGTCCTAAGTCGAACGGAACATAGACAGAAAAAGAATTTGCAGCAGAAAATAAAACTATGTTAATTTAATTAACATACAGTTAAACGATTTAACTTAGCCCTAAGGTACAAGACCCTTAGCCAAGATCTTTGCCGACTTGGGATGGGTCTGACCATCCCAAGAAGGATCTAACCTACTGTGATTAAATTAAACTAATGCTAATAAAATACATACCCGGAATCTCAACCCTGGGGCAGGCGAGATGTTCCGCACCGTCTTCCGAGCCGCTCCCCGTCACACGCCGAGCCGCTCCTTGAACCGCTCCCCGAACCGCTCCGCATCCCGAGGCGATCAATCCCGTGTCGTCGAGCCAACCACGCGCCGAAGAAAGTTTCACGCGAGTGAAACCTTCACCTAGATTTCGGATCTGAATCCGAACTCCTTTGTGGCTTTGCTAGAGCCCTCAGGAGTAAGGCAGAAATTTAGGGAGATAGAGAAATATTATAATTTAAGCCTAGATCTGAGCGTGCTCCAACATTTACGAGAGCCTATCAGATCTAGAGCTTGGGACAAGTTTTGAGGAGGGGAGCAGACCCCTATTTATACAGGAGGCTGACTGCTCCCCTTTACTCAAAATCCGATATTGGACTATTAATTTTAGAGTTAATTAAATCAAGTTAGTTTGCCCTTCACAAAGTGCAAACTTCCGTGAATTTTAACTCACTCACCGTTGAGCTTCATGATTGATACAACCTATCAATTCGAAGGGTGTTCAATGATGAACGCATAGGAAAAAACCGTTCGTCAATCGGAGTTCATTTGACCCTCCAATTGATCGCCCAAAATTCAGCCCAAACATTGTATTTCGCAAATACAGGCAGCCGTCAAAGAGAAAATTCACCTAGGGTTCGTAACCCTAGGTGTGGGGCCCACACAGGGCCCTACGTGTCAGATTCGTGCGCGCAACCCAAGGGGCGCGTGCCTGGCACGCGCCCGCAGGCGCGTGCCACGCAAGCGCCAGGCCGGGCGCGTGGCGCCCTGCGGGCGTCACACGTGGCCAGGGGCCCCTTATCCCTTTTTGATTTAATCAGCCCTTTGGGCTGATGTCAACATAGGCTTTGGGGTTTTTATTCTTTTGGACATAACTCTTGGGTTTGGCGTCCGATTTGGACACCGTTCGAACCTGGGCGTAGACCGGAACATTCATGTCTTGCCCATGAGCTTTTCTTTGCGTTTATATTATTAAATATAGTCTTAAACTATTTAAGACACATTTAATCTCTTTTGCATCAAATGCAAAATAGTCCCTATCTATGCTTAAATTATCATATTGTATCAAATGCAATTATTCCATCCCTTGCATCAAGAATGCAAAATATTCTCCCTAACTAATTTCTACCTATTACTAGACGAAGGTCACACTCTTTGTGTGACCCTACGGCCTGACCCTACTACAGGTTGGACTCGAAGCCCTATACGGCGATGACCACGAGCAGTGGCTGCCGTCCCTGTTTCAGCATCATCATAATGTGGTTAGCTCATCTACATGAGAATTGTCGGGACCACCCTGACCGTGTCTGTGACGAGTTCTGCAGTTATAGTCTCTTCGTCTAAACTATGTTGTGTAGATCAAGTCTAGGGTACGGTCGAACTGTCAACCCCAATAACTTGACTCCGGTTAGTTTCTATCGATCTTTAGTCAACTAATGTTAGACTTCTTCCAACATACTCTGCGCAGAGATTTAACTAAAGACCGAACTAACTCTACGACACTAACTCCCATTGACCGGGAGAGACGAATCCTCTCTTGGCCACTACTCTCCTCGTACGCTTCAAGTGACACCCAATCAAAGACCTTTCAACAGGCCTAGCCTCGAAGTTAGGTCAGTGATCTAAGTGGCACCGTTCACGCACAGGTTCGTAAAATGACCTCAAGTCAAAAGACCAACTAGCCTATCATCACTAAGAGTTATCATTGACAGATTGGTCAATGTAACCATATGATTACTCTTGTGGATCGTTCAGTGAACTCATTCTCTAATGAGCACCTGTGTCTCGTCTCCGACTTTGCCAAGTCGAACGAACATGAGATCATCGCCACCGCTTAACGGTGAAGACTAAGACACAATGGTCTATCCTATGTTTCGATATCCTTGTCTCGAAGCATCTACGACCACGAACCATTTTAGACTTATGCTACAGACGGTCAAACATTTCTCCATGATCGAGATACTCATCTCGATACATGTTTGACCTTGCATAAAGTCTCAGGACTTTACCTAAGTTGATATCTAATGTTAACTACATTATAATATAACTTAGATAAATTATTACCAAACAGCTTACTATTATTACGAACAAGACGTTTGTGCTATTCACACAGAGATAAATAGCCTCGAGGGCATCATTCCTCTACAAAACCCCCCAAGGCTAGGAGTCCTCGTGTAGAAGAAGCTCCGGAGGGACCTGGATCTTCCCTGAATCTCCCTCCTGAGGAGTACCCCTCCCTGGCCGGGAGACCTGCTCCGTGGTTGCATTCGACCCCGATGGCTCCGAGTTGGTGAGAACGAGTTGCTGCCTCCTCTTATTCCCCTTAAGGACAACCACTGAGGCGGGCTTCTTCTTCTTCTTCTTCTTTTGAAGGCGTGTTGTTGGATCTGGATCCTAGCCTAGAGTGGGTTGAATAGGCTTATAAAAAATTCTCGCGTAACCCACGAGAAATCACATGCAGTTAAAAGCACAACCAGAGTAAATAAGAGACAATCACAGAGTACGCAAAGATATACCCTGATTCGGTCGCAACAACGACCTACGTTCAGCCCCAAGCAAATACTAGCATTAACAAGTTCCTTCTGTACACTGACAATGAGGTCCTAGCTCCAACTCCCCACCTAGACTGTACCACACTCAACAAAGTGCAGAACTCTATCAACCTAGTAAATGTGTATCTTGACTGCTACAACACATCAAGACCCTCTTGTCTAGCCCCAACCAGACAAGTCTCAAAAGAACACAATATTGTAAAGTTTCTCCTAGGAAGATTTAGTAAACTACTACACAAAATAATGAACGACAGAGTTTAGAAAGCTCAATTTGTGTAGCGGCATTGTCTTCGTCAATCAACACGTGTCAGATCTCGTCTGACGTAGATGTAGATGTCACTCGCGTCAACTTTCCCATTTGTAGATGCCCTCGGCTCCTTTGTAGATTCTTGCGGCAATCGGCTTTGTACTCCACCTAATATGATGCGACAATGAGAGGGTCGGCACACAAGTTGGCATTCAAGTCCAATGGGTAGGCAATGGCACTAGTCGACTGCAGTCGGCAACGAGGTTTGCTTAGGCTGCGGCACTACTCAAATCAGGTCGGCACCCCCTTGGTTCAGCCCGACAGCAGGTTGATGGCTATGTAGTCCCTTCGGTCGGCACCCAAGTATTGGAGGAAGAGCTCCTCGGTTGGCAAAGTCTTTGCTTGATGACGTTATGAATGGTAGTCAAACTCTGCGGCTCCTAGACTTTTGATTCAACCTGCAAGAGAGATCAAACCAATCATTGCTTAATTAAAAAAGGTTCTTACCTCTTATATTTGATACTTGGAACTTGATCCGGGAAGAACTTTGATCTTGACTTTCAGGAGCAGCTTGCAAATTCAATGTGGCCGGCTTTCTCCCACTTGTGTCCTGCGTGCAAGCCAAACAAGCTTGGGGATTGAAGGGATATGTATGCATACAAAAACTTGATTTAGTGTGGAATTAAAAAAAACCAATTGAAGTCTGTACAAAAGCTTTGCACATAGAGCATGCTTTTCATAAAGTCTTTGAAAAGAAAAACAAAAGCCTGCCCCCATACACCCACTTGACTGATTCCCTGGGAAAACAAATGGCATACACAATAAAGTTTTTGTTGTTATGAATGAGGGAGGCCTTTGGCCTCCCCTCCTTCATTACCCATTCATTAGGCCCCCATTACTTAGAGTAATGGGGACCCTTGGTCTCCTATAGGCTTTTGGCCTCCCCACTATGAGATATATAAATAGAGCACCATAGCTCTTAGCCATGGTGACTTATTCTTAGTAATGAAATTCTCTCTCTCTCTTGAGTTCATTATCATACAACACGTTATCAGCTCGTTTGCTCTAAAATTCTTTGAGCTTTTCATTCCGTCTCCCCTCAAAAATCCATCCCCTACGCGCGAAGGAATCTATTGTTGCAGCGTACCTTTGCGGATCTCCGTTGCGGCGATCCGTTTTGGCGTATTAGGAGCGTTGATTTCTCTTTCTACGGATTTTCTGTTTTTACGATCGTCCCTAGATTTTTTAATCTAGAGGTAATACTTTTTGATCCCGTAGAAAATTACAATATATTGATAAACATGATTTTACAAAGCTTATCTTAAAGTCTTGTATAAATCTGATTAATAACAAAAATTTTATAAAAAAAAAGAAATTTGTGGCCGGGAAATCTGAAGATGCAAATGCCTAAGATGTTATCACTTGTCACCATTTTGAATGGCGTGGGGCCTAGCCAAATTCATCGAACCCCTCTAAATGGCATGTTAAATTCAAAGCTTTTGTCTTGTTGGACCTAAAATTCTAGCAATATGTGCCAGTTTGCATACAGTGCATTAACACTAGCAATTAAGCATGACCTTGCATAAGCATCTTACTTACTATGTGCAAAATCAAGGCAGCAACGTCAAATTTGAAAAATAATAATAATAATAATAATAATTGAAGAAGGAGATAAAACTGACAATGAAAAATGCAATGAGCTATATATGCTATTATATTTAATAAATCATACTATCTGTATGTTTTATGGGCTTGCAATCCCATTCCGATTAATTATTATTTTGGTTTTCCAAATTGGGCCAGAAGCCCAATTAATCCAATTGCAAATTTTATATGTCAATTAAAATTTTGCAACTGGGCCTGAAGCCCAAAGATTAATACTAAATTAATTTGGCTTATTGGGCTAGAAGCCAAGTTAATAAAATTGCTTATTAAAATGATTAATATTTTACTTATGGGCATGCAGCTCCAATGAAAATATTAATTTATTTTAATTTCTTGTTATGGGCCTGACGCCCAATTTGTCATATTGCTAAAATTATGTTAAACATCACTCTTGCATTATTAATTATTTATGGAATATTAAGATTTTTCAAAATATAATTATCTTAAAGATCCTGAGACCGCTCTGCCGTTAGTCAACTAACCTAACGGTGTATGACGTTTCCACGTGGTCTACGAGATAATCATATTTTCTAGTTTCCTTTACCATATGTTATGCTTGAGATATATGCGTGGTTGTTTATTTTTATGCATGTAGCATATTTAGAACTGTGTGGATGTTTACATAAGTAAAAATGTGTTTTTCGGGATCGGCCATTGTATACCTATTTACTTTCCTTGCACTTTTATTTTCTTTTGAGAGAATTTGTAAGTGAGGAAATTTGTATTTTAAAGCCAAAGCTCGATGCAACAGCACATAGAATTGATGAAAACTCCTTCAATGGATCATGATGTTGGTCAATGTGCTTGGCTAAGTTTGCTGGACCAACCTAGCTTGACTGGGTAACAAGTGGTCCTGGCTTAGTCAATTCCCTGGCCGCGTCCGCTGGACCGCAAGGAGTCGATTCATGACTGTGTAAGCCAAAGCTCGATGCAACAGCATATGAAGACGGAGATATAGGGACCCAGTTCAGTTTGGGTTTCCAAAGTTGTATTATTTTTTTTTCTATTATGGACTTTAAACGAACTTTGGACTGAGTACTATTTTGGGTATCTGGCCGATCCCCGCATTTTTACTTGTTTTTTTCTTTATGCATGAATTTTTGAATTTTAATTAATTCATGCTCATTTTAAAATACGTAGATAAATGGTAAAATTGGCAAGCGTCGATTTCGAGGTCCTCGATTCTGCAGGGACAAATTACCTGAGTTGGCGAGTGGACCTGAAGTTCCACTTGCGTTCAATGGCCCTACTTGGGTCCATTTTGGCTCCTTCCTCGGCCCCAACAGCGGCCGAAGCTTCTGCTACAGCTAGCAGCAGCCCCACAACCACTGTATCCGATGTAGATAAGGCGAAAGCCATAATCTACATTAGGAAGCATATAGATCGGACCTTAAAGGCCGAATACTTAACGGTTGAGGACCCGAAGGACCTGTGGACAGCACTGGAAGCACGGTATAAACATCAAATTGATGTTATATTACCCCGTGCCAGTTATGAGTGGGAAAACCTCAGACTTCAGGACTATAAGTCCGTCGCTGAGTATAATTCTGCACTTCATAACATCACCTCACGCCTGAAGTTGTGCGGTGAAGAAGTGACAGAACAGCGCATGTTGGAAAAAACATTTACCTCGTTTCACGAGAAAGATGCAATCCTCATGCAGCAGTATCGTGAACGCAACTTCACGATATTCTCTGATCTGATCTCATGCCTACTTAGAGCAGAGCAGAATCGAGATTTACTGCTAGCAACTCATAACTTACGTCCAGCTGGCACTGCCCCTATCCCTGAAGCCCACCACGTTTCTCCCCAGAAGTGGAAAAACAAGAGGAAGACTAAAAATACTAAAGGGAAAGCGGTAATGAAGCAACCAAGAGGTGCAGCTCCCCAGACAAACAAAAACAATAAAGATAAAAGAAACTTCACTTGGAAGCGAAAGGACACCAAGCATGTGTCACTTCCAAAGAAGACCTGGGAGGACAAATGCCATAGATGCGGCATGACTGGCCATTGGTCCAGAAACTGCCGCACTCCTCGCCACCTACAGGATCTATATCAGGCGAGCCAAAAGTCTTGACCTGAAACAAACTTGGCAGGTGTACAGCCGCCAACAGTCTTTACTGCTAAAGACTTCGAGAACGACGATCTGCTAGATTGAGCATCATCATTTATCTATGCATTTAGAATTCGATGTATCTTCATCTGTTATTTGCTTTAGTGCGGACTTTTATTTATGAATGTTGTCTACATTTTCCCTCAAATAAAATTTCTTTTTTTGGCTTATATAGATGATGTCTGAGTGCATAGTGGACAGTGCCTCGACGCACACAATCCTTCGCGATCATTGTTATTTTAATAGCTTAAACAAATATGACGGTCCTGTTATCACAATTTCAGGACTGTCCCAAATAATCGAAGGAACTGGTGAAGCAATTATATTTCTCCCAAATAACACAAGACTTCAAATTAATAATGCATTATTCTCTCCTATATCAAACAGAAATCTCGTAAGTTTCAAGGATTTTTGTTTAAACGGATATCACTTAGAGACCAGGGATAAAAATAAGGTTGAATATCTAATTGTAACTCGTCAAAAAGATGACCGGAAGATCATCTGCGAGCGATTCAAGGGACTCCCGTCGGGTCTATACCAAACATACATTCAACCAATAGAAGCCAATATGATTGAACACCAGACATGCCAATCACTACCAGAATTCCAACTCTGGCACAATAGACTTGGTCACCCTGGAATAGCAATGATGCGCCGCATCATCACTGAATCCCGTGGACACAAATTGAAGAACCTGAAGATTCTTCAAAAGGGTGAATTTCCATGTCTCCCTTGTTTTAAGGGAAAACTAATAACGAGACCATCCCTCCTGAAAGTGGGATTAGAGTCTCCTGGCTTCCTTGAGAGAATTCATGGTGACATTTGCGGGCCTATTCACCCCGCAAGTGGCCCATTTCGGTACTTCATGGTACTGATTGATGCATCAACCAAATGGTCTTATGTGTGCCTCTTGTCCACCCGCAACCTAGCTTTTCCAAAGCTATTGGCACAAATAATAAGGTTGCGTGCTCATTTCCCTGATAACCATATCAAGAAACTACGTCTTGATAATGCGGGAGAATTTACTTCACAAGTCTTCGAAGACTATTGCCGGGCAACGGGTATTGAAGTTGAACATCCGGTAGCACATGTTCACACCCAAAACGGATTAGCTGAGGCTCTTATAAAGAGACTCCAATGGATTGCACGTCCATTGCTTATGCAATCCCAGTTGCCTGTGGATGCTTGGGGGCATGCTATTTTACATGCCGCATCACTTATTAGGATAAGACCCTCTGGAGGTCACACTTTATCCCCGATGCAACTAGCATACGGCGCACCTCCGGATATCTCTCATTTGAGAGTGTTTGGTTGTGCGGTATATGTCCCAATAGCACCACCGCAGAGGACCAAAATGGGTCCTCAGCGTCGTCTAGGTATATATATTGGGTTTGATTCGCCTTCTATTATCAGATACCTTGAACCCCTGACGGGTGACGCATTCAAGGCACGTTTTGCAGACTGTGAATTTAATGAGAAATTTTTTCCAAAACTGGGCACACAGTCTAAGAAGCCAGAAGCTTCTGAGACCATTAGTTGGGACCAGAAGTCTTTGTCCCTATATGATCCGCGTACTAATCTGTGTGAAGATGAGATCCTGAAGATCCTTCACATCCAGAATACAGTACATCTTTTACCGGATAAATTCACGGACAACCAGAAGATTGTCCGTTCACACATCCATGCTGCCAATACGCCAGCTAGGATTGACATCCACATAGATTGATGCAGCCCACCGGCAGCAGAATTGGTTGTACCTCAAATGAAAAGAGGATGCCCACCAGGTTCAAAAGATAAAGTTCCTCGAAAGAGGAAGACTCCTGGCGATACTAAGATTATCCCTCCACAGGATGCTGAGCTCAGACCAGCTACTTCTCCCCTCCTGATTTCCCCAGCAGAGGAAACAATAGGAGAAACATCATTAAATTTTGTACGTACTGGAGAAGTACTGGACAGAAATAGCATAGTCGTCGTCGACGATTTTGCGTTTGATATTGCCGTTCACGTCACTGAATATGACGATGACGTCGAACCACGATCTCTAGCGGAATGTAAACGCAGAGATGATTGGCCAAAGTGGGCCGAGGCAATAAGAGTAGAGCTGGACTCACTCTTGAAACTCAAAGTCTTTGGACCAGTAGTCCAAACACCAGTAGGTGTAAAACCTGTGAGATATAAGTGGGTTTTCATAAGAAAAAGAGATGAAAATAATGTGATCGTTCGCTATAAGGCACGCCTTGTAGCCCAGGGATTTTCCCAAAGACCAAGGATTGATTACGAAGATACGTATTCCCCGGTCATGGATTCGATCACCTTCCGATTTTTAATCAGCCTAACTTCTCTGGAAAGCCTAGAAATGCAGCTCATGGACGTTGTGACTGCATATCTATATGGCGATATAGATAAAAATATCTATATGAGACTCCCTGATGGGTTTAATCTACCCCCAGAGATGAAAGAGATACCTCGGGTCGTATTCTCTGTAAGGCTACATAGATCATTATATGGTCTAAAACAATCGGGCAAGATGTGGTATAACAGACTAAGTGATTTTCTTGCACCGCAAGGATTCACGAATAACGAAGTCTGCCCGTGTATCTTTATCAAAAGAACGGGAACAGGATTTGTCATCATAGCTGTATATGTAGATGACTTAAATCTCATAGGATCTCCTGCAGAGATCAAAGAGATATCTGAAAGCCTTAAACATACTTTTGAAATGAAAGACCTAGGCAAAACAAAGTATTGTCTTGGCTTACAGATAGAACACCTAAGAGGTGGAATCCTATTACACCAATCTAATTATACAAAGAAACTTCTACGCAAGTTTCATATGGATAAATGTCATCCTTTAGGTACTCCTATGGTCGTAAGATCACTAGATGTACATAAGGACCCCTTCCGGCCACTGGAAGAGGGGGAGGAGATACTGGGTCCTGAAGTACCCTACCTCAGTGCCATTGGAGCACTTCTATATCTGGCTAACTGTACGCGTCCCGATATAGCGTTTACAGTTAATCTACTAGCCAGACACAGTGCTGCGCCCACAAAGCGCCACTGGAACGGAGTAAAGCATCTTCTGCGATACCTTCAGGGTTCCATTGATCTTGGACTTTACTACCAGAGAGGTGCCTCCCCCAAATTGTTTGGTTATGCTGATGCAAGTTATCTCTCTGATCCGCACACGGCAAAATCTCAAACAGGTTTTGTATTTACCTACGGAGGTACTGCTATCTCTTAGAGATCGGTAAAACAAACCACTACTGCTACATCTTCCAACCATGCAGAGCTCATCGCGATCCATGAGGCGAGCAGAGAATGTTTTTGGCTACGCTCCGTCGTCCAACACATCCTCCAATCCACTGGCCTGAAGACCAGTGATCTGGAGCCTACTGCCCTATTCGAAGACAACGCCGCATGCATTGCTCAGCTTCAGAAGGGCTATATCAAAGGCGACAGGACAAAACACATTTCTCCCAAGTTTTTCTGGACGCACGAGCAGAAGAACGACAAGCAGATTGAAGTTCGAAAGATCCAGTCATGCAACAACTTAGCTGATCTTTTTACTAAGGCATTGCCTAAATGTACTTTTGTAAAGCTTGTAAAGAACATTGGTATGCGACAGTTGAAAGACCTGCAAGCCTGAAGCTTGTACGGATCAGGGGGAGTAACATGTGAGTTGCGCTCTTTTTCCTTAAGCTGTTGGGTTTTCCCACTGGGTTTTCCACAGCTAAGGTTTTAACGAGGCAAACACACTTACTCTGGATCCAGAAGTATCCACCCCTTGCCTCAGTAGCTGAGACCGAAGTGATGAATGTGTAAGGGGGAGTGTTATGAATGAGGGAGGCCTTTGGCCTCCCCTCCTTCATTACCCATTCATTAGGCCCCCATTACTTAGAGTAATGGGGACCCTTGGTCTCCTATAGGCTTTTGGCCTCCCCACTATGAGATATATAAATAGAGCACCATGGCTCTTAGCCATGGTGACTTATTCTTAGTAATGAAATTCTCTCTCTCTCTCTCTTAAGTTCATTATCATACAACATTTGTTTTATTTTAAACAATCCTTCTCTTCTCTTCCTCTCTCTCTCTCTCTCTCCCCTTTACCTTTTTGATCAACATGCACTGGTGCTTGTTGCCTGCAAAACAATGAGAGAGCAAATGTTAAATTAAAACATTGATTCCTTTCCTTTGCCACAGACAAAACACCATGAGCTCCTCTTTGGTTCCACCTGCAAAAAAACAAACGATCAGCACAAAAATGAGTTGGTTCGATCCTCCCTATTGTATGATGTGTAAGTTACTTGGAGATTGATGCAGAGGTAGTCAATAATTTCGGCTGAAGGTGGGGGCTTGCAAAAATATTTCGGCCAGCTCTTTTGTCTTGGAGATTTTTTTTGATGTCGGCTCCTCTTTTGATTTTAGAAGCTTGGTTTATATGGGAATAGCTAGGGTTTTGAAAGGGGTAGGGTTTTGCTAACCGCTTTGACATTTGATCCAATCAATATGAGATTTGATTTGATCTCAATGTGTATTCAAAAGATAGTGAATTTGAATAGGAATATGGGTAGCAACAGATCTCCCTAATTGATTTGAATAAATCCAAATATGGGTAGCACCAAATCTCCCTAATTTATTTGAATAAATCCAATGTCCTCTTAACCAAGTAATATTGCTTTGTGAACAATACTTCATCTTCTCCCAAATTGCTATAAGAATAGCAATTTCGCCAACGTAATGAGCTACGACCTTGTCGTTCCTGAAAACACACTTAGCACACACGTTAATAGCTACATACGTTTGTCATCATCAAACTAAAGGTCCTAGATCGTTGCGTCCAACATGGGCCACCTGAGAAACCCTTCAACAATCATGGGTCGATCCTCCAACGATTGGGCCACCCTTTCCACCACATTCGACACCCAAGGGGACAACATGCTCACCTCTGCCTCTCTGATGGAAGCCTCGACTGCTTCCCTCAATGTAGGATCCATCTGATAATCCACACGGCCATGCCTGCAGAAATAACAAACGAGTTAAGTCAAAGACCAAAGGTTGAACAGTTGGCAGGCACGATCGAAACAACCTTTTGTCCACACGGTCTGATGCAACACGTCGTCAAACCACATCCACTTTGCCGACCTTATATTCTCTGGCAGACTCGCTACTGTGTCGGTGGCTTCTTTCTCCTCAATAGCCAGCGGCTTATCCTCGACAGGGCCCAAGACAGGGGCACCCCAACCGGTGCAGAAGCATGCCTCTCCTTGGAAAATCACAAACACAAACTCGACTTTCCATTTGGGATTAGAAGTGGAAGGTCTTTAAGCAGCTTCCTACCTCGACAGGCCATTATCGTATACCAACCCAGGTTCTTGAGGGGAGGGATTAAGAAAAAATAACTGAATAGTCTCAGAGATAGTTCAATTCCTTTCATCGCACACAGAGCTATAAAGCCTGTCAGCATGCTAATCGCGGTCGGCATCAACTGGCAGAGGGAAATGATCAAGGTATACAAGAAGTACCGAATGAAGGGTGCATGGGGAATCGAAGGCCATGTTCGAAGGCTTTGACGTATACCCCCACTTACTGGTCGCCAGGACAATGGACCCTCCCATCCCTCTCAAGCACCCGGATTTGGTAATCGAGACAGACGTAGCTCCTTTAAAGTTCGAGGATCTAGTCAGCCCTGAATTTGGAGCTCAGATTCACAAGCAAACCTGGCTCCAGAACCCCTTCCTTATTCTTCTGTATGACAGTGACCAAGCTCCTTTCAGAGGCATGGATGGAAGACGAAGCCATTTCTTTCGAGAGAAGGAAAATCTAAATCAAGAGAATGAAGACGATACATTCGAGTTCCACCACTGGAGCTGTCCTATATAGGTAGGGCGACAAGTGCATAATAAAACACGCATCGAAGATCCAAAGGCTTCGAGTATCTTGGATTTCGAACCGACAAATCATCCGAATCAACAAGGAGGGCTTTTGGCACCTAGAACTTTAGTGCTATTTTCTCGATTGACGTGCCCTATTAATGCGATGTAACGTCGCTTGGCTTCAATATGCAGATCCTTTGAGGTCATGCGACGGATGCCATTATTATCATTGGGCCGGCACTCGAGATGACTCGACTGATGGATGACTAAGGCACACATGGCCCACAAAAGAAGCCCGACGTCGACTCAGTCAAAGCCCATTGGCCAGTCGACCATTGCATTCCCCGCACTCGAACGTAGGATTAAATATGGGCTCGTAATTCGTAGAAACATGCATAACATTTACTCCTATTAAAGGGGAAAGATCGTGGCCCCATAATGGGTGGCTGTTATCTCCCAAACGTCACTAAACGGACTCGGAATGCCTATAAATATAAGGAAAGGTTTCCATCTTCAAGGTACGAGATCTAAGATATAGAACTCTAATTTCTCAGCTGATATTTCTTACATTATAGAGCTAGCGACGATTTATCTGAGGCAAACCTCTATGGGTCAATCTCAGCTGCTCCTAGCTCCCTCTCATCCTTAAGTTCCCATACTAACATAAGTATCAGAAGGGATTTGGGTCGGAACCCAGATCCGACCCCCCTTACGTGTCTTTGTGGTGTAGATCGATGCATCGCCATCTATCGCAAGGGTCGTACCCGAGCTTTCCAGCCTCGAATGATCAACACATCAGCTGTCCAAGGGTCGATCGAGCATTGCATCATCATCTACATCCATCGCTTGACCCAGGTTCTTCTAACCTAGGGTCCCACTGCACCTACCGACGAGGCTCCAACTCACCGCGAAGAGCCCACGTCAGCTTGACAACTGTCTTGGTTAATTTTGGCCTTAACTACTATCATACTCATTGCCACTATCATCATTATTATCACTATCATTATTATTACAACTACCTACGTCACTAACATGGGTAGATGTTCTCCCCATTAATAAGGATGCCATGAAGCACATTAGTACTCTCTTATCCACTTCTTCTCCCGAGGGGGGAAGAGGATGATGATGATGATTCCTCTGAGCTTTCATATCCATAACTACAGTCTCATGCTGCAAAAGCACTTTTCCTTGGGTTCTTTAGCTTCTCCTCCTTATAGCTTCTTTTCTTTCTTCTCTCATTGTCTTTGTTATTGACATTATCATTGTCCTTGCTTCTTCTTCTTCTTCTACTATCATTGTCTTAATCCTCCCATTTATATCCTAGCTTATTGCAACCAAAACATACAATCTCATTATCTAAACGTGAAATTCAGTTAGAAAACTTACCTCTTAGGAACTTTTTGAAGCTCTTTGAAAGAAGGGCCATTTCTTTCTACTTACGTTTCGAGAATTCAGACTTTGTATCACTGGCTTTGGCCTTGAATGCTAGGCTCTTCATCTTTGGTTGTGCTTCCTCCTTCTGTTCATTTAGCTCAATCTCGTATGCTAAAATATTGCCTATGAGCTCCTCCAAAGTGGCTTTGTTCATGTCATTAGTTTCATGTATGGCCATCGTCTTCGGTTTCCATTCCGGCCTCAATGACCTAATTACTATCATCACATGTTTATACAATGAAATTTTCTTGCCTAATGCAACGATATCATTAATAATTTCTGTCACGACCCGCTTCCCTAAAATGGAGGCGAGACGTGACGAGGCCCGTTCAGGCTAGGAGCTGTGAGGCTCTCAACATGTAAAGCATCTAGAAATACCACGCAGATCCCTGTAATGTGACACGGAACAAAGATAACAATGATAGAAAGAGACGAATAATAATAATCAATCTCAATGTCCAATAAAATTGTCCAACAACCAGAAAAGCCACCAGGCTAAAAGAAAGAATCTAAAACGGGCCCAGCATGGCCAATAATGAAAGCAACTAACAAAATTGTGCTACTCACTGACAAACCACAATAACTAACAAAGAAACGGCGGAGGGAACTAAGACTGGTCACCGGTGTCCTCGTACCCCACGTTAGCTGTGGAATCAGGCACGAACTCCACGAACTCGTCGTCCACGGCTACCGACTCTGGCTCAGCAACTAACATGCGACACCCAAAGAGAAGGGGCACATGTCAACAAAGTCTACAAGACTTTGTGCAAGGAAACTAAAAGAAGGTAAAAGCATCCTAGCAATTCTAAAGTGTGCATGACATGGCATATATATAAGATGTGCAGCAAATAAGTAAACACAGCAAGTATGACATGTGTCACGACCCGCTTCCCTAAAATGGAGGCGAGACGTGAGAAGGGCCGCTCAAGCGTGGAGCTGTGAAGCCTCACGCCTGATAAGCGTAAATTTAGTATAAGCAGGTCCCTGTAATTGCAAACAAAACAACAACAATAATAATAATAATATGAGACGGATATGAAATACCAATCCCACAGTTTGTCCACAAAATATTCAACATCACAGAAAAGCCACCAGGCTAAAAGAAAGAGTCTAAAGGCCCAGAACAAGGCCAAACAAAAGACAAATATAACAGAGTATCAAACTA
The DNA here is from genome assembly GCA_030789695.1 of Scilla litardierei. Lineage (NCBI taxonomy): Eukaryota > Viridiplantae > Streptophyta > Magnoliopsida > Asparagales > Asparagaceae > Scilla > Scilla litardierei. The sequence goes on from CM061139.1 coordinate 57,830,951, forward strand.
GGTGCCACGCACCGACAACCCAAAAGAGCTCACTGATCACTATTCACTAATAGTATTATAGCGTCACGATGAAAAATCAACGTCGACCGACTGGAACGGACGATCCTAAGGAAGAAACGAGAAAACACGACGAAACGATCGAAAATGAAAGTTACGGAGACGAAAACCACACATGAGGAGAAAATCCACCAAAACATATATTATAATATAATAAATCCAGATTCATGAAAACCAGTCGTTACAACATGGCAAGGAGTAAACATGGCATGGAAGCAAGGAAAACAAGTATGCATTCACGAGGACAAGTACAAGTATAGTAAGCACGTCGTGCACAGAGATTCTGCCCTTTGGCTAGAGAGGCTGTACGGGCCAACTCTTACGCTCAAGTGACCGTTTATCCCTACCCCTCCACGTGTATCGAGCCAGGGCCTTACCCCCGAACACGGAATGCTCACTTCTGGATCACGAGCCAGGAAGTGTTTTTAACAAGTATGGCGTAGGGTTATGCCCGCATAGCAGGTGCCTAGCCGGAAACACGGATTGTACAAGTATTTTGTAGTGTGTGCTACGATGCAACATGCAAATCAGATGACATGTAAAGAATGCAAATGTATGGCAGATATTCAGATAAAATGCGTACCGTTAGAGAATTTAAACGTGGCAGGCAAATGCATGACATGACATGACAAAAGGCAGTTCTAGCTTCGTTGTCAAGCTAGAACTTGAAATTGCGCCTAGACCGCTATCATTTCACGGTCTAGTCTCTTTCACGCTAAAAGCAAAGAAATGGCCTAGAGCATGGCCTAAAACAAGGTTGGCAAGTTTCACTTGCCTGGTTCCGAGGTTGTTGACCGACGAGTCTCAAAATCGCTATTCTACGGGGATGGGTCACTGTTATGGCAAAACAGAAAATTAGAATTGGATGATCTAATTCCGGATTTGTATTGGAATCCTACAACGTTTAGTAATCCATTTTTATTAGGTTTTCTAAGTTATAGTGTGGGTTATGGAAAATTTAAGGGTAGATCACTAACCGTATATGAAGCGGAAGAAACGCCGATCAAAGACGCCTACGAATCTGCAGATAGGAGAAGATCTCGACGTATCTGGATTGTCGTCGCCAAATCGGATCTAGCACGGTAATGGAAGAAGCGATCCCGGAAGAACTACGGCTGAAAAGATCGCCAGCGGCTGAGATGTGCCAGATCTGGAGATGGAGATTGTAGGGGAAAATTGGAGCAAAAGAGAATTTGGGGGTTTTAGGGTCGGCCGGCGGCTTACTGGGTGGTGCCGGTGCAATGGAGGGTGAGAGGGAGCACGGGAGGATGAGGAAAGGCAAGAGGAAGGTTGGGGATAATTGGGGAAGAAGGTTGGCTAGGAGAAGTGAAAGAAGAAGTGAAAACGTATAGGCTTTAAATAGAAAGAATAAGCGGCGGCTACGACTTAACCTAGGGTTTCTGGGACAACTAGTCGGTCAGTAAGAGTAGTCGACTGACTAGTTTGGGAACTAGTCGGTCGGTCGTCCAACTGAGACCGACTAAAAGACAAACAGTGAACAGGGTCGGTACAGGGTAGGCAGATTTAGTCGGTTTGTGAATGTTCGTCAACCGACTAGTTTAGGAATTAGTCGGTCGGTGAATATTCATTGACCGAATAAGGGTTGAATATGATAGATAATAAGTACTGAGAGTTAGTCGGTCTGAGAAGAAACTCTAACCGACTAGTTTCTCAACTAGTCGGTCGATAGTTGTTCTTTGACTGACTAACTGTAAACAGTAACTCGGCTGTCAGAAAGATCTCAGAATTAGTCGGTCTGAGAACAAGTTCAAACCGACTAGTTTCACAACTAGTCAATCGATGGATGTGCTTAGACCGACTAAGTGGAAACAGTAACTCAGCTGAAATAATCAAGATGAACTAGTCGGTTCCTGAAGAGTTGCCGACCGACTAGATTGCAATCTAGTCAGTTGGTTCTCCTTCTTGAACCAACTAAAATGCACGAAAAAGTGTCGAACTGAAGCGCGAAGCTTCGGGAAGATTCTTATGGCTTCTAAGATCAACCTAGCTCTAAGATATGGACGCTATGAAGCTCATCGTAAAAATACTTACTCCAAGCCCATCATGATATGCGATGGAAGGTAGGAAATCGAAAAGAATTGAAGAAAAACGTCCAATAGGGGAAAAACACACAAGGGAGGGAAAAACCAGAATATATATATAATAGTCAAAACACAGACAAATACCAGTCGTTACAATTTCCAAATTCTAATGTTTATTTGAGAAATAAATTCATTCTCAAGCATTTTATATGATTCAAACTTTGAATTTAACATGTTAATACGGAATTCCTTTACCTTATCAGTCCCCGCGTGTGTTACCTCTAACATATGCCAAATTTGATGTGTGGTCTCTTATTGTGATACACGTATGAAATCATCACCTACAAGTGCACAAAATAAGGCATTTATAGCTTTGGTATTGAGATTACCTTTCTTTTTCACTTCCCTCTCCTACATCTCCATGGGTGTAGTTGGCTGATGGTATAAGTTCTTTGTTATGGCCCAAATGTCATAAACACGCGATTGAAGATGATACATCATGTGTATCTTCCAATTATGGTAGTTGGTGTCGTAAAAAAGTAGGAGACTGGTAGTAGAGAATCGTCCTCCACGATGGGATGTTGATGCCCTCTTTCAACCTACGCACAAATACCACGTGTTGATGATTCTAAGATGGCAAGCTAAACACTAGGGGTGATTAGTGTTTCAAAAATTAAAGCACAAATAAAACTTATACCCTCTAAACTTTGGCTTAAGTCTCTTAAGGATGTTACTCCTTAAGATCGTAATCAGCTATCTAAATTGTACTTGCAAGAATGAGAGATAATATCATGCAGTGGAATATAAAACAAAAATATGCAAGTAATGACATGGAGACAAAATCACAATGAAAACACATGAGGATTTTATCATAGTTCACCCACCCTAGGCTTATCTCATCCCCAAACATTCTTGTTGGGACTTTCCACTAACCAATTCTCTCCAAAGAGAGTAACATGCCTTAAATGAGGGCTTTTGCAACATACACCTAGCCTGTCTTGCTAGGGAGTTCAAATACAACCAATACCTCTTCTCAAAAGAGGACATCAAAGAGGCTTTTTACAACTCAATTACAGTGTAATACAAACACTTAGGCACTTACTACCACTCTTTTAGTAGATTTACAAACCTATTTTGATGGATGGATGGTGGTGCAACAATTTCTTATAGCCAATACAGATTGGAGCTTGTGAAGTGGTTATGAGAAAAATTCCCTTCTTTCAATCTTTGAAAGAAACAAAGATAAATCATAAAAGATCAAATAGAAAATCCTTTGAAGAAATGTTCAAGCTGAAAACTTGCGTGAGATTGTTCAAGAAATGACCAAGTAAAAATTGTTTAAAAGCTCTTTAAAAATGAAAACAGATTTTGGCCTGAAAAGAGAGATAGAGCTGGGAGAAATAGTTTGAATGCTATTGAATTCTTGGAAAATTTATCATTAAACCCCATTAATAACTCCAACCAACACCCAGTAGTTATAACCCATTTTCCATTCAAACTCATTGTCCTAAATATCCATGCAACGGTTAAAAAAACATATTCCCGTAAAATTTGGAAATGTATTTTATTTTTTTCGTTAAGTCAAATTAGTCGACCAATGTTCTTCTGGTAATCGACTTTTCAAACAATTGTGGTCGACTATCAGCAAAGTTGTGGTCGACTCTTTTGGGGTCCAGAGAGTACAAATCATAAACATTCAAAATAGTCAACTCTAATCAAGAAATAGCCTACTATAATTCGGATACATAGGTTTTAAGCTTTGAAAACATCATGAAATCATTTCAAAACTATTTTAAAACTTTTAAAAATCATTTTGTGGGTTTTAGAAACTTTTGTGAGTGTGGGTATCTCTAATCCTAAGGCTTACAAATAATCTAAGAGCATGAATGGATATTACATCAAAAACCCCTATCTTGGCTTTTTTTGATGCATTCCATAACTCCATCTTCATGTCTTAGCTCCATTTTGTTCTTTGGTCTTGGTTTGAGTATCCACGCATCTCTTGACCTTCTTTGAATGCTTTTGTCTTGAATTTTCCTTTGGCCAAGCTTCGTAGTCTTCATTTGAGTTAATCCATTTGAAAGTTGACTTTTGTTGACTATGGTTGACTTCTTTGGCTTTATGTGTCCTACACACCTGATTAATGAGATTAATAAAAATCATTTTTTAGTTATCATCAAAACTTCATTAGGGTTACTCAATATCCAACACATATTACTTCAGAAACTAGAATCAGTGAACTCATCTACCGAGAGATTACCATTACCATCGTATTCTAAAACATATATTTAATCACTCTTAAGAACTTTAGTATACTTTTTATGACATGCTAGTATAAACAGGAAATACATAATTGATCCTATAACCAAAGTATAATGGATCCTACTTATGCGTACGGTCTCCAATTCAGTGTTAGAGGACATATTTTTGGATAGAGATATTCCATGACAAACATGCAATTTCTATCACTTAGAGTTATCCATCTTAACCATTTTTAACACATTCCCTATGAATCTAGATTTGGATAACCCCATCATTATAGTCATTTTAACTCTATAAATCTTGATACCACGTATACAGGACGCTTCTCACAAATCCTTAATGGATAAGTACTATGACAACTATATCTTAATTGATTGTAACATCATTATGTTATTACGAATCAAGAGTATGTCATCCGTGCATTATAAGAGGAATGTCACATCACTCCCAATGACCTTCTTATATATACAAGGTTCATCGTCATTTTTTATAATGCCAAACCTTTTAACTATCTTATCAAAAAAATTGGCTTTTCAATGCTTACTTCTATCAATAAATGAATTTTGAAACTTTCATACCTTTCTACTGCTCATATTGACTTTGAAACACTCTGGCTGAATCATGTATTCCTAATCTTCTAATCACAATGTAGAAAAATACTTTTTGCATTCATCCTTTAGATTTTATAGTCATGATAAGCCGAAATGACAAGTACTACTTAAATAGATTTGTGCATGTCTATTGGTTAAACCATTTTTCCATAGTGTAAACTAAGTCTTTGCCAATGTCCTTCCCTACTAACCTTGCTTTATTGGTATTTAGTTTTCCATATGCAATGATTTTCTTCTTGAAAATCCACGTGTTCATAATAGGCTTCACCCATTCAGGAACATCCTATAAAGTTTATACTTTGTTAGTGTACATGGCTTTCATTTATGATTTCATATCGTCTAGCCATTTCCCTGAGTTGTCACTCTAAATGGCTTCTAAAAATACTATGGTTATTATCAACTATGATGACATCATTAACATATATATATGTACTAGTCATAACTCGTGCCCATAGGGCACGGTTCATTTAAGATATTTCCCTCCCTCACAATGTTAGTTCCCCCAAAATTTAAAGCACAATGATTATTATTTAGCTCCCTCAAAAAATTTAGCTACCTCAAAATTCGCTTCTCCCAGAGAATTTAGTCCTTCCAAAAAAATTAGTTCATCCAAAATTTAGTTTTCTCCCGATTTAACACGTGCCCTAAGGGCACTGTTCATTTAAATATTACATTACAAAAAATTGATTAACTTAGAAATTTTGACAATTGATAACTACATTCATAAGCATCACTAAACTATGGCCTGATAAATTTGATTTAATACATGTTTAGGATGGTACAATGCCCTAATTGCACAGAAATAAAATGTAGTATGCATATATGTTTGTTAGTGATTAAAGCCCAATGTGAAAGTCATCCCACATATTAGCTGAAGTAGTTCTTATATGTTTATCTCTAAATTCTCATATTGATTTTATCTCTAGATTCTCACATCATTTCTTGTTTGCTGGCCCGAAGGGTTTCTGCAAACAAAAAACCGGCAGAGATTATCTCAAAAAACATGTGATTCAATCCCAAGAGAGCAGTTCAATAAACTTTGAGTAAATAATAATGCAAACTAAATGTCTGATGGGATAACTTGATGTCTACTATATCCATCCAAGAGATATTAAATTTTTTTGCTTTGTTTTTATTTATATGATCAAGAAGTTGAATTGAAGTTGAAGTGCAAATTTAGAATAGTGAAACATTTATAAAAGAAAAGTAGACAAATGTAACTCTTAATTAAATCCTTAACCATGTCGCTTACCTCATTTTCTTTCAAGTAAGCAACAATCTCCAAGAGGCAACATGGACACCGATTCAAAATTTCAGCATTGCAAAATCAAAACCCCCTTAAAATTTCATCAAATGAATGTAAATCAACATATTATTTCAGGTTATACATATTTTACATGTATTTTCAAATGGGGATATGGGCTGGCCAAAGTTTCATGGAAAAGTGACTGGTTGAAACAGAAGCTATGTTCTGAGAATTGGTATTGGAAACTGAAACAATGTTGGGCACACTTAAGGCTATTGTAGAGAAATTATTTAATTCCCCTTCCGTGTGATGAATGTTGAGAATATGTAGCCTATAGGATAAGTCTTTGCAGACGAAATACTACTTGGTAGGAGTTGTGGTGATTAAATTTCAGAAAACATAGCCTATGAGAAGATACAGACATGCGTTAGCCATAGAATATATTAATTTGTAAAAATTGATTTGGTTACAATTGGAAGAAGGAAATTAGCTGCTTACGAAAATAAATGATATGTATATTGTACATCTAACAAAGAGAACTGAGATATCACAACAGTGGAGCAATGATTTCACACTACATTTTATGATTGCTATTTAGCATAGCATCATTCTGTTAATCACTCAATGTTTAACTAACAAAAAATAACTAAAATCAAAATCACATAATCACACATTAGTTAGACGAAACACGCAACAATATATAAACCCTCGTATGCCAAAACTAAGAATAAACCTATCTAATTTTCCTAGCAACACTTAAAAAACATTGAATCAAATACTAAAAATCTAAATTATAATCTGAGACTTTACCATTACTGTCTTCTGCTTGGTTCGATTCTTGATAGCTAGCTCATCTAGTTGGGGAAGACGAAAGAAGCTCTGACAATGACAGCAAGAGCAGAGGAAAATAGAGAAATCAATATGATATTTTTATCAAAAAACTAAAGAGAATAGTGAAAAATCTAAGAACTGGGTTTGGTACCAAGAGATTGTTACATGTAGAAAAATTATAATTGTTAGAACCCTTAGAAAAATTATCAATTAAAGGGGGGAAGACGAAAGTTGAGAAGGAGAAATGATGGAGATTTATCACCGTCGACAGTGTGGCCAAGGCTTTGGGTGAGATTGGCAGTCGAAGAGCGAGGGTAGATGAAGGAAAGAGAGGAAGCGAGTGCTACACCATGAGGACAGCCGAAAATGAGGAGTTCTTAATTTCTTTAGCTGTGGGGCGTTTCTTTTGCTCGCCAAAGGTGAGAAACACCATAGGATGAGAAACATCGCAGGATTGTGTGTTTAATCCATTTAGTCAAAAGACCCTGAACCAAGGCAATCGTATCTTGAAATGTTTGGTAGAACACCGGCTTAATGATGAGGATATCACAGGATCAATGCGGGCTTCAACATTCTCAAAGGGGGAGTGAAGAAGCCATAAAAAATATGTTGTATTGGAATATGTGGGAGATTTGCAAGATATGTGAGATATGATATATTAGAATGTGAATTTTGAATTTAAATATGTTGCAAGCTATACCAGATTTGCAAATGTTGTTGTACAATCAAATGTGAATTACTCTCTCAAGATTTGCAACATATGCTTATCAGATTTGAAAATGGGAATTGAGCTATTTAAATTACTCACTTCAGATTTGCAAGATAAAACATCATATGTTGCAAGCTAAATCACTCTCTCTGGTTCCTCGACTTAGAAAGGATCATCCAATTCAGAAGAATGAAATGGGGAAGAAACTAAAACCAGACAAAATGACAAAAAAAACACACACACACAAATGTTTCCAGTGGCCTGAGGTTGAGAGAGATGAAGAGGCTCCATAAAATTTTAAAAAAAGGAGAAGTAACAATGTGTGTTTTACCTGGATCACAGTAGACCTGAGCCATATGCGGAGCTGTCACAGTAGACCTGAACCTAGCCATATGCGGAGCTGTCATTGGAGAACATAGAGGAACCTGAAATGAAAATTTATGAGAAATAAAATTGAAAAAATAAACATGGAAGAAACTGAAAAGAAACAAAATAACAAAAACAAAACTGACATAGTTACAGGTTCTTGAGGAACAAACTAAGTGGTTCTTCAACTAAATCTATTACCTGCAAGACATAGTTACATATTTGTTTTTGGTTCTGCAGGTAACTATGTCATTTTTTGTTCTAAGAAATAAAATTTATGAGCTTGAGGCACAAACTGAAGAGGAGGCTCCACAAACTTCAGGCTACTGGAAACATGTGTTAAGCAACCAATTAGATCATCAATCCCGCCATCAAAAGAGCCACTAAAAAGATGCTTATATGATATTTGCTATGGTATAATCATGTGTAGGATTCAGATTTGGTTATTTACTGGAAACTCTCAACTTCCGCCAAAATTGTTATTTGGTTATAGTTTCCAGTAATTGTTATGCTTATATGCCAACAAAAATGCATATATGACTCGCCAGTAATTGGATTTGGTTATCATCTCCTCTAATTGGATTATTTTTGTTAGGTAGTGCCAACAAAAATGCATCTATGCTATGGTATAGTTTATAGTAATTGGATTTGGTTATGCTTAGATGCCAACTGATACGTCTATTTTGCAAAGGCCTAACAACATAGGCCCAAAAGCACAGCCCACCGAACGAAGCCCGAAAGATACGAGCCTGGATGCCCGACCGCCGATCGAAAGCCCATCTGCGCGATCAGGCCCGCCCGGTAAAGCCCCATAGAGGGTCCCCAAATTTCGATCCGACCCGGCCCCGATAACGCACGAGTCACTCACCCACTCCAGCGATAACCGTTCCCCCGATCCCGTTACCACTTAATGGCTGTTATGGGGAGGTGCTGGCATGGCGCAGGGAACGGCGACGGGGGGGGCGGATTGAGGGGGCACGATCGAGGGCGGACGAGCGACGTGGGTCGGGGGCAATCACGGCGGGAGGTCTATAAAAGGGTTAGAAGGACGACTGGACAAGGGACCGCATCTCAGGTACTAAAACCTAAGGTACTCCATCAACGACCTAGTTCCCCCATTTCATCTCCTTCCTCCCCCGCTCGCGCCGTGAGACACCGTTCAGATCTCCTCTCGAGTCGAACCGTCTCCACCGGGCCTCCTCTTTCAGATCACTGTCTGACTTAGGCATCGGAGGGGATTTGGCTGGAACCAAGGTCCGGCCCCCCTGATGAGCGTTCTCGTCTACGCAGGAGGACATCAGATCCACGGGCCGAGGCTTCCCCTCCGCCATTCACCAGCCACGTAACCAGCGAGATGATTGAGGCTACCCCTCGTCGTCCGACCGCCGAGGCCGAGCACGTCCGTCCGAGGCCGAGCGTCTCAACTCGGGTTGAGGCTTCCCCTTGCCCTCCTTGCGGCCGAGGACCCCGATTCGGCCCAGTCGACACACTCCACGTCGTCTGCAACTCCGACTCGCGTCTCGTCTGCACCGACTCGACACACCCGAGGGACCCCCGCGGGGCCCTTGACCACGTTGAACGGGTTATCCACGGTCAACGCTCTTGTAGTGAGAAAACACTCTGAAACATCTGGCGCCGTCTGTGGGAAGAGCAAACTGTCCCACGAAGAAGCAAACCGCACCTGCATTGGCACGAGCCAGCAACGGAAAGAGACGCATGCCCCCCATCCCGGAGGAGGGGAATGGCGCATCCAACGGCAACCTTGAAGACACGCCCGTCAACAATCACCCCGCCCCCTCAACCGAAGAGATTGGCGGGTCGGAACTGGCCACACAGGGACAACTCCGTGCCCTGGCCCAGGAGACCAACGCGAACATCCAGACGTTGGTCGCGGCAGTACAGCAGCTCGTCGGCACTGCGCCAGCTAACGGAGGCGCGTTGGGCGACGACCATCGTTTGGCGGGGGGTCCCCCGCTCTTACGATCCGCTGTGGTCGATGACCACAGGAACCAAAGACCGAACACGGAGCGTCGGTTCACGTTGTCTGGCTCCCATCAGGCGAGATCACGCGCCTCCTCCCCTCATCGTGAAAGGAGCCGAAGAGAAACTGAAGGCACGGGGGACGAATCGGTGACCGCGTCGTCTCGTCGACCACGATCACCCCACCGCAGGTGAAGCAATCGACACCACTCGAGAGACCGATCGCGGCGGAGCGGGAGCTCCCGCCGGAGGAGCCGGGAACGCCGGGTCAGCCCGACCCCCAGTGTGGCGAGGGCCGTGGAGCCCGCCCCGCTGGCGCCTGTGCCCCCTCCACCACCGAACGAACCAGAGGCAGGCGGGTGTCGAACCCCCAGGGGCATCCACGGAGACCGGTGCCCCCTATCACGGAGAATAACCAACGCGCGGGTCCCCTCTCGATTCAAGATCCCGGCGCTGGGGAAGTATGACGGGATAGGAGACCCGGGAAACCACGTGATGGACTACGATGGGGACATGTCCTTCCAAGGAGCCGATGATGACCTGCTCTGCCGGGGCTTCTATTCAACTCCCAGGGGAGCGGCGAGGACCTGGTACTGCAGCATACCCAGCCGCTCCATCGACAGCTTCGAGGAACTCACCCAGCTGTTCTGCAAACAGTTCATGGCAGGGAGACAGGTAAAGCCTGATGATGAACATCTGTTTAACATAGTGCAGGGCCCAGCCGAGCCGCTCCGACAGTTCATGCGCCGCTTCAACGCGGAAAGGCTGAACGTGAACAGCCCTCCCGACCTTGTTGTCCAAACGGCCCTTAAGAAAGGGCTGCGCCATAGAGGCCTTAAGAAATCTCTGCACAACGATCCCCCGAAGGACCTCCCAGGGATCATGGCGAGGGCCGAGCACTTCATGTTGACCGAGGAGACCTTGGCCATTGAGGCAGGAAAGGCCACTCGAGGGACCAAGCATGGCAACAGCGGACGAGGCAGCCCCGAAGGTTACCGGACCGAGAAGAGGCCGAGAAACAGGCAGCGGGGAGAGGGTACGAGGGACGCCACCCCAGACGCCGTCCTCGCTCAAGTACAGAAGGAAGAGCGCGCCGATCGCCCCCCACCGAAGGCAAAAAGAGGTGGGAAGAATGGGGAGAAGTACTGCAAGTACCACAAGTACAATGGCCACGACACTGAAGACTGCTGGCACATAAAGAAGGACATTGAGAAGCTGATGAGCCGGGGGCACGCCAGGAATTTAGCCGACGAGCCGGCCCACGGAGAAGGGACCTCCATGCAGCCGGACAAGGGGAAGAAGATCAACACCGTCCAAGGACCCCTCCGCATCATAGAGTGAGCAGGCGAGGTCCCTCCCCCAGTCGTAGCCTAGTCCGAGGGGATTATCTAGGTTTACATCCCTCTGTCCAGCTTTATTTCCTTTTCCTTTCCTCCAAATGTACTAGTCCGACAGGACCCTTAAGAGTACAATTGCATTCCCTTTTGTCTTTTCTTAATCTTCGACGGAATCAACATTTCACTAAGGGTGCAAAAGAATGAAGACCGCCGCCTCACTGGAGGGGGAGCTTCGTCCTCGCCGACCAACTCCTGCACTCACAAGTCTGGGGGCAATTCCCCCAGCCAGCACAGACGCCGACCGGTCCTAAGCCGAGGAGCTTCGCCCTCACCGACCGACTCCTGTGCTCATAAGTCTGGGGGAAATTCCCCCAGCCAGCGCGGACGCCGACCGGTCCTAAGCCGAGGAGCTTCGCCCTCGCCGACCAACTCCTGCGCTCATAAGTCTGGGGACAATTTCCCCAGCCAGCGCGGACGCCGACCGGTCCTAAGCCGAGGAGCATTGCCCTCGCCGACCGACTCCTGCGCTCGTAAGTCTGAGGGCAATTCCCCCCAGCCAGCGCGGACGCCGACCGGTCCTAAGTCGAGGAGCTTTGCCCTCGCCGACCGACTCCTGCGCTCATAAGTCTGGGGGCAATTCCCCCAGCCAGCGCGGACGCCGACCGGTCCTAAGCCGAGGAGCTTCACCCTCGCCGACCGACTCCATCGCTCGTGAATCTGGAGGCAATTCCCCCAGCCAGCTCGGGCGTCAACCAGTCCTAGGCCGAGGACGAGGCAGCAAAGCAAAATACGCGAGAAGTCCGAGTAAGTCAATTTCGTTTATAACAGTTAACCAAGGTACAAAAGTGTGTCTTATTTACAGGGAATCGAAGCGAAGAAACCTCTCTACAAATAATCTGCTCTCGACTGACAACAAAGTTCGTCACCTACAGAAACTAGGGCAACACCGGCAGAGCAAAACCTGTCGACCGAGAACCTAAAGTTGCTGGCCTAAGCGAACATCCATGCAACCAACAATTATTGGCTCTGAAGCAGGGAGCTGGTAGCGAAGCCGAAGGGGACAGCGGGGTCAGGGATCCATCTCAAGTAGACTGGCCCAAAGCGAAGCGGATGCTAAAAAATTGGATGATAAAAACAAGGATAACCGGCCAGGAGGGACGACCTAGGGGGTCCGGGCTCGAGAGGACACATCCTCGGGCGCCTCACCCTGCTCGGAGCGAGGGGGATCGACAGGCGGGGGAGCTTGCCGGACACGCTCCGCGTAATCTCGGAAGGAAGACTGGACGACTTCGACAATCCGAGGGGCGATGAGGTCTTCATACGTACCGAAGGCCCCCCTGAGAACCTCGAAGATCTTCTCCCCCAGGGTCCCGACGACACCCCTCTCCACCTCCTCCGCAAGCCGCGCCACCTGACGCCGATCCGACAATTCCCTCTGAAGCTCCTCCCTCTCCAGGCGGAACGACTCCGCCGCTTCCTCAGCCGACTGCCGAGCGTCCTCCAACTTTCCCTGAAGGTCACCCACTCATCCCTCCAGCTCGGCCACACGGAGCTTGAGATGCCGAGACTCCATCTGGGCCTCCGTCATAGCTACCTCCGCCGCCCCGAACCGCTCGTGGGCCCTCATGGAGGACTCCTCCAGCTCCCTCAAATGGATGGCTCGGCGCTGCGACTCCACGGCAAGCGTTGAACCCTGGAAGACGAGACATGGGCTAAGAAGAGAATGAAGGGAAGGAAAGGACAGCAAGATAGTCGAACCTGTTGAAGGATCCAGACCAAGGAGTCCGACACCTTGTCAGCGGGAATCCTCTCGAGGAGACTGCGGTCCCGGGGGAGGACGGAGCCCTCGGCCATCCGCTGGGCCAGGGCTCGGTCGACAAACACCGAGTCCCCAGGGGTGACCTCGAGGGAGGCCGAGCTGCCCGTCAGCAGGGTTCCGATTCCCGGCAGCGGAGGCGGGGACGTTGCGACGGGGGTGGTTGTCAGGGCCACCGGAAGATCCCCGGTGGTCACCGCAGGAAGCACGGAACACGCCGGACTGGAGGGACCCACATCCTCCTTCCTCTTCTTCCCTCCGTGAGGCTCCGCGGGCACCGAAGGGGAGCGCTTCCGCCTCGCACCATCCCCACCCTCAGGAACAAGAGGGGGCACGCCAAGGGCAGGAGGGACTACACCGGACCCATCGTTACCCCCTGCCTCTTGGGCTGGCAGGACAGATCCGGCCCTTGCGACCCCCCTGGAGAGGAGATCGCCAGAAGAAGAGGCGGGAGGCGCGGCCACCACCTTGCCCACAGAAGGCTCGGCTCGGCGCACCTCCTCCTCAACGGTCCGCCGAGGCGCCCTTCCAGAGGTACTACCCCGGCTCCGAGCAGCTCCACGACGGATCAGCTCATCAACATCGCGGGTGAACTCGCGACCAGCCATTCCTGCAAGGGAAACCGAAATCAGGGAAAGCTACGGGGCAACCCGGGACTGAAAAATCGACCTACCCGGAGACCACAAGACGGCCTTCAAGAGTAGGTCGTCCAACAAAGACCAGATTGATTTCGCCTCCAAGGGGAGGGTCGAAAGCAGTGCGGCGGCCGCCAGATCCGCCTCAGAGAGGGCTAGCGTTGAGTCGGGCCGGACCGACCTGCCCCAGCCTGTCAGAATTTGAGCACCCTCCAGGAAGACCACGAAGACATAATCCGAACTCCAATCCCCCGACCAGCGGGGTAGCCCGACCAGGCATTCCCTCCTCGAGCGGGCTCGGAGTTGCAACCATGACCTGGGGCCGACCGTCTGGATCCGATAAAAGTAAAAGAGAAGGGGGAGAGACGGCTCCAGACCACGGGTACAGCAGAGCATCACGAAGCCCGTCAGTACCGCAATCGAACAGGGGGTGAACTGGCAAAGGGGCGCCATGAGATACTCCATGACCTGGATGAGGAAGGGATTGAGCGGGAAACGAAGACCCAGGCGGAACATCTCGACGTAGACGCCGACCTCATTGCTCCTCGGAAGGCAGATCCACTCATCGATGAACGGAACTCGAACATCGTACGGGTAGCAAAGATACCTCTCCCGGATCTACGTGGCCACTGAAGGAGGAGTCCCCGACGGCGTTCGAAGGATAACCGGGGGTACATTAAGCCGCACGGCAGCCGACGCCACATCATCACCGGCGTAGTCCGGGAAGAGCTTCCCTTTCCCCTTATCTCGAAAGGAACGACTCCCAGGGGAGGAACCTGATCCCACAAGCCGGGGCCCGCCCCGCCTCGACTCAGGAGGGTCCCTCGCCCCTTGGCCGGAACCACCTATCCTAAGAGCAGCCATAATATGAAAATAAGAAAGGAGTTACCTTTTTGTTAATTTGGGGAAGACAAGGAAACGAAGGCGATGGGAGACTCCAAGTTGCGGAAGGCAAGGACAGAGGGAAGAGCAAGGAAGAAGTTGGGATCCATACAGCCGGGGATCTTATATACCAGACTCAGGGGCGAATTCGAAGCGCCTGACAGGAACGCGTGGCAAGCCTCGGAGAACCGGTGGCGTTTCGAAATCGGCGCCAAAGGAAGTCCAATCGATCCGCCTCATCATAACCTTCATTTATAACCACGCCTCGACTGACGCGCCACTCGGAACCCCAGGAGTCACATCGGTCGAACCGAACCGGCCAAGGCCGATCGGCCCCACCGATGGGGGCAATTGATACGTCTATTTTGCAAAGGCCCAACAACATAGGCCCAAAAGCACAGCCCACCGAACGAAGCCCGAAAGATACGAGCCTGGATGCCCGACCGCCGATCGAAAGCCCATCTGCGCGATCAGGCCCGCCCGGCAAAGCCCCATAGAGGGTCCCCAAATTTCGATCCGACCCAGCCCCGATAACGCACGAGTCACTCACCCACTCCAGCGATAACCGTTCCCCCGATCCCGTTACCACTTAATGGCTGTTATGGGGAGGTGCTGGCATGGCGCAGGGAACGGCGACGGGGGGCGGATTGACGGGGCACGATCAAGGGCGGACGAGCGACGTGGGTCAGGGGAAATCACGGCGGGAGGTCTATAAAAGGGTTAGAAGGACGACTGGACAAGGGACCGCATCTCAGGTATCTAAAACCTAAGGTACTCCATCAACGACCTAGTTCCCCCATTTCATCTCCTTCCTCCCCCGCTCGCACCGTGAGACGCCGTTCAGATCTCCTCTCGAGTCGAACCGTCTCCGCCGGGCCTCCTCTTTCAGTTCACTGTCTGACTTAGGCTTCGGAGGGGATTTGGCCAGAACCAAGGTGCGGCCCCCCTGACGAGTGTTCTCGTCTACGCAGGAGGACATCAGATCCACGGGCCGAGGCTTCCCCTCCGCCCCTCGCCGGCCACGTGCTTATATGCCAACAAACTCCAAAATTGAGAGTTTCCAGTAAATAACAATGTGTATTCAGGCACAATGTGTATTACTTTACAGTTTGGGTATTTACTATAAACTAAAATTGAGAGTTGGTTGAGCCACTAAAATAATCATTTCCTCCAAAATTAAGGGGTCATTCAAAGTAAGTAGTCATTCAAACTAAAATAATCATCTCCTACATGTTGAATAGGTTCTCATGTTTTGCTAGGTGGAGAAGGTTCTCATGTTGAATAAAGTAAGTAGTCATTCAAAATCATACACCATGATCTCCAAAGGTTCTCATGTATTCCATCTCATACAATTGCTTCCATTGCCATGTCCCATGTTATTAAGTAAGAATAGTATCAAATAACAATATACAAGAAGATGACTTCCATGTTGAAAATAAAACGCAAACCACCTGAAAGTATCACTTAGGCCAAAGTTTACTTTGAACAAATAAATGACACGAGCAGTCACAATGCTGACCAAAATGAAAAACTCATAAGTAAAATCACAATATATAACCTTGATACATCCTCTCTACACTCCAAGGTGCAAGCAATCGCATCTGATGCAATTGCATTGCTTGGTTGGCAAGCTCGCCATTCAATCCTGACGCCAAAATGGAATATGTCATACTAAATTCAACATGCAGATCATGGACAACAGAACATATTATTTTCCTGACTACATGATCAGCTGTAGATAATATTGGTAATGTCTCTCAAAGCGGGGCCAAAATTTTTAGCTACCAAAATACAATTTAAGCACTTCTCCCCTTTTTAATCTACCAAACCTAAACCGTGAATGGAAACTGACAATTTTACAAAGAAAGAGTCAGTAAGAGAAACAGAGATTACTTGAAAATGTCAACATTTGTTCTCTATGGACCATTCTATGATCGCATCCTCCATGACTGTGAATGTATTGCATGCAAACACGCCACTCTGAATACTGGAGAATATAATAAGCACCAAACACATACCATATCTCATATAACAAAGATAAAAAAGAAAACTCATACAAAACTTGATTCCAATTAGCCCAACCCGTATTTAGCCTCCATATTTGATCAAAATCAAGTATACGCTCTAAGCAACTGCCACCAAATTTTCATAAGAAAAACCACCAGATACCAAGTTGACGTTCTTGAAACCAGTTTAAAATACTCCATAATAAAGGAATAAAATAATCATCTCCTACATTAGAACCTTCTTTTCTTTATTCAACTTCCTCTCCAAATCATCCTAGCTTTCAGACTACACACACCAAAACTTTCAGCAGTCCAATTAAGTAATAATTTGATCATAAACTTGCTTCTAATATCCATCTTTCATTGGATTTTAACCTGGAGCTTGGCCGCTTCCATTTTTTGAGCAGCTTCTTCTCTTCCTTCAGCTTTGCCTGCAAGTGCCGAGTAAGCCACAAATTTTTTTAAACTAATAATTGAAACTAAATTCGAGTAAATTCTTTCGACACAAAAAAGGAATAAATGGGCAAAAATAAAACCTTTTGTTTTTCTTTAACTTCCTCTCCAAATCATCCTAACTTTCAGGCTATACACACCAAAACATTGATAAGTCCAATTAAGTAATAATTTGATCTTACACTTGCTTCTAACATCCAAATTATGTAATTATTTGATCTTACACTTGTTTCTAATGTCCATCGTTCACTGAATTTTACAAGGAGCTTGGCCGCTTCTATTTTTGAGTGGATTTTTCTTTTCCTTCAGCTGTGCCTGCAAGTGCCAAGTAAGCCACAAATTTTTATGAAAACCAATAATTGAAACTAAATTCAAGCAAATGCATTCAACACAAAAAAGGTATAAATGGGAAAAAATAAAACCTTTTGTTCTTTATTCTGCTTCCTCTCCAAATCATCCTAACTTTCAGGCTACACACACCAAAAAATTGATAAGTCTAATTAAGTAATAATTTGATCACACACTTGCTTCCAATATCCATCTTTCACTGGAGTTTACCTGGAGCTTGGCCGCTTCTGGTTTTTGAGCGGCTTCTTCTTTTCCTTCAGCTTTGCCTACAACTGCCAAGGAATCCACAAAGGTTTTTTAAACTAATAATTGAAACTAAATTTTAGCAAATGCACTCAACCCAAAAAAAAGGAATAAATGGTCCAAAAAATTAAAACCTCTTGTTCTTTTTTCAGTTTCCTCTCCAAATCATCCTAGCTGTCAAGCTAGGAACTCCAATACATTGATCAGTCAAATTAAGTAATAATCTGATCATATACTTTCTTCCAATTAAATAATAATCATCCTATCAAAAACCCAAAAAGTAAAGAAAAAGATAAAATATCCACCACAAACAGATTTAGAACAAAAATGTCGAACTTGTCACCAGAGACCAAAAATTGAACTCAAAAAAGAAGAGATCACCCATCGACGATCAGCACTTACTCATCAAAGATTATTTCTCGGCATTTTCTGCTAATATTTAGAGAAAAATCAAACCTTCGCATGCATTTTCTTGGCATTTTCTGCTAATATTTTCTTGTAATCGAACCTTTCTTGAGTTAGGGATTAGACTGACCTCTTAAAATAAGGAGGCAATGTCGTGTTCCTTTTTTAGTTTTACAGCTACATATCCTTTCTACTTCTCATATCCATTTGGAATGTAGTGTTCATCTGAAACTTTAACATATTAAAACATCAGTAAGTACAGTTGAAACCAATTTCTTACATGGTATGCAAAACCGAATAGAACTATTTGGCCTTTGACATTGTCAGGTTCGTTTGGCTGGGACTATGATCTTTTTATTAAGCTTTACCAGTGTTGCCACAATTTCTCTCATTGAAGGCCTCGCTTCGCATGCTGTCTGAGTGCAAGACACTGCCACTTCCAACTGTTCCAGTGCTCTTTTCCTGTCATCTTCCGGCAAGTAGATGATCTCTTCATCAAGAGATTTGATTAGTTCTTCCTAGTCGGCCATATTCAGCATTGCTTTCATCCAGTTGACGATGTCGACACCATCCTCAAAGCTTGGATCCACAGGCATTTTTGGGCAAGGAGTTCTAATAAAACAACTTCATAGCTATACACATCAGAGTCTGGTAAAGTATCCATTTTCTGTCAAGACATTAAAAGTTCAAAGAAAATACAGAGGAACTGAGTGAGAAATCAGTCTATTTACACAAGTAATATGAACGAAAAAAGTAGTAGTTGCTACCTGGAGCAATGTAACCAAGTGTACCAACAATTGAAGACATTGTGGAGCTTTCATCCGGACTATCAACCATTTTTGCCATCCCAAAATCACCTATCTTGGGCTCGAATTCAGAGTCCACCAGGATATTTCAATAAGTAATCAAGCCAACAAAATCAAACCATATACCAAGAAGTTACCATACCATCCTCAACCCTCCATTCCCTTGCAGCAAAGTGAAAAGCTAATTAACAAATTAAACAAAATTAAAACATGGAAAGCTATAAACCACAAAATTTTTAAAAAATTGAAACCATTCAATGATCAAACTCAGCCATAAAGAGATCAAGGATCCAAGTTTGCACGACATTAAGGAAATTTTAATATAATTTCATATTATTTTTTTGTGGTTTATAGCAAAATTCAATTAAAATACCAAAATTCAAATAAATGATACAACATTTCAACAATGTATTAATAAAATAAATAATCCAGCATGCTATCGTAAGAAGCAAAAAGTACAGCATGCTAGCGTAAGAAGCAAAAACTATATAAATATTCCAAAACACAAAAAAATACCAAAATTCTATTAAAATCTACTCTTTTTCCTTTTACCATGCTTCCCCATCGATCAGCATTCCAACAGATTTCCCCCTTTGTCAACATTCCAACAATGCAAGAAGAAGGTCAGACATCACCCTGCTGTTAGAAATGAAACAAATTCTCAGTTAGTCGCATGAGCAGTTGAAATTAAACAAATTCAATTAAACAAAAAAGTTACTGATCTGAGCAGTTGAAAGTGAAACCCTAGAAATGATCGATTTATGTCGTTAACGCAAAGGGATTGAAGTTGAATGGATTGGGATTTAGAGGGGGCATTGTATCCTGTCGTATCCCTGCATCCTTTCATGGCGCTGCATCATCTCATGGCGCTGCATCATCATCGAGGAAATCAAGCCATGGCGCTGTATCCTGATTTTGAAGAATGGAGAGAACTGAAATTTTTTGGTTGAAGACGGGAACGAAATGTGTGAGAGAGAGTGATAGATGATGGGAGCGCTGCGATGTGGGCTGAGGTCTTTCACGGTGGAGAGATAGAGAGAGATCACTTTTCTTCCCCTAAAATTTAATTCCCCCCCCAACTTTGTTTCAAACTTAAAATTTCAAAACATCATATCAAATAGTTTCCCCCAAACTCAAGTTCACTTCTCCCCGTTTCAATTTCTCCTCACTTATCCAATTTCTCTTATCTTATCCAATTTCTCTTAATAACATCACTCATTTAAATCCAATTTCTCAACTCTTATCCAAAAACTCTTATCCAATAACCCATGATAACATCCCTGTTTTATAGAATATATATGTATATATATATATACACACATATACATATTTTTTTTTTTGCAAGGTAAGCTAGCTATATATTAATATGAACAGAAAATTACAATTTGGCCTGGGCGTAGAATGCCAGACTTAATGAATAGGGGAGAGGGCACAAGCGTCGTCACCCTATAACAAAAAGTCTGAAATTCATGCGCAGAACCAAGAGATACATCATTAACACATCCCCAAACATCTCAAAGAAATGAAATACAATACAATATTGAATCAACCAGTATCCCGGATATCCCAGTTATCAAAGGCAGCTGCGGCTTCCTCATCCACATCACCTATATTCCTTAAAATGATGCGGACATCATCAGCCATCTCATCAAATAGGACGACTTTGGATTTCAACTTATTTTCAAACACTCTCCTGTTGCGTTCACGCCATAGATGCCAGACCATAGCTGCAAATACAGTTTTACCAAGTCTTCCGAGAGATCCCTTTTTCCCGAATTTAGATATGAAATAGGAGCCGATATCAGTAATAGAGTACCCAGGCGGATTTGCACAGTTAAGCTTCAATAATGACCTTTGCAACACATAATTAGAATATGCACAGCTGAAAAAAATGTGCTCAAGTGTCTCAGGCTGATCCGCAGTGCATAGATCACAATTGTTAGAAGGAAGGGAGCACCACTTCTCCAGGCGTTCCTTGGTGCTAAGCTTGTTGCGCAATGCTCTCAAGAGAGTTAAGGAATATTTCGGTATAAAGCTACTGTACCACACTAGGTTGTAAAATGGAAATGGAGATGATTTGATGCGCACCGAATTCCATGCATCCCTGAGCTTGCATGCTGGGCTACCCATCCATTCCCAAGAGTCTGCTGCCGAATGTAGGGAGTGTTGTATTAAAATGGGATGTAGTAATCTAATTTCCTGATTATCAACCCAATGAGTACCATTCCAATAATCAGCAACTCGCTTACCGCTTGCGCCATCAGGGATATTATATATATTTTTGAGGGGGCCACATGGTAACCAATTATCATGCCAAAAGAGAGTATCTAAACCATCTCCTACCTTTCTTTTGATTAAATCCTGAGAAAGATGTCTGCAATGGAGTAGAAACTTCCAAGTGCCAGATTGTGTAGGCGCTGTCCTCGCCTCAAAAAAACGAGTAGAGTCCTTATATTTCCTGCGCATGAAATCCGCCCATAGCCCTTTAGATTGTAGTAATCTCCAAGTAAGCTTGATTCCTGAAGCCAGATTCAGATCAGTCAGAAGTCTTAAACCAACCCCTCCCTCCTCCTTGGGCCTGCAGGAGTCATTCCAGGCCCAAGCCTTTGAATTTCCCCAAATAAACTTCCTGCATATAGATGTGAGAGTACGGAGCACTGAAGTAGGGAATCTATACACCTGGATCCAATAGTTTATCATACCATAAACTACATATCTCACCCAGCTCAATGCGGCCAGCAATAGATAATGATGAAGAAGTCAACTCTTATCCAAAAACTCTTATCCAATAACCCATGATAACATCCCTGTTTTATAGAATAGATATGTATATATATATATATACACACACATATACATATATATATAGACATATACATATATGTATATAGACATATACATATATATATGTATATGTCTCTATGTGTGTGTGTGTGTGTGTGTGTGTGTGTGTGTGTGTACACACACACACACACACACACACATACATATATATATACATATATATATATACATCTCTCTCTCTCTCTCTCTCTCTCTCTCTCTCTCTCTCTCTCTCTCTCTCTCTCTCTCTCTCTCTCTCTCTCTCTCTCTCTCTCTCTCTCTCTCAAGTGTTTGAAGTCACCTATTTGATCTCTTAAGTGGCTAAAAATCGTCTTACATGGTTAAGATATTTTGTTCTTTGATCATTTGTAGTTTTTTCCTGGAATTTCTTCTAGTTATATCACATTACAGCTAAGCTAAGCTATTATGTAAGTGATTCATTCTCTAAGAACATGGTACACTAAAGAAAAATTATTCTTTCCACTTTAGATTGATAGAATATATTTCCTTATGAGTTCTTCAAATATTCTATAAACATGCACATCGTGGATCATGCTTCTAGCTTGTCTACATTAAGCCTTTTTATGTGAGTAGTACAACTACATCTCTTAACAAATTTAAAATTAGTTTTTCTACCTTTTCATATCTCATATAGACTGGTAGCCATAGCCTTCTTATTATGCACACTGTTGTCTCTAGGGCGTAGCTCCATAATGAAAGAGGTTACTCTGAATCACTCATCATAGATCATATCATATCTAATAGAATATGATTTTGTACAATTATGATGTGGTGTGTAAGGATGAGTAACCTAAGAGAGAATCATATTCTCTTTTCAGTAATCAAGGAACTCCGGACATAAGTATTCTCATCCTCTATCTGATCAAAGAATCTTGATAATTTTTCTTGTTTGGTTCCATACTTCTTTCTTGTACTCTATTAATTTATCAAAAAGCTCAAACTTGTGTTTCATCTAGAACATATGCTCAAATCTTAGGAGATCATCCATAAAAATAATGCAATATAAATATCCATCTCTTTAGTGTGTAGATATTAAGATACATACATCTGTATGCATGAGTCCTGAGAGTTTGCTAACTCTCTCCTCTTGTCCCACAAAAGTAGTTTGTTAATTTTTGCACTTGAGACAAAATTTGCACATATAATATGATTTGAAATCAAAAGGGTCTAAGAAACATTCCTTATGTAACTTGATAAGTCTCTTCTCACCAATATGACCTAGTAGACAATGCCATAAGTAAGTTTCATTATTTTAAGACTATCTTTTACCGAAGTTTTGGACATTAAATATTGTGTTTTTTTATTAAAATCATACATGCCATTATTTAAAGTATCAAAGTCAATCAAGATATCATTACTGAAAATGTTCATAACATTTTTCTCCAAAGCAAACTTTTACCATTCTTTATCTAATAAAAAGATGAATGCAATGTTGTATATCATATTCAGTATATAAAAATTATTGCATGAAGTTAAAGCAAAATCACTTGGCAATCTGTGATAATACCTTTACAACACGACATCAATATATGCTCTAATTTCAACTTGTAAATGTAAGTCTACATGACTAAGAATTCTAATTTAATTAGAATAATGGAAGTGGTACTAGCTCAAAATGTTGATCGTGCGCCAATTGGTTATTATTTATGTGATCATGTACGCACCAAATTGTTGTGTTCTAGTATTTTATATTCATATGATAATTCTGGTACATTGTTTTTTCATGTGATCTTGGTTTATATAAATCATGAATACTCAGAAGGAGCTTCCATTAGCTTAAGGAACCAACTACACATATTAGAAATCAAGGATGCGTGCTTTTATCAAATCTTTTAATGAAAAATCTTGGATAGACTGGTCTCCACATGTTTAAGTTGACAAAGACCGTAATGACTCATTCAAGGAGGCAAAGGAGTGGAGTCAGAATGAAGAACGTGCAGCGCTTGGAAACTCTAAAGCAGTAAATGCTATCTTTACGACAGTTGATGAAGAATAATTCAAGCTTATTTCTACGTGTGAATCGGCTAAAGAAGCATGGAACATTCTACAGAATGTTCATGAAGGAACCGATACGGTAAGAGTCTCAAAACATCAAATTCTTGCTTCACAATTTGAGGAATTAAGAATGTGTGATGATAAGACTATTGCTATATTTAATGGAAAACTAAGAGATATTGCAAATCAGGCTTATCAACTTGGGAAAAAATATTCAGAGGTTAAGTTGGTACATAAAACTTTAAGATCTCTCCCTAAACGGTTCTCTGCTAAGGTAGCAGTTATTGAGGAAGCAAGAGATATCTCAACCATGAGACTTGACGAACCAATGGGGTCGCTTCAGACTTATGAGATGAATTAGAAACAGAACAAAAGAGATAAAGGAGTGGCGTTAAAGGTTGATGCTGGAGATGTCTCTAAAAATGATGATGAGTTTGGTTTAGATAAAGATATAGTGCTGTTGACTAAAAATTTCAACATGATGCTTAAGAAAATTTGAAGTAAAGGACAGAATTTCATGACCGGAAATAATATACCTCATTCTAGTGATACTTCTACTAGAAAAACCTTCAAATCAAATCAAAGATATGATCAGAAGAAGAAAGGAAAAGGGATTTAGTGTAGAGAGTGTGAGGAGTATGGACTATTCAGGCTGAATGTGCAAACACTCTGATGAAACAAAAAGGGAAGTCTTTAACTAGTACCTGGAGTGAAGATGAGTCTGGGGCAGTGCTGAAAGATGAGGAAATCACTAGTAATTATGTTGCCTTTGCGGCATCTTCGAAGAAGCAATCTAATTGCAACACTGGGAGTGATGTTAGATCTGATGTTACAACTTCATTCATGACACCTGCCAACAAATCAAACAATGTCAGGTCCAATGTTATGACATCATCAATGACACTGACAGCTGAATCTGAGTCTGAAGTTGACAACGATGAGGAAGTAATTGAAGAAGATATTCGAATAGCATACCAGATGATGTATTGAAAGTGGATGCAAATCTGTAATATTAACAAAATGTTGAAAGAAGAAAATAAAAGATTGAAGAAAGAAAAGGAGGAAGTCAAGAGCAAATGTCTGAAAGTTGAGGAAAACTTTAGAGAGCTGGAAAACAACTTCAGAAATATCATCCTCAAGGGAGAGAAAGCTAAAACCACATTAAATAAGTGGAACTCGGGAAAAGCTAAACAGGATGACATCTCCAACATGGGTAAAACTGCATGAGATCATAGTGGTGTGGGCCATCATAGAGGATTTAATTTTAAAATTTCTACTACAAAAAGGATGCAAGTCATGAAGGAAGTTGAGAAAATCGGCTAGCACAAGGGTTATGATGGTAAGAAGAAGTTAACTAAAGCCGTCAAAGGTGAAAGTCCAGTATGTGAATATTGTATAATTATTGGTCATTCTAAGAAGAACTACTTTAGTCGTATGCGTCACTTCGTGGAGGGAAGAACAATAAGTTCTCTAGGTAGGTGAATGAAAGGGCAATGGGTCAGGAAGACTGCATTATATAGCATGGTGGCTTATACATCCTTAAGAGCTTCTTAAGATAACATGTGTTATTCTGACAGTGGATTCTCACGGCACTTGACAGGCAACAAGGAGTTTCTTGATGACTATAAAGTTAGTACATGGGGTCGTGTGACATTTGGTGCTGGTCGAAGGAGCAATGTCCTGGTAAAGGTAATCTGAATGCAATTGGACCTCCTAGGCTTAACAATTTGTTGCATGTTGAAGATCTCAAAGCCAATCTTATTAGAAACAGCCAACTATGCGATCAAGTCTTGCTTGTGAGATTTACTAAGGAGAAATGCTTTGTTATTAATGCTGATGAAGAGTGTATTCTAATGGGCAAGAGGTCAGCTGATAATGCTATCTACTACAAGACTTTAACATATGTCTGCGGGTTGTAGTTGATGAATGTGAACAATGGCATCAGAAACATGGACATCTAAATTTCAAGAGTCTTCTAAGATCTCAGAGCTTGGGGCTGTCAGAGGCATGCCTATTCTGAACAGAAAGAAGGATGGTATCTGTGGCCATTGTTAATTCGACAAGCAACAAAAAACATCTCACAAGCAAATACAGAACATTACTACATCTTACGTGCTGGAATTGCTTCATATGGATATCATTGGTCCTACGGCTGAAACAAGTGTTGGAGGTAAGCGGTATATTATTTGTGTGTGTTCCTGATTTTTCTAGATTCACTTGGGTGGATTTCCTTAAACAAAAATTGACACCTTTGAAGCTTTCAAAAGATTATGTATCCATCTTCAGAATGAGAAATGAAATGTCATTAATAAAATTACAAGGAGCAGAAGTGATCATGGTAAGGAGTTCAAGAATCATTTGTTCACTGATTTCTGTGAATCACAATGGATTGCTCAAGAATTTCAGCTCCAAAGACCCTCAACAGAACAGAGTGGTGGAAAGAAAAAATCGGACTCTTCCAGAGATGGCCAGAGTCATGCTAAATACGAGAAAAGTAAGCGAGAGGTGGTGGGCTGAAGCTATACATATAACGTGCTACATTATTAATAGAGAGCATCGTCGCCCAAGAACTGAGAAGACACCCTATGAGATTTGGAAGGGAAGAAAGCCGAATGTATCTTATTTTCATATATTTGGCAGCAAGTACTTTATCTTGAATGATCGTACTCGGAGAGGGAAATTTGATGCTAAAAGTGATGAAGGAATCTTTCTGGGCTACTCAACATCAAATCGTGTGTATCGGGTATATAATAAGCGTACTAAAACCATGATGGAATCTGTAAATGGTGTTGTAGTTGATTGTGAACAGCAAGGAGAGACAGTCACTGGTGAAAGAAGTTCCAGACAAGAAGAAAATAATGTGGAAGAATAGCAAGTTACGACTGATGTTGCAACATCAGACATGACACAAAATGATGTTGTTATTGATGTTATGACACGAGACAATTGTTGAGTATTGGACTTCTCCCTACTTGGTGTTAATGATGAGCAAATATAAATACTTGTGACTAATCCCCTGTTTGCAGTTAATCCATTGCCTAAGTATATCATGAAGATCAATTAGCAATAGATGTCACTCAAAGATCAATTAAAGCATGAAAAAAGGATTGGATGATTAAAGATGGTGATTGAAGCTCCTAGAAGACTTTAAAATCATACTTTGGATAGAAGAGACGCTTTTACATGATGCAATCTTTTTATTCTCTTCTAGTATGTAGCTTACATTTCATTAGACTCCAATTCATATTTATCAAGCATGTGCATTTTGGGATTTCAACAAGCGACTGCTGAACGATTTACAGGTGCCTGTCTCAAAACAGTCGACTGTGATTTGTTCTGCAGTCGCCTGTTATGCACATACTTTATCAATTGATTTTTAGGCCTTTTAGCTTTAACTCCTTTAGGCGACTACTGTACAAAATACAGGCGCATGTCCAAGTTACAGTTGCATGTGAGTTGTTAATCAGTCGCCAGTCTCTCTCCTGCCCAAAGGTCACTTTCTTTTCCATTTGGTCAGTCAACTGATGTTGGATTGATAGTTGCATGTCCAAGGCACAGTCGACTGACAAAGCTTCAACAGTCGTTTGTCTTTGATTCCTCTACAGACCCTGCTCTCTGGAAAGTTTCAGGTTTTAGTGACAGTCGACTGATGTTGGTTTCGCAGTCGCCTGCCCATGGCACATGCGTGTTGGATACTGTTCCCTTGCAGAGAGGATCTCTAGATTAATGGGAAAGTCGTATTATATGTGCATAAGTGCATGCGACATATGGCTAATAAAGGGGTAATATTTTAAGCTTATATTGTACCATGCATATGGTACAACTTAAGATGTACGATGGTACACCTTAGTTAAATTGTTCCAAGGGAACAATTACTCCTAAAATAACTACCTTGGGGGCTATAAATAAGACCCAAGGGTTAGCCATTTCCTTACACTTTTGCATGGCATTCTTGCATGCATTTTCATTCTAGCGAAGCTCTGCCAAAATACTTCCTCTCCCTCTATCCAAGTTCTTAATCTAAAAGTAGAGATTTAGATTGTGGATTTAGTAGCCTTACTCCGTTCGTGAGAAGACTCAATCCGTCGTGGCGAATCTGAAGGCAAAGTTCCGAGACTACCGTGCCGCATACGCAAGCATAAGTCTCAACTTTATTTATCGATCCTAACTCTGTTTTGGCAGGATCCTACATTGGTATCAGAGCCATACGGGTTCGCCCCGGTCAAACCGCCGCCCCGTCGAAACTATGAACGAGTCGTTGTCTTTTTCACGAATGGGTATCCTACCATTACGGATATGGTAGGAACGCTTCGTGACGGAGAGAACGCAGCGGTTGTTCTTTTCACGTTAGGGTCTCCTATCATTACAAATATGGTAGGAACTCTCTGTGACGGGAAGAACCGACCGTTCACGTAGTATGTTATTTTTCATTTTTGGCACGCGGCCATTAGAAAATAACTAATTTCTCGACGAACGGGTGCTTCATCGACGAACGGGTGCTTCATCGAGGAAGATGATGGTAGTTATCTCCATCGGAGAAGATGAATATTAGTGCATATGCGCCATGGCCAAATGGGCTATGAAGGCCATGCACCCCCCTCCCCATGCGGAGGGGGTTGGCTACGGCCAATAACCACC
The DNA here is from genome assembly GCA_030789695.1 of Scilla litardierei. Lineage (NCBI taxonomy): Eukaryota > Viridiplantae > Streptophyta > Magnoliopsida > Asparagales > Asparagaceae > Scilla > Scilla litardierei. The sequence goes on from CM061139.1 coordinate 57,859,463, forward strand.
ACGGCCACCCCCCCGGTGGGGTGTGCGGCAACCCCATTCAAAGGGGGTGGCCGGCCATGGCCAAAGGGGCCATGGCCGGCCAATGCCAAATGGCCTTGGCCATGACCGGCCATGGCCATGACCGGCCATGGCCGAGCCATGGCCGGCCATGGCCAGGCTGGCAGTGGCCGGCCATGGCCAGGCCGGCAATGGCCGGCCTCGGCCACGGCCTGCCGGCCTGGCCGGCCCTGGCAGAGGCCAGGGCCAATGCCCTGGCCTCGGCCAGGGCATGGCTGGCCCTGGCCGGCCTCGGCCAGGGCAGAGGCCCTGGCCGAGGGGCCAGGGCCCCTGGCCGGCCAGGGCAGAGGCCCTGGCCGGCCCTTGGCCACCCTCGGCCAGGGCAGAGGCCCTGGCCGGGAGTAAATTTCAGACCAATTAACATTGGTCGACCAATCTGGGTGTTTTGGTCGACCAATTAGGCAAAAAGGCCTTGGTCGAATTTGAACGTGCCGACTAGCCCATACGGGGTGTCTAAAGGCTCTACTCCTTAAAGATTAGCTGTAGTGCTCTACTTCATGCGAGATTGGCCATAGTGCTCTACTCCTTGAAGATTAGCCGTTGTGCTCTACTTCATGCGAGATTAGCCGTAGTGCTCTACTCCTTGAAGATTAGCCGTAATGCTCTACTTCATGCGAGATTAGCCATGTCATTGTGCTCTACTCTACGGAGATTAGCCAATGTACCTATGACGTTGTGCTCTACTCTACGGAGATTAGCCAATATATTTCATAATTTTTTGAAAAAGATGTTTTCAAATAGGTTATGTCCCGTCCTTAAATCGGGATAGCGCAATTTAGAATTCCAAGTCCTACCACGATCCGGCCATGGTTATCTAACCCATGGGTGTGTAGAACAGGTCTCGTGGCTTGGCAATTGTTGCGCTAAAATTCTTTGCGCAAACTCTCACCTATTCCATTTTGAAAGATATGTTTTCAAAAAGTATTTTTCCGCTGCAGATACCATACGGGTATCATGTCTGATTTCTTTTTACTTGAGATAAGTAAGAGGGATACTTTGAAAGTTACTTCTAGATGGTAGTTGGGAACGTAGTGAACTTCTCGATTCTAGAGTAACATTTCAACGCATCCAAGGAACTTATCAAGTGTTTAAAGAATCGAAACTTTATGCACAGAATTTTGATCGTGTTTTTCATTTTCTTTGCAGTTTTTTGATTCGAATATGTCTACCGCTTCTAAGAACATTGTCGCAGAGCTTAACAAAGGTGAAAAGCTCAACGGCGACAATTATAAACTATGGTCAATAAAAATCCAATATGTTTTGGAGGAGCAAGATGTGCCTGAAACACTCCAAAACATAATGGAAGAACCTGAGTTGGGCAATACGGCCCAACACAAGAGGGACCGGGAAGCTTATGAGACTTGGACTCGAAAGAACAAAATAGCACGTATTACGTTACTGTCCGCAATGGACAATGACATAATGCGTCTATTTCGGGAATTCGACCTAGCCAAAGACATATGGTCTGAGCTAGAAATAAAGTTTGGTGGAACTTCGGTTACCAAACTCCGCTCCTTAAATATTCAATTTGATTCGTACAAGATGCGGCGAGATCATTCTATGAAAAAGCATCTCCGCCACATGGCGAATCTCATATCTGAATTGAAGGATGCGGGTGTTACGCTGTCTGACGAACAGCAGATCCAAGCAGTAATTCGTTCACTCCCAGATAGCTGGGATAACATGAAAATGCACCTCACTCATAATGAGTGCATTAAAACTTTAAGCGATGTATCAAAACACCTCGAACTCGAGGAAGAGCGGATTCAAGCCGCAAAACCTAGTGCAGAAGTGCACGTGGCCGCTAGTTCCTCACATGGAGGAAATAAGCGTAAGAATAAACGATTAAGGTTTGTGAACGAACGAAAGCAAGAACCGGAAACCTCAAAGAAGACTAAGAACAAAAAGTGGCAAAAGAATGTGCACTCAAAGAAGAAAAACTTGAAAAAGATCAAGTGCTTTAAGTGCAACAAGTACGGTCACTTCGCCCGTACGTGTACGGATGGAAGTGATAAGGTAACTTGTAGGGCTAGTTACATATGTGTTTCTAGTTCCGTGTTTCTTGCTGAATCTAACTATTTTTGGTTGATTGATTCAGGGGCCACAGACCACGTATCGAAGGACAGAAGGTTCTTCGTAGAGTATCGAAAGATAACTCAAGGAACAAAGTGGATATACGTCGGTAACAACACTCGTGTTGAAGTCAAAGGCGTCAGAACATGCAAGCTAGTTCTCGACAACGGCCGGACTCTATTATTGCACGACGTCCTCTTTGCTCCAGATATTAGAAGGAATATCGTTTCTGTGGTCATGTTAATGTCTTTAGATTATGAATGGAGGTTCTATAAACAAAATGTTGACCTTGTTTGTAATAGTTCTTTAGTTGGGTCGGGTAATGTTTGTAATGGATTAATTGTTTTAAACACAATGTATGATGATTCTTCTTCTATTAATGAAAGTTTCCATTTGACAAATGCTTCTAACTCTGAATCTGAGATCATTTGTTGGCATGCAAGACTTGGTCATATTGGACCAACTAGAATGGATAGACTTGCCAAAAGTGGCTTGCTATCTAATGTTTCAAAAGTTGAAATGTCAACTTGCAAACATTGTCTTGTATGAAAAACTTGTCGCAAGCCGTTTGGAACTGGCACAAGGGCCGAAGTTCCATTACAGCTTATCCATTCGGACATTTGCGGTCCAATAAATGTTAAGACAAGACGCGGGAAGTCCTATTTCATCACATTCATTGATGACTTCACCCATTTCGGTCACATTTATTTGATTTCCCACAAACATGAAGCTTTATCTTGCTTCAAAAACTATATGAGTTTAGTGGAAAATCAACTAGATCGTAAGATAAAGGTCTTGCGAACCGATCGGGGTGGAGAATATCAATCAACGAGTTTTAAGGAACTCTGTGATGAAAAAGGCATAGTTCATCAAATAACTATGCCTTATACTCCGCAACAAAACGGTGTTGCGGAAAGAAGAAATAGGACATTGATGGAAATGGTCCGATCAATGATGTCTCAGGCAAATTTGCCCATCACCTTTTGGGTGATGCATTATTGACGGCAGCATTCATCTTAAACCGTGTACCCTCGAAGTCGGTAAGTTCTACTCCTTATGAGTTGTGGAACAATAGAACTCCAGACTTAAGCATTCTAAAACCTTGGGGATGTGCCTCTTACGCACATTTATCCTCTCACAAATATGGCAAACTTGGGCCACGTGGGAGGAAGTGTATCTTCATCCGATACGCTGAAAACTCCAAAGGGTATGTTTTCGTCGGTCAAGAGGACAATGGGGGTCTAATAGAATTCGAATCGAGGAATGTTGTCTTCTTGGAAAACGAGTTTCCAAGACAGGGTGAGATAAGTCAAGACTTATCCTTATTTGAGACTTGGGATCAAGAAGGATCGGAACGTTCGAGTGGGAGAATCCTTGGTGAAGAAGAAAATACGTTTCAAACTTCATCAATGGATGATACGAACGATACCAATCCTATTCCGAGTGGGAGTGATGTTATTCCAAGTGGGAGTGATGTCATTCCAAGTGGGAGTGATCAAACTCAAGCAAGACGTAGTAATCGAACGAGGCTAACACCTCTGAGATTTGAGGATGAATTTCCTCAAACATTCATGACATTACTACAAGATGATGACGAACCTGCAAATTTCAAACAGGCCGTCACATGCCCTGCTAAAGATAAGTGGATAGCGGCGATTGAAGAAGAACTTCAATCCATGAAAACAAACCAAGTCTGGGACTTGGTTGATTTACCTAAGGGACGTAGAGCCATTGGGAACAAGTGGGTTCTCAAAATCAAGCATAAGGCTGATGGCTCCATCGAGAAATATAAAGCTCGCCTTGTTGCGAAAGGTTTCACGCAACAGGAAGGAATAGACTACGAAGAGACTTTCTCTCCTGTCGTGCGTTTTACCTCCATTCGCTTAATTCTGGCAATGGTTGCTTGTTTGGACCTCGAGTTACATCAGATGGATGTAAAGACTGCTTTTCTTAACGGAGAACTAGATGAGGAGATCTACATGGAACAACCAAACGGGTTCGTACAAGAAGAAAACAAACATAAGGTTTGTAAACTTCGTAAATCCATATATGGTCTTACACAATCCTCAAGGCAGTGGTATATGCACTTTCAAGAAGTCGTTTTGTCGTATTGTTTCTCCATGCTCGACGAAGACAACTGTGTATACATTAAGAGGATTAAGAACAAGTATGTAATTATGTCTCTTTATGTAGATGACATACTTATAGCCGGAAATGATAAGCATCTTATCATGGATATCAAAGCTTGGCTTTCATCCGTCTTTGAAATGAAAGACATGGGTGAAGCTGCATATATCCTTGGGGTTAAGATCTCAAGGAATCGTTCCAAGAAACTTCTTTCTCTCTCTCAAGAGACATATATAAAGAAAGTTTTAGAATGATTTAATATGCAGGATTGCAAGCCAATTGATAATCCAATAAGCAAAGGCGAGGGTCTATGTTTGGAGATGTGTCCCAAAGATCCAAAAGAAAGGAAAGCTATGGAAAAGGTTCCATACTCCAGTGCTGTCGGGAGTCTGATGTATGCCATGATGTGTACCAGACCGGACATTTGCTATGCTGTTGGTATGGTAAGCCGTTACCAATCCAACCCAGGACAGGCACACTGGAAAGCGGTAAAGAGAATATTAAGGTACCTCAAAGGGACTGCGGACTATGCGTTGTGCTATCAAGGCAATACCTTGAGACTCGAAGGCTATACCGATGCTGATTAGGCAGGTGATCTCGACGAGCAAAGAGATACCTCAGGCTTTGTTTTCTTGCTCGGGAATGGTGCAATATCCTGGAGCAGCAAGAAGCAAACCTGCATCGCCCTATCAACCATGGAAGCCGAATTCGTAGCATTCAGCATGGCGGTCCAAGAAGCTGTTTGGCTTAGGAAGTTCTTAGACAGGCTGACGAATGCCACTGACTCGAGCACTGTTCCTATATACAGTGATAGTCAAGCCTCGATTGCCTATGTCAAAGATCCTAAATTTCATTGTAAGACCAAACACATTGATATTCGATTCAAGTTTGCGAAGGACTATGACAAACGGAAGGAAGTAGACATAGGATACATATCCACGCATGAGATGATAGCGGATCCCCTTACTAAGGCGATCCCCAGAGATGTGTTCTACAAACACTTAACATCTATGGGAATGCGTAGGTGCTGAGCTGTATCATGTAATATTTCCCATGTCTATAGAAGATCAAAGTTTAATAAAAGAAAGAAGTTCTTTTATATATTGCAGACAAGTTTCTTACAAATGATTTTGTACATTTGTGTTTAAGTCTCAGCTATTTTATTGTGTGTATGTCGGACAGATTAAGGTTGGCTCTCTCACATGAGCAACCGCCTTATCTTATCAGATGGATAAGATAGAGATGAGACTAGTTTAAAGTCAAAATCATTAGACAAATGATTTAGAGTCGTGACTTAAACAAGATAGTCGAATGAAAGATCTGCATCATATGGATGCTTACAAAAGATCTGAGATCTGTATCACAAGGATATTTAAAAGAGATCTCATAGGATTTTTTTTTAATCATATCTGTCTTATGCAGGATGAGAGTCCGGTAATATTTCATGGGTAGTAAGGGGACTCAAAAGATAGGCACTGTGGTGTCTGATCTTTCATCCGTACAACATCATTAAGACATACTCTCCCTGGGAAAGGAGTGATGTTGTAATACGTGTTCATACCACGTATGCATTTCGACCACTGAGTTAGTAGCAATAGTGTTTGCTATTATGTGAGACTCAAAGGCCATATGGGTCTTAACTCTTACCCTCAAGGACTCCAATTGGTTCCTTTAGATTTGACGAGATGATCGCTATCTTAGCGTGTTGCTAATGGGCTATGATAATTCGGCTCGGCTGGGCACGTTAGAAAAGCGAATCAAGTCAAGATCAGAAGGTTCGCAAGAAGAGGAAGATTGATTTCATATTCGCATTTGGACTTTAATGATTCAAAGCTGGCCAGCCAATTGTAATCCAGATGGGATTCAATTGTTGAATATAAAGTATAAGAAATGTGAAGAAATAATCTAGGGTAAAGCATTGAACTACTCAACTTTGCACCTTCGAGGTCGTTGTGTATCTCTAACAAGTGCACAACAACAGACTCTACGCGCATGACGGTCGCACGGTCTATTTCTCGGTATGATAGATGAAAGAACTAAGAGAAAGACGTTCTCTTACAATCCCCTCAAGTGTGAGTGGGAGATGTTGGATATGGAAGATGTTTGTACACCCTTGTGGGGAATGTACGAGGGAATACTGACCTCGAACGTCGCGTACACGAAGTCGTGTGCGAAGGGAATCTGTTCCCTTGCGGAGAGGATCTCTAGATTAATGGGAAAGTCGCATTATATGTGCATAAGTGCATGCGACATATGGCTAATAAAGGGGTAATATCTTAAGCTTATATTATACCATGCATATGGTACAACTTAAGCTTATAATGTGCCATGTACGATGGTACACCTTAGTTAAATTGTTCCAAGGGAACAATTACTCCTAAAATAACTACCTTGGGGGCTATAAATAAGACCCAAGGGTTAGCCATTTCCTTACACTTTTGCATGGCATTCTTGCATGCATTTTCATTCTAGCGAAGCTCTGCCGAAATACTTCCTCTCCCTCTATCCAAGTTCTTAATCTAAAAGTAGAGATTTAGATTGTGGATTTAGTAGCCGTACTCCGTTCGTGAGAAGACTCGATCCGTCGTGGCGAATCCGAAGGCAAAGTTCCGAGACTACCGTGCCGCATACGCAAGCGTAAGTCTCAACTTTATTTATCGATCCTAACTCTGTTTTGGCAGGATCCTACAATGCGCCTGTGTGTTCCACAACAGTCACTTGTCGTGTCTTCCCAAAACTTTCTGAGGTTTCTCAGCTTACCTATGTTGTGGCCAGTCGCCTGTAAAAGGATTTACAATCATATGTCGTTTCTTCATCAGTCGACTGTCCTACATGGTAAGTTACCATTTGAATTCGTTTTCTTCATCAGTCGACTGTCGACTGTCGACTGTGTAAATTCTATCCGTTGGCCTTTTCTCCACGGATTTCAAAGGGGTTTATGGGGATTTTGTTTGGGGGTTTTAGGGAACCGATAAAGAGAGCTTCTACTGTTCCATTGAGGGGTTACTCATCTTCTTGATCAACTCTTGAAAACCCCTAGCTTTCAACTTCAAGTTTTTCAAAGCTCTCAAATTCAAAAGCACAAGAATTCCAATCTTATTCTCTCTTGCTCTCCAACCTAGAATCAAAGTGATATCCTCTAGGCAATTGGTGGCGACAAGTGAAAGGGCTTTATGCTTTTTTTGAAAGAGACCTCAACACACAACACACTTGCTCCTTCAAGTTCTACTTCAAGGCATAGGTGACTGTAAGTGTTGCTATTTCATTATTTCATATCTTTCGATATTAGTTTAACTCTCTATCTGTGAGAGTGGTTTGCTTGCTCCCAAGTTGTGGGCGTCAAGGACATCGATTTTGTTTTCGATTTCACTTGTAGGGTTGCTACAAGTGTGTTTAAAGGGAACCTCAAGTTATGGTTCAAACTTGAGTATCCATTGGTATTCAGGTGGAAGGGACGTAGGATTACCGGGAACAAGTCGGAAGTTGACTTGGGTAATCTGAACCCTTGAAACATTTTTGTGTTAGCATTGTTTCAATTTGGGTTTATTTATAATTCCGCATTAATTGTTGGTTAGGAATTTAAATTGGTATTACTATCGTTTAAATTTTATAAAAACTATTCAACCTCCCTTCTAGTGTTTTCCTCATAGCAAGTGTCCTTACAATTGCTATCAGAGCGTTGGTTTTTAGCTATGGCATCCAACAACAATAAAGTTCCTTCACCTCCTTCATACAACAATCACGACCGTGATGGTGCTTCCACCGTCTTCAAAGGACAATCAATGGTTCGTCATTCGTGCTTCAATGGCACGAATTTCAGCTATTGGAAATGCCGGATGGAGACATTTTTTAGGAGTGCTTCTCTTTGGAGAACCCTCCATAAAGAATACGTTGAACCCTCCAAAGAGGATTTTGACAAATGGACTACCTCCGAGAAGTCCGCCGAAGTGAACAACGCCAAGGCAATGAATGCTCTTTATTGTGCATTGGATCCGGATGAGCTCAATAAGATATGCACATGTAAGAGTGCATATCAAATATGGAACCATCTAATCGTTACCCATGAGGGAACGAACAATGTAAAGTTGTCTAAATTATATGTTGCAATACAAAACTTGGATATGTTTCATATGCAGGATAATGAGAGCATTGCAACGATGTACGGATGTTTCACCGACATCACCAATAAGCTTAAAGATCTTGGACAAGTCTATACCCAATAAGAGAATGTGAGAAAGATAATCATGGGAATGACCTCGAAATGGAAAAGAAGAGCAATCGCCATTGAGGAGGTCAATGACATGAAGAACTACACTGCGGTGAATCTCATCGATACTCGCATGTCTTACGAAGTAAAAAGGGAGAACCGACTGAAGATTAGAGCAATGATGAACCCAACGGAGGCCAAGAAGAAATCATTGGTATTCAAGGCTACTTCTTCATCCTCCGATAGTGAAGAATCAGAGAACGACATGGACTTGGAAGAAATGGCACAAATGGCGAAGAAGTTCCAACGCTTCTTTCGCAATGGTAATTTTCCTTCCAAAAATAAATTTGATTCCACTAAAAATACCTCATCTCTTTATTTTAAGTGTAACAAGTCGGGGCACATCAAGAAGGATCGCCTAATGCTTAGAAACAAAGAAAAGTGGAAAGCTCCAAAATATCACAAGTCCGACAAAGACATGAAGGATAAGATGAAAGAACTTGTTGGGACGTTCGATGATTCAAGCGGAGATTCATCAAGTGAATCCGAGGATGAAAAGGGTGAGAGTGCACATAGTGTTTCATGGCCCGAGAAGATCCACTCTCCAATGAGAGTGATAGTGACATCGATGAACCCGAGGTAACCATGGATGAACTTTGTATTGCTAAAGATGAATTATTTTCTAAGTATCAATCTCTTCTGCTTAGATATACTATTTTAAAGAAATCTAATGTTAGCAAATCATCCATGCCATGCATTATCAACAATGACACCATTGTTGATACACTTACACTTGAGAAAGCCACTTTGGGTTCTCAAAATGACATCTTGAGAATTGAGGTGAATTCCCTTAAATCTCAACTAGATCAAACTTATCCTAAAGATTGTATTGATCTAGCTTCACATAACACACAATTGGATATTGAGAATGATTCTCTTAAAACCCAAGTGCACGAGCTCAAAACACAAGTGTCTACCTTAGATACCAATATTTCTTCTCTTAAGGAGAATATGAGCTTATGTCCTCCAAAGTTAAGAGATTTAACAAAGAGAAAGTACAATTGGATGAATTGCTTTCAAACCAATTTCCGGCCACACATCGTGTTGTACTTGGTTATGTGGAAGCAAATGCATCCAAATCTCGCACCTCCTATAATGGTGTAACTAAAGATTTTGTAAGGCCATCCTCCAGTGCATCCACAAGTGGTGTCAAAAATATTATTGGTAGCAAATCTACCAATAAGGCCAACACTTCACAATCTCTTCCTTTTAGCAAGAAACCAACTAAGAGTGAAAACCAAAAGAAAGGGCATGCATATTTGTACACCAACTCTCATTCACGTAGGAAATCTCATACTTCACATGTGGGCACTAATGACACTTTTTATGCTCCATATCCACGGACACGTGTAAACCCACACATGAGAAATACTCATGCACGTGCCCTTACACATTCATATGTTCATACACATCATTCTTCCATGTATGCTCATCAACCTCATATTATGCATGCTCTAGATGTCGCATATAACATGCATGTTTCTAATTTTGCATACAACCCATATATGTCACATGCTTATCCACTTCCATCTTCATATGCTAGAACTCATGCTCTTAGGAAGCACGCACCATGGAGAACTCAACCAAATGTGCATGCAACTAGAAAAAGGACACCTAAAACGTACACAATTTGGGATCCTAAGAACACTAGCATAATTGATAGGAATGCGTATGTTGACTCCTATTTTAGTGATGTAATAAACAGTGGTAATTATATTGGGAAGCGAAAGTCCACTTGGACTTGGCTTCCAAAGGGCTAATCCCCTTGGACCCAACAAAGCTTGGGTACCATGAGCTTATGGTATATTATGTATGTAGTGCCCTGGGAAGCCACTGCACATGTACTAGAGGGGGGTGAATAGTACTTTTAAATAATAGGGAGAGTTATTCCTAATTATCGTGCAATTAACAAACAACAATGCGGAATAACAACGATCAACAAGAATAAATGCAAACGCAAACAAATGGTTTAATGGGTTCGGATCCACCCAAGTCTCCCTGACTTGTTCCCGGTGATCCTACGTCCCAACCACCCGGATCCCTTCCGGATACTTGAGTTAGAAACCCTAACTCAAGATTTCCAATATGACCACTTGCGAAAACCTCACAAGTGCAAACGACCTACAATCGATGACCGTGAATCCCACAACCCGGGATCACGCAAAACCTCTCACAACCGAGAGTATACAATTCAAATATAACTGAAATGAAATGCTTACCAACAAAATACCTATGCCTTGAGATTTCTTACCAAATTAGGGCAAAGAGGATTTTGATGGAGGAAGAGTCACCAAACCCTAACTTCAAGAAGATGACCAGCAATAGAAGCCTAGGGATGAGATGGATGACCTAGAATCAAGCCCTTGGCTTGGAAGGCTCACAATCAATGAATCTCTCTTGAGGAATAAGAGTGAGGGAGAGATTCTTGAGAATGGGAGAGCTTGAAGATGAGAGTTGAAAGCTTCTCTTTTTGAATCAATAGAACTCTGGAAATAGCAGCCTTGGATCCTATGAAATAACCCCTTCAGGTATTTAAAGGATCAAGGGAAAAGAGAGAAAGAAACGTCGCTTTCAAAACTCCAACGGATCTAAATCTGAAGCAGACTAGTCGGTCTAAGAAGGATCACTGACCGACTAGTTCATCAACTAGTCGATCGGTGATTCAACATGGACCGACTAACAGCTCGACAGCCAAAAGAGTGATTTCCAGGCAACATGAACTAGTCGGTCTAAGAAGACTTGCCAACCGACTAGTTTGCCAACTAGTCGGTCGGTGAATGTTCTTTGACCGACTAAGAGTGAAATGCACGAAGCTGAATACAAGTTACACTAGTCGGTCTAAGAACAAATGTTGACCGACTAGTTTCACAACTAGTCGGTCGATGAATGTTCTTGGACCGACTAACTGTAAACAGTAACTCAGGCTGTACAGAGGCAAGCTCAACTAGTCGGTCTGAGAAGGATTCCTAACCTACTAGATCGTCATCTAGTCGGTCGGTGAACCTTCTTTGACCGACTAATTGATCGACATGGCTGAGCTGAAATGAGTTAGGACATCTAGTCGGTTCATGAAGAGTTGCCGATCGACTAGATCGTCATCTAGTCGGTTGGTGACTCTACTTGAACCAACTAAGATGCACTAGAAGCCTAGGGAAGAAGCGATAGACTTCGAGAAAGTTTCCAATGGCTTCTAAGATAATCCTAGCTCTAAGATATGAGCGATATGAAGATAAACATGTAAGAATTACTCAAGGCTTAACATTCTATAAATCGAAGCTAAAAGACTATGAATAAAACCTTAAGGAACGGTCTTCGAAAGCTTCGATCAAATCTTCATGACTTCCAAAAAGGTCCAAAAGCTTCAACGAAGCTTTAGGCATTGAATACGAGCTTTGAGAAGTCTTAAGATGTTGCTTTGAGTGTTCTCGTGAATTTGGCGACGATCTCCATAACTGCGCTCACAAATTGTTAGTTCACGATTTATTTATGTTTGCTCATCATCCAAAACCAAATACGGGGAGTCCAATACTCAACATTCTCCCCCTTTTTGGTGATGACAAACCAACATAAATAATAATCACTAATAATGTACTAAATGAAATTTACTTACTCCCCCTGCATTTATGACACATTAGTTCCATATGAAATAATAAACGTATGCATCAATCAGGCGAGAAAATTAAAAATACAAATCAAGTTATCGAATTTGAAATACATTTATATTTTCTTAACTCCCCCTGAATCTAACATATCAAATTAGATTCATGCTAAACTATCATTTAGCACATGCCATTATTATATCTCTCCCCCTTTGGCATAATCCAAAAAGTGCGGGAGGAAGTCAATGATAACAAATCATGGCCAAATAATACATGAAAAACGGGAGTCGAAGAATACGACCTCGGTCCAATGACACCAAAGTAAAATACCAAAACATATTAAAGGTGTGCCAAAGAGACCTTAGTCGAAAAACGAAAAATGAAGTCATCAAAATACCAATTGTAAATTCACGTATTGATGAAAGGAATTTATTCTCCAATATCAACATTTATAGCTATTTTAGTGCATGGAAAACAATTCTATGTTTTCATACAACTAAAGCTATTGAATCAAAATAAATCGTCGAGCGACGAAATCAATATCAGAGACATACATAAAATGTGCACAAAGGAATGAACCATCAGAAGAGTGGTGCACATCATAGAATATCAAATGTCACAATATCGATTGAAAATGAACATAAAGTAAAAGCACATCAAAACTAAGTGAAGTGTGCGATGAGAAGTGACAAGGTGATTAAAGTAATACGAAAATCATCATAATAACCCCTTTTTTAAAAATATGTCATGCCAAAAATAGATATGAATTTCAAAGCATTTATGGCATTCACAATTCTATCATGCTAGGAGAAACAAAATGATACCAATGTAAAGAAATAGATTCTAACCAAGCATGCATTCAACCCTCATGGATACCAAATGTAATATCATACTTACAACATTAAGCTCCCCCTACATTGGTGCATTACCTAAGCACCATCAACTCCGTTTGAATGAAAGTCTTCGCAAATCGAGGAGTTGGTAGGGTTGGTATCCCACGGTGGATTGAACCTAGAAAACTTCATTTTGGTATCCAAAAATCCTTTTGGATCCAATGGGTTAGACAACAAATTTGAAATACGAAATAAAAATTATTGTAAGCCATAAATTAATATAATCAAAATCAATTTTATAAACATATGCATTGGTACCCATAACATGATCATAAGCTCATGATACCAAGCATTGAAGGGTTAAAGGAACTAACCCTTCGGAAACCAAGTCCAAGAGGAACTTGACTTTCCAACATAATCATCATTCAAAATAACATCATTAATATATGATTTCACATAAACATTCATAGCATCATCGCTAGTGTTCTTGGGACCCCAAATAGTGTACATTTTGGGAATCCTCTTCCTAGTGGTTGCATGCACAAAAGGTTGATTTCTATGTGGTGCATGTGGCCTAAGAGCATGAGATGTGTATGCATGAGGATGATTATGAGAGAGGGCATTCACATGTGGATTAGATGTGTGAACATAAGCATTAGGATGTGCATGAGCATGATTACGTGCATGTGGGTGTCTCATATGAGTGTTCGCACGTGCTCGTGGGTGCGGAGCATAAAAATCATCATTAATATTTGCATGCACCGGTGGAGTTGAATGTGTGTTCCTACGTGGCATAGCATGAGAGTACAAAAATGCATGACCCCTCTTTGGAGGTCTACCCATAGTGGGTTTCTTTCCAATCGGGGGTGTGTACGAAGTGGAAGCACTATTGGTAGGAGAACTAACAATGGGGTGTTTGCTCCCACTCGTCGAGGCATCGGATGTCGGCCTAACAAAGGTGGTAGGCGATTTGGATGAGTCTCCCATCTTATACCCCAAGCCAATGTGGTGTTTGGCCGGAAGTAAGTCATTTAGGATATTATCCAAATGGCCCTTACCTTTATTGAAATCATTGATACGGCCTAACGTGCACTCATACTTCTCTTTGAGAGAATGCATCGAAGCATCCAAAGTGGATACTTGCGATGTGAGTGCATAAACACGAGATTTGAGATTCTTATTCTCAAAACTCAAGGTTGAGTTTTGAGACGTCAAATCCGCCATCTTGTGTTCATCCGATTTCTCAAAATGAACATGCTCAAGTTGAGATTTGAGGTTCTTCACCTCATTTCTCAACAAGCCATTATGAGTAAGCAAACTTACTTTCTCATTGGCGAGTGTCTCAACAATGGTGTCATTGTTGGTGATGGTAGACTTAGGAGAGGTTTGGAGGCTAACAAGTTCATCTCTGGTCTTATTATATCTATCTACTAATTTAGTAAATTTAGACCAAATTTCTTGGTATGCTAACCTCATTTCATCAATAGTAGGTTCTCCGCTTTCATCCTCGCTACCAACCTGTTTTGCTTTCTCCGCAGACTTGTCGTACTTCGATGCTTTCCCCTTCTCCTTGTGTTTGTAGAGAGGACAATCCGGTTTGATGTGTCCTGGCTTGTTGCATTTATAACACACGGGAGTAGAAGCATTAGTCGAACTAACTTTAGATTTATTCAAAGATATACCTTCTCGGAGGAATCGATCGAACTTCCTTGCCATACGGGCAATGGATTCCATGTCCAATTCGTCTTCTGATTCTTCATCATCGGTAGATGGAGCGGCCTTGAAGGCAATCACCTTTTTCTTTGGCTCATCTTGCTTCAAGTACGCTTTCATCTTTTCCTTCATTCGGATCTTACTATCCTTGCGTACCTCGTAAGACAACAAGGTACCCATTAGTTGTACGACGGTATATTTATTCATGTCATTACCTTCCTCGATGGCGAAGGTACGCTTTTCCCAACATGATGGAAGACCGTCGATAATCTTCGCGACTTTCTCCTTTTGGGTATAGACCTTCCCAAGAGCTTCCAAGTCGTTTGATATATCCACGAAGCGAGCGTAATATTCCTTCATGGTTTCGCCCTGCTCCATATGAAACAACTCAAATTCTTTATTAGCAACGACGAGTTTAGAATCTTTTACCGTACTCGATCCTTCGTGCAATATGAGGAGTTGGTTCCATATTTGATATGCACTCTTACATGTGCATATCTTGTTGAAGTCCTCGGGCTCCAACGCACAATTCAAGGCATTCATTGCCTTGGCATTGGCTACTTCCGCGGCGACCTCCGCGGGAGTCCACTTCGCAAAATCTTCTTCGGAAGGCTCGACATACTCCGTCATGGTGGCTCTCCATAGTGAAGCGCTCAGGAGGAAAATTTGCATCCGGCATTTCCAGTACCCGTAGTTGGTACCGTTGAAGTGTGGAGGCCTGACGGAGGATAGTCCTTCCATAACAGAAGAAGCTCCATCGCGGTTCTTGAAGACGTTGTAGTCGTTGTTCGTCATAGCTTTGAACTTTGGCTATGTGTAGCTTTGAACCTTGGCTTTGATACCAATTGTAGTGCCCTGGGAAGCCACTGCACATGTACTAGAGGGGGGGTGAATAGTACTTTTAAATAATAGGGAGAGTTATTCCTAATTATCGTGCAATTAACAAACAACAATGCGGAATAACAACGATCAACAAGAATAAATGCAAACGCAAACAAATGGTTTAATGGGTTCAGATCCACCCAAGTCTCCCCGACTTGTTCCCGGTGATCCTACGTCCCAACCACCCGGATCCCTTCCGGATACTTGAGTTAGAAACCCTAACTCAAGATTTCCAATATGACCACTTGCGAAAACCTCACAAGTGCAAACGACCTACAATCGATGACCGTGAATCCCACAACCCGGGATCACACAAAACCTCTCACAACCGAGAGTATACAATTCAAATATAACTGAAATGAAATGCTTGCCAACAAAATACCTATGCCTTGAGATTTCTTACCAAATTAGGGCAAAGAGGATTTTGATGGAGGAAGAGTCACCAAACCCTAGCTTCAAGAAGATGACCAGCAATGGAAGCCTAAGGATTAGATGGATGACCTAGAATCAAGCCCTTGGCTTGGAAGGCTCACAATCAATGAATCTCTCTTGAGGAATAAGAGTGAGGGAGAGATTCTTGAGAATGGGAGAGCTTGAAGATGAGAGTTGAAAGCTTCTCTTTTTGAATCAATAGAACTCTGGAAATAGCAGCCTTGGATCCTATGAAATAACCCCTTCAGGTATTTAAAGGATCAAGGGAAAAGAGAGAAAGAAACGTCGCTTTCAAAACTCCAACGGATCTAAATCTGAAGCAGACTAGTCGGTCTAAGAAGGATCACTGACCGACTAGTTCATCAACTAGTCGGTCGGTGATTCAACATGGACCGACTAACAGCTCGACAGCCAAAAGAGTGATTTCCAGGCAACATGAACTAGTCGGTCTAAGAAGACTTGCCAACCGACTAGTTTGCCAACTAGTCGGTCGGTGAGTGTTCTTTGACCGACTAAGAGTGAAATGCACGAAGCTGAATACAAGTTACAATAGTCGGTCTAAGAACAAATGCTGACCGACTAGTTTCACAACTAGTCGGTCGATGAATGTTCTTGGACCGACTAACTGTAAACAGTAACTCAGGCTGTACAGAGGCAAGCTCAACTAGTCTGTCTGAGAAGGATTCCTAACCGACTAGATCGTCATCTAGTCGGTCGGTGAACCTTCTTTGACCGACTAATTGATCGACATGGCTGAGCTGAAATGAGTTAGGACATCTAGTCGGTTCATGAAGAGTTGCCGACCGACTAGATCGTCATCTAGTCGGTTGGTGACTCTACTTGAACCAACTAAGATGCACTAGAAGCCGAGGGAAGAAGCGATAGGCTTCGGGAAAGTTTCTAATGGCTTCTAAGATAATCCTAGCTCTAAGATATGAGCGATATGAAGATAGACATGTAAGAATTACTCAAGGCTTAACATTCTATAAATCAAAGCTAAAAGACTATGAATAAAACCTTAAGGAACGGTCTTCGAAAGCTTCGATCAAATCTTCATGACTTCCAAAAAGGTCCAAAAGCTTCAACGAAGCTTTAGGCATTGAATACGAGCTTTGAGAAGTCTTAAGATGTCGCTTTGAGTGTTCTCGTGAATTTGGCGACGATCTCCATAACTGCGCTCACAAATTGTTAGTTCACGATTTATTTATGTTTGCTCATCATCCAAAACCAAATACGGGGAGTCCAATACTCAACAATGTAGGTACCCGAGAAAAAGAAAGAGAGCAATAAAAGATGTATTGGATCTAAAAGAAAATGATGGATACTTGATAGCGGTTGATCTAAACACATGACGGGAGATACCATATTTCTCTCTGAAGTGATTAGCATCAAGGATGGTGCAACGGACACTTTTGGAGGTAATCAAAAGGGAACCATCATTGGAGTAGGCAAAGTCGGTAATCCTTCCAAACCACTTATTGCAAATGTCTATTTAGTTAGTGGTTTATGTCATAACCTTATCTCCATTAGTCAACTTTGTGACAAGGGTTACAAGGGTAACTTTGTAGAGGGTATGTGTAAAATTGTAGATATTGATTCACATATTCTATTTACCGGTATTAGGCATAAAAATATTCATTATTTGAGCTTGTCTAAAACCATAGAACATTGCTAAGTTGCTAATACAAATGAACAACTATTATGGCATCGCCATTTTGGTCATGTTCATTTTAAGCACTTATATAAGTTAGCTAAGCTTGATCTGGTAAAAGGTTTCCCGAAAATTGCTTTTAGTAAGAAAAAATTTTGTGATTCTTGTCAAAGAGGTAAACTAGGTCAATCATCTTTCAAACGTAAAGAATGCATAACTTCTATGAGGACCCTAGAATTACTTAATGCATAATTTTGTGATTGCTTTTAATAAGAATGAAGCGTTTGAAGAGTTCACTATATTTGCAAAGAAAATTCAAAATTTCTTAGGATCCACCATTATCACTATTCGTAGTGATAATGAGGAGAATTTGAGAATGAATCTTTCACCAAGTTTTGTGACAACAACGGAATTACTCACAACTTTTCTTTTCCTCGTGCACCACCACAAAATGGTGTTGCTGAAGGAAAGAATATGACCCTAATAGAGCGTGTCTGTACCATGCCCCATGATAGTCATCCTGAACTGCAATTTCGGTCGGAGGCAATGCACATGGCATGTTATGTGCTTAATAGAATTCCAGAGAGGCACTGAACGAACAAAAATTGTTTTGAATTATTTTATGATAAAAAGCCGCAAGTTAAATATTTTCGTGTTTTCGGTTCAAAATGTTTTACAAAGAACACTTTTGGTAACTTAAATAAATTTGAGCCAAAATATGATGAAGGAATTTTGTTGGATATTCCACACCTAGCAAAGCCTACCGGATATACAACAAAACCTCTTTAACGATCGAGGAATCACTACACGTATCATTTTATGAAGATTTTGATATTCCTCATGTTGTTGTTGATAATGTAGATGTTTTATGTGATTTCATTATTAATGTTAAAATTAATGATTCTATTATTGAGACTAACAATATTAATGAAATTGTTGAAGATGTTCCAAGTGATGCAGGGATCCCCAAAGCTTATCCAACCGTTCGTAATCACCCCCACGACCAAATTATTGGAGATATTGGTGTGGATGTACGAACAAGGTCAAGAATTGATGAATTCTCTCATTGTGCATTTGTATCTACCATTGAGCCAAAGAACATCCAAGAAGCGTGTGAAGATTGCTCTTGAATAGTTGCAATGGAAGAAGAGCTCATGCAATTTGAGAGAAATGAAGTTTGTGAGCTTGTTCCCCTTCCAAGTGGTCACCAAGTGATTGGGACCAAGTGGATTTTTAAGAACAAGACCGATGAGAACAAGTTCATCACAAGGAATAAAGTAAGGTTAGTAGCTCAAGGCTATCGACAAGAGGATGGAATTGATTTTGAAGAATCATTTGCCCCCGTAGCTAGATTAGAAGCTATTAGATTGCTTTTATCTTTTGCATCCCATAAAAATTTTAAATTATTTCAAATAGATGTTAAAAGTGCATTTTTAAATGGTATTGTTAATGAAGAAATTTATGTTTCTCAACCACCCGGTTTCATTCATGAAAAATTTCCAAACCATGTTTTCAAACTTAAGAAAGCTTTATATGGGTTGAGACAAGCTCCTAGAGCTTGGTATGATCGACTCAAAACCTTTCTTTTGGATTTAGGTTTAAAATGGATGAAGTTGATTCAACTCTTTTTATTAAAGATTATGAAAATGACATCTTGTTAATTCAAGTTTATGTAGACGATATTATATTTGGTTCTACTAACTTTAATCTTTTCCAAGAATTTTCAAAGTCTATGAAGGATGGATTCAAAATGAGCCATATAGATGAGGTCAACTACTTCCTTGGACTACAAATTTGGCAAATGAAGGATGTAACTTTCATACATCAAAGATGTCACGCCCCGCTTCCCTAATATGGAAGGCGAGACGTGAGAGGTCCGCTCAGACGTGGAGCTGTGAAGCTACAGTCTGATAAGCGTCTGTAAAAATTTCAAATCATAGCAGGTCCTTTGCATTGCAACGAAACAACAATAATGATAATAAAGAAGACGAAAGAGAATCCACCAACAAAACATCCAGCAATTATTCCAACATCATAGAAAGAGTCACAAAGTGCCAAGTCTGAACAATAGGCCTAAAGCATGGCCGAAACAAAAGTAAAGAAGGTCAGGTGCTACGCACCGAAAGCTAACTGCAAATACTAAAAGTAAAGACAGCTAAGAAGACTCCAAGTGAGGCTAGGACTGGTCACCAGTGTCCTTGACCTCGGTCTCTGCAGGTACCTCGAACTCAGCGTCCACGAACTGCTCGTCCTCAGCGGCTAACTCTAACTCAGAACCTGACATGTAACACCCAAAGAGAAAGTGCACATGTCAGCAAAAATCTTCCAAAAGAAAGTGGAGGACTTTTGTGCAAGGATACAAATAAAATAAAGGCATCTAGCAGTTCTAATATACTGAAATGACATGACAATTAAGGTATGCAACAATTTAAGATGACATGATGACATGCAAGCACGTCGTAGCAGAACTACGAAGACACCATTCACGAACATTAACATTTCACCATGTGCACAGGGTTTACTCCTTACAGCTAAAGGAGCGGATCAGGCATCCTTCTACGCTGCGTGACAGCTTAACCCTACCCCTCCACGTGTATCGAGCCTTGGTTTCCCAAGTACGTGAGCTCGCTTCTGGATCACGAGTCCAGAAAGTGTTTTTCAATATGGACTGGCGCCCATCTTCTGGATCACAAGCCAGGAAGTGTTTTTGGCATAGGGTTGTGCCCGCAAAGCAGGTGCCTAGCCTCAATCATTACAATAAGTGTAGTGTGTGCTACGCAATCACGAATGAAACATTGGATGCATGCAATGACATGACAATGAGCAGATAAATTGCGTACTGTTAATTGAAATTAAACATGGCATGGCAGCATGAATGCAAGCATGATAAAGGTGTCGCATCTAGCTTCATTGTCAAGCTAGATCGAGAAGGGTGTCGGATCTAGTTTCGTTGTCAAACTAGATCAAATAGGGGCGTCTAGGCGACTATCATTTCACCGCCTAGTCTCTTTTACGCTACTGAACAAAATGGCATAAGACGTGGCCCAAACAGAAAACTGGCAAGTATCACTTGCCTGACAATCACGCTAAAGTCACGATCAATCAGAGTCCGATATTCTACCTATGTGCTCACAACGCAGTCCAGCCTACAGTCCCAATTTATTTTTCTTGATCAGTGAGTTAGAAACGATCAGAGACTACGAGTTTTAGGTTGATTAACAGGCAATGTGGGGTTTCCTACGGAGAGAGACTTACCTCAACACGACGCGAGAGCTACTCTGACGTCGAATAGCGACGTCAGGGGCTGGATTCAGGTTTCGCGAACGGTACGGAACGACGGGTTCTCTGTTGATAAATCACGTGTTCAGTTAAGATCGTAACGACGGACTAGAATTTATTAATCAAACCTAAATCGTCTAACGATCCAATTTTAATTAAGTTTTCTATCCTAAGATGGGTAACACATCAATATTAACGTTACTAGCATGATATCATCATATTATTAAGTTACTAACATGCTAGTTAAGTTAAGTTGCCAACAATATCATCATCAAAGCAACCTAGACTAATATTTGCTAAGAGTAGTAAACAGTATATATACCCTATAGATTAAGCGTGTTAACATCAGTTTATTAAGTCCACTTGCTGATTATCATCATATAACGGTTCATTGACTAAAGCCAACTGATATTAACGTGTTTACTAACCGATATGGAGAGGAGTTCCCACGAAGCTACCGGGAGATTGTCACGAGTTGTCTACGTCAAGATGGACGTCTTCACGCGTGGACATCGGCTATAGGGTGGCTGAACGGGCTCGAGGGAAGGTCGACAACCGTCGGAGGCTGCCGTGCATCGCCGTGGGGCGAAGAAGCGTCGCTGCGACGTGAAGAGAACCGCTGCTGCGAAAACAGCGGCCTGCGGCGCTGTTACAGGTGGTCTCCGATAGGGTCACCGGAGGGAAGGTTGACGGGGGTCGCCGCCGTGCGGGGCGACGCTGCCGTGGCCTGAGCGGAGCTGCGGGCGCCGCTGCGCGCTGTTGCGGAGAGCAGCAGCTGGCTACTGCGTGGGCGGATGCAGTGCCTGGGAAACGTCGGGCGAAGGTCGGAGGGGGATCGACGGGAAGTCCGGCGATGTGGGTTGGCCGGGGAGACGACGAGGATGGGTGGAAGAGGCCGCCGGCGAAGTGTTAGGTCGGAGATCGCTAGTGTTGCGTGATGACGGCGCAAAGAGAGGTGGGTTGCGTGATAAGAAAATAGACCTAGGGCTTGCTATGATTAAAAAGGGTTTGGGTTGCTAAAGAGAACTGTTTTGGGGTATACTTAAGCGAATTTAGAGTGAGTGGAGTTAAGGAAGCAGTTGGAATAGAGGTGAGAATAGTCAATTTGTTTTTGGGTGTGATACGTATGAGGGATTTAATTCCCTTGCTATTCAACAATGTGATTTTTTGGGTAGTTGAGGGTAAACGGGAGAGAGAAAGTGAGAGGGCAGGGTACAGTTAAGGGGGAAATAGGGTGAGCCTAGTCGAGGGAAAATATCATGTTAAACGTAGGCTTAATTAGTGATTAATGATGAAATTAGTGCGCAAGTGGGTCAAACGATACCAGATACTTACGAGAAAAATACCTGGGCGACCGTGTCGACGAGAGAAACGAAACTAAAGAGATCGATCACGGCTAGGGTGACGAGAAACGAAACTAAAAATAAAAAGGTCCAAAATATATACGTGTACGAACAAGAGTACGTACACGAAAAGCGTACGATCGAAAATAGACCGTGACATCCTACCCACCTTATGAATGATTCTGCCCTCGGAATCAACATCAACCACTGCTCTGAAACAAGCATGGGAAGCGCTCTCTCATATCATCCTCGCGCTCCTAGGTGGACTCCCCAGGTGAACCATGACACCACTGCACTCTAACCAAGTCGACGGTCTTATTCCTCAACTGCTTCTGCCGTCGATCTAGAATCCCAACTGGCTACTGATCATGAGTCAGATCCAGACGAACCATGATCTTCAAGAAATCCACAGCATGCGATGGATCACTGACGTATTGACGTAACTGAGATACGTGAAACACGTCGTGAACTCCCTCCAATGACGATGGCAACGACAAGCGATAAGCCACAGCTCCAACTCTCTCCAGGACGTCAAAAGGCCCAATGTACCTTGGACTCGGGTTCCCTCTTTTTCCAAATCGGATGACACCTCGATTCGGAGAGATCTTGAGAAAGACGTTGTCTCCAGGCTGAAACTCCAACGGTCACCGTTTAGCATCTGCCCAATGCTTAAAACGGTCCTGTGCAATCCTCAGCTTTTCCCGGATGTTCCTCACAACATCCACTGCCTCCAAGATCATCTCTGGTCTTAACATCTCCCTATCTCCAATGTCATCCCAACTCAGTGGCGATCGACATTTCTTCCCGTATGGCACAGCGAATGGCGTCATGCCAATACTCGCCTGCTAGCTGTTATTGTAGGCGAACTCCACATGATGAAGATGATCCTCCCAAGATCCCTTGAAGCCCAACATACACGCCCTCAGCATGTCCTCCAAAATCTGAATCGTCCTCTCGGACTGGCCATCCTTCTGCGGGTGGTACGTGGTACTGAAACTCAGACTCGTATCCAGACTCTTCTGTAGACTCTACCAAAACTGAGATGTGAATCTCGTGTCTCTGTCCGACACGATACTCATGGGGACTCCATGAAGTTGCACGATCTCTTGCATGATTCACGTTACATCACTATCTAAACTAGGGAAAAGAAACAAAAACGGAGAGTAAAAGAATTTACCTCCATGTATCTCCTCGCTAGAGTCTCAGTGGACTGTCCTACTCGGAAGGGAATAAAGTGTACAGATTTGGTCAATTGGTCTACGATCACCCAAATCACGTCATTCTGCTTCGGACTCCGAGGTAGTCCAGTCACGAAATCCATAGTGGTGTGTTGCCACTTTCACTCTGGAATTGGAAGCGATTGCAGCAACCCTGATGTACGCTAATGCTCTGCCTTAACCTGCTGACAAACCAAACACTTGGCAACGCTCCGTGCCACACTCCGCTTCATACCATGCCACCAATAGTTCAGGCGAAGGTCCTTGTACATCTTGGTGCCACCAGGATGCACAGAATACGGCGAACTATGTGCCTCAACAAGCAACTCCTCTCTGATATCTCCAGCTGGCACACAAACTCTGGCTCCATACCTCAGCAAGCCATCCTCATGAATCAAAAAGTCAGTCCGTAGACCGGCTTCTACCTGCTCACGAATCCTCCTCAGCTTCGGATCTCCAGCCTGACCTGCCTTGATCCGATCCACGATCGTCGACTGTATCTGCATACACATCAACGACGAAACCTCTCCAGGAAGCACGATCTCAATACCAGACTCACATAAATCCTACTGCAACCTCCACTGTGAAGTTAACATCATAACCGCTGGAAGACTGATGAGCGCATCAGGAACCACATTCACCTTGCCAGGATGATACTGCAAGTCGATCTCATAATCTGCCATGAGCTCCAACCATCAATATTGTAGCATGTTGAGCTCCTTCTACGTAAAGATATATTTCAAGCTTTTGTGCTCGGTGAAGATTTTCACCTTCTCACTCGGCAAGAAATGCCTCCAAATCATGAGCGCAAATACGACTGCAGCCAACTCCAAATCGTGCATCGGGTAATTATTCTCATGAGCCCTAAGCTGCCGAAAAGCGTACGCTAACACATGCCCATGCTGGTGCAAACACAACCGAGACCTTTGCCAGAAGCATCGCAAAAGATCTCGAAACCTCCACTCCGATCAGGCACAACTAGAACATGGGCAGTTGTCAATCTCTCCTTCAGAATAAAAAAGGCCTCCTCACAAGCATCGGACCAAACGAATGGTATATCTTTCCTCGTCAGTCTAGTCATCTGCTCTGCAATATGAGAGAAGTCCTTAATAAAGCACCGATAATATACTGCAAGCCCAAGAAAACTCCTGATCTCAGATGCTGACTGTGGAACCGGCCACTCTCTGATAGCCTTGATCTTCTCTGGATCCACTGCTATGCCATCTCCTGACACCACATGCCCAAGAAAGGCAACTCTATCCAGCCAAAACTCGCACTTGGAATACTTCGCATACAACCGATGCTTTCTCAAAATCTCTAGAACAGTCCTCAAGTGCTCAGCATGCTCCTCATCTGACTTCAAATAGATCAAGATGTCGTCAATAAAGATAACGACAAACTTATCTAAGAAGTCATAAAATATCAGATTCATCGGGTTCATGAAAACTGCAGGTGCGTTGGTTACACCGAAAGACATAACCACAAACTCGTAGTGTCCATACTTCGTTCTGAACGTTGTCTTCTGCACATCTTCCTTCTTCACCCTCAGCTGGTGATATCCGCTCTTGAGATCCAGTTTAGAGAATACCCTCGATCCTCCAAGCTGATCAAAAATGTCGTCGATCCGTGGCAACGGATACTTGTTCTTGATGGTGACAGCATTCAACTCTCTGTAGTCCACGCACATCCGACGTGAACCATCCTTCTTTTTCACCAATAGAACAGGTGCTTCCCACGGAGACACACTCGGATTAATGTAACCCTTCTACAGAAGTTCATCCAACTGTTTACGTAACTCCTCCAACTCTGCCGAAGCCATACGATATGGTGCTTTCGAAATGGGCTGCGCTCCCAGAATAAGGCCAATCGAAAACTCAAGAGCTCGATCGGGCGGCAATCCTGAAATCTCCTCGGGGAAGACATCATCGAAATCTCGCACCACATCTGGTCTAGTCACCTCCATCTTCATAGCGACAAGCTCCTCCACTGGCTTGGCCCGAAATCTGACAGGCTCAAACGAACTACTACCACTACTAAACTCGAAGGTCGGATAACCAGGAATCTCGAACACCACCTTCTTCCTTCGGCAGTCGATCGTAGCGTAGAAGCAACTAAGCAAATCCATCCCAAGAATAGCATCATAGTTGGTAATGTCGTGGACGATAAAATCGACGTAAAGCTCGAATACACAGACTACCAAAGGACAAGATTGACATCCAAGAGACACTGAGATCACACCATTCCCTGTAGCGATATCCCAACTCTTGGAAAGAGGGGAAGTTTTCATAGAGTGCTTGTCCACGAAACTCCGGGATAAGATGCACATGGATGCACCGGAGTCGAAGAGAACCCGAGCGAGACAAGCACAAACAAGAATAACACCTAATAAGCAAACTAGCAATCAAATCCTACTCTAGCAAACAATATCTAATGTAACATGCAAGATCAACTAATGAAAAGTAAAGACTAGTCTAAGGGTTACCTGCAATAACGCTTTCCTCAGCCTCCGCCTCTACTGCGGTCATCGTGAAAGCCTGCCTCCTAGGCTGAACAGCCTGTTGAAATGCCTGCTTCTGGAGAATGAGAGGTGCTCCATGTCCAGCGGCTACTGGTGCTTTCCGTGGCTGTCTAGCAATCGGGCAGTCCTTCACTGAATGATTGGGGTCGCCATAAAGTAGACACTAGCCCAGAAATCTCATGCACTGGTCCTTCACATGGCCGGTCCTGCCGCAAAAATGACATGTCTTCTGAACAGGCCCACCTGGCCTTTTGAACTGCACGGGCTGATTAGGCTTCATCACTGGCCTAACCACGGCTCTGGTCTGCTCTATAGGCCTCTTCCCAGCTCCTGAAAGATGTCCTCTCCTCTGATTGGCAATCAGCTCCTGCCTCTTGGCAGCGATCAACAACTTCTGATAAGAATCCAAGTCCGAAGAGGACATCAGACTCTGCAGCTCCAAAGATAAACCCTGCAAGAATCTCTGAGCTCGATCTTCAGCGGTCTCCACCATCTTCGGCGCAGAGCGACTCAATCTAGTGTACTCCTGGTGGTACTAATCCATCGTCAGATTCCACTGCTTCAGATTGATAAACTGTTGCATCAGCTCCCTCCTTGCAGCTCGAGGAAAATACTCCTCGTAAATCTTGCCTTGAAAGTGGCCCAGGGGATAAGCCTCACTAGCATCTGCTCCTCAGACTCCCACCAGCTACGAGCATTATCCTTTAGTTGCTTCTTCACCAAGTCAACCCATCCAGCTGGTTTAACCTTCGAGAGAAGCAGATTATCCTCTGTATTCTTCATCCACTCGTCTGCGGCTAATGGTCCTTCCGACCCATTGAAATACGCCGAGCCCAGCTCCCGAAACTACTTCGCTCCCGGCTCAAAGCGAGGGGCATTCTGAAGCATGCCCTGCTGAACCTGCATCATCTGATGCATCATCCTCATCATCTCAGCTACGGTGGGTTCTCTATCAGCACCCTCAACACGTCCCGATCCACCACCTGCTCCAGGTCCACTACCAGCTCCTCGAGTGTTGCGTCTTTCCACCATCTAAGACAAGAAAACGTTCAGATTAGACTTAATTATGACTCAAATGTTATGAATAATTAATCGGATGTTATTTATCATTATTGTTGTTCTGATATTTCGCGGATGCAAAAAGGAGGACCTGCATGGGCCACCAACAAAACATGTCACACCCCGCTTCCCTAATATGGAAGGCGAGATGTGAGGAGGTCCGCTCAGACGTGGAGCTGTGAAGCTGCAGTCTGATAAGCGTCTGTAAAAATTTCAACTCATAGCAGGTCCTTTGCATTGCGACGAAACAACAATAATGATAATAAAGCAGACGAAAGAGAATCCACCAACAAAACATCCAGCAATTATTCCAACATCACAGAAAGAGTCACAAAGTACCACGTCTGAACAATAGGCCTAAAGCATGGCCGAAACAAAAGTAAAGAAGGTCAGGTGCTACGCACCGAAAGCTAACTGCAAATACTAAAAGTAACGATAGCTAAGAAGACTCCAAGTGACGCTCGGACTGGTCACCAGTGTCCTCGACCACGGTCTCTGCAGGTACCTCGAACTCAGCGTCCACGAACTGCTCGTCCTCAGCGGCTAACTCTAACTCAGAACCTGACATGTGACACCCAAAGAGAAAGGGCACATGTCAGCAAAAGTCTCCCAAAAGAAAGTGGAGGACTTTTGTGCAAGGATACAAATAAAATAAAGGCGTCTAGCAGTTCTAATATACTGAAATGACATGACAATTAAGGTATGCAACAATTTAACATGACATGATAACACACATGCATGTCGTAGCAGAACTACGAAGACACCATTCACGAACATTAACATTTCACCATGTGCACAGGGTTTACTCCTTACAGCTGAAGGAGTGGATCAGGCATCCTTCTACGCTGCGTGACAGCTTAACCCTACCTCTCCACGTGTATCGAGCCTTGGTTTCCCAAGTACGTGAGCTCACTTCTGGATCACGAGTTGTCACGGCCCGCTTCCCTAAAATGGAGGCGAGGCGAGACGAGGCCCGCTCAGGCTTGGAGCTGTGAGGCCCCAGCCTGTAAAGCGTCTGGAATATACAAGCAGGTCCCTATAATGTGACGTCGGAACAAAGATAACAATGATAGAAAAGAGGCAATAACTAAATTATTCATCTCAAAGTCCAAATAAAGTTCAACAACCACAGAAAAGCCACCAGGCAACAAAAGAGTCCAAAAGAAAAGGCCCAGCATGGCCAACAAGGAAACAACTAACAAAGTGGTGCTACTCACCGATAACCACAACAACTAATAAGAATTGCGAAGGAATACTAGGACTGGTCACCGGTGTCCTCGTACTCAACGTCAGCAACTGTATCAGGCACGAACTCCACGAACTCGTCGCCCTCAACAGCGGTCTCTGGCTCAGCAACTAACATGCGACACCCAAAGAGAAGGGGCACATGTCAGCAAAGTCTACAAGAATTTGTGCAAGGAAACTAAAGGAAGTAGAAACAACCTAGCAGTTCTAGAGTATAGTATGACATGACATTTTATGCAATGAGAACAGCAAGTAAAGTAACAGCATTTTGTGTCATGGCATGATTTATAGCATGGAAGGTAAAACATGGCATGGAAACGTTTAACATGGCATGGAACAATTTAACATTCACAAGGACAAGTACAAGTATGCAAGCACGTCGTGCACAGAGATTTCGCCCTTTTGGCTAGAGTGGCTGTACGGGCCAACTCTTACGCTCAAGTGACCGTTTATCCCTACCCCTCCACATGTATCGAGCCATGGCTTTACCCCTGAACATGGAATGCTCTCTTCTGGATCACAAGCCAGGAAGTGTTTTAACAAGTATGGCGTAGGGTTATGCCCGCATAACGGGTGCCTAGCCGGAAACTGTGATTTGTACAAGGATTTGTAGCGTGTGCTACGATGCAACATGCAAACAGATGACATGTAAAATGGATGCACATGACAAATATTCGAATAGAAATTTATGTACCGTTAAAGAAATTAAACATGATAGGCAATGCATGACATGACATGACAAGGCAATTCTAGCTTCGTTGTCAAGCTAGAATTTGAATTTGCGCCTAGACCGCTATCATTTCACGGTCTAGTCTCTTTGACGCTAAAACAAGGTAATGGCCTAAAACATGGTCTAAAACAAGGTTGGCAAGTTTCACTTGCCTGGTACCGAGGTTGTTGATCGTCGAGTCAAGATCGCTATTCTACGGGGATTTGGGTTCGCTGCTATGGCAAAACAGAAAATCAGATTTGAGAGTTCTAATCTGGATTGCATTGGAATCCTATAACGTCTAGTAATCCATTTTAATTATGGTCTTCTAATTTACAGTGTGGGTTTTGGGAAATTAATGGTAGATCACTAACTGTTTACGAAGCGGAAGAACGAAGATCGAGACGCCTACGAATCTGCAGGTAGGAGAAGTTCTCGCTGGATTTCGGATTGCCGTCGCCAAATCGGATCTAGCACGACAATGGAAGAAGCGATCTCGAAGAACTACGGTTGAAAAGAATTCCTCGCAGCGGCTAAACAACAGATCTGGAGATGGGAGATTGTAGGGAAAATCTGGAGAAAAAGGAGAATTTAGGGTTTTCGGGGTCGGCCGGCGGCCTACGGGGTGGTGCCGGCGCAATGGAGGGGGAGATGGAGCACGGGAGGATGAAGGAAGGCAAGAGGAAGCTTAGGGGATGATTGGGGAAGAAACGTCGGCTAGAAAATATGAAGGAAGAATAGAAAAGATCGAGGGTTTAAATAAAGAAAGGGTGCGGCGGCTACGACTTAACCTAGGGTTACTGGGGCAACTAGTCGGTCAGTGAAGAGTGGTCGACCGACTAGTATGGAAACTAGTCGATCGGTCGTCCAACTGAGACCGACTAAAAGCAAACAGTGAACAGGGTTGGTACAGGGTAGACAGAGTTAGTCGGTCTGTGAAGGCTCGTCAACCGACTAGTTTGGAAACTAGTCGGTCGATGATCGTTCATAGACCGACTAAGGGTAAAATTAGATAGATATTTAGTACTGAGAGTTAGTCGGTCAGAGAAGGAACTCTAACCGACTAGTTTGGGAACTAGTCGGTCGGTAGATGTTCTTTGACCGACTAACTACAAACAGTAACTCGACTGTTCAGAAGAACTCAGAATTAGTCGGTCTGAGTACAAGTTCTAACCGACTAGTTTGGGAACTAGTCGGTCGAAGAATGTGCTTAGACCGACTAAACGTAAACAGTAACTTAGCTGAAATTACAAGATGAACTAGTCGGTTCCTGAAGGGTTGTCGGCCGACTAGATTGCAATCTAGTCGGTTGGTTCTCCTTCTTGAACCAACTAAGATGCACGAAAAGTGCCGAAACGAAGCGCGAAGCTTCGGGAAGATTCCTATGGCTTCTAGGATCACTCTAGCTCTAAGATATGGACGCTATGAAGCTCATCGTAAGAATACTTACTCCAAGCCCCATCGAGATATGCTACGGAAGATAAAAGATCAGAAGAAACCGAACGAAAGCGTCTGACGGAGAAAAGCACACAAGGAGAGAACATCCATAATTTATATAATAGTCATTACAAAAACCAGTCGTTACACGAGTCCAGGAAGTGTTTTTCAATATGGACTGGCGCCCATCTTCTGGATCACGAGCCAGAGAGTGTTTTTGGCATAGGATTGTGCCCGCAAAGCAGGTGCCTAGCCTCAATCATTACAATATGTGTAGCGTGTGCTACGCAATCACGATGAAACATTGGATGCATGCAATGACATGACAATGAGCAGATAAATTGTGTACCGTTAATTGAAATTAAACATGGCATGGCAGCATGAATGCAAGCATGATAAAGGTTTCGGATCTAGCTTCGTTGTCAAGCTAGATGAAGTAGGGTGTCGGATCTAGTTTCGTTGTCAAACTAGATCAAATAGGGGCATCTAAGCGACTGTCATTTCATCGCCTAGTCTCTTTTATACTACTGAACAAAATGGCCTAAGACGTGGCCTAAACAGAAAACTGGCAAGTATCACTTGCCTGAACAATCATGTTGAAGTCATGATCAATCAGAGTCCGATATTCTACCTATGTGCTCAGAACGCAGTCCAGCCTACAGTCCCAATTTATTATTCTTGATTAGTGAGTTACAAATGATCAGAGACTACGAGTTTTAGGTTGATTAACAGGCAATGTGGGGTTTCCTACGGAGAGAGACTTACCTCAACACGACGCGAGAGCTACTCTGACGTCGGGTAGCGATGTCAGGGGTTGGATTCCGGTTTCGCGAATGGTACGGAACGACGGGTTCCCTGTTGATAAATCATGTGTTCAGTTAAGATCGTAACGATGGACTAAAATTTATTAATCAAACCTAAATCATCTAACGATCCAATTTTAATTAAGTTTTCTATCCTAAGATGGGTAACACATCAATATTAACGTTACTAGCATGATATCATCATATTGTTAAGTTACTAACATGCTAATTAAGTTAAGTTGCCAACAATATCATCATCAAAGCAACCTAGGCTAATATTTGCAAAGAGTAGTAAACAATATATATATATATATACCCTATAGATTAAGCGTGTTAACATCAGTTTATTAAGTCCACTTGCTGATTATCATCATATAACAGTTCATTGACTAAAGCCAACTGATATTAACGTGTTTAATAACCGATATGGAGAGGAGTTCCCACGAAGCTACCAGGAGATCATCGTGAGTTGTCTACGTCAAGATGGACGTCTTCACGCGTGGACAGCGGCTATAGGGTGGCTAAACGGGCTCGAGGGAAGGTAGACAACCATCGGAGGCTGCCGTGCATCGCCGTGGGGCGAAGAAGCGATGCTGCGACGCGAAGAGAACCGCTGCTGCGAAAACAGTGGCCTGCGACGCTGTTATAGGCGGTCTCTGGTTGGGTCATCGGAGGGAAGGTCGACGGGGGTCGCTGCCGTGCGGGGCGGCGCTGCCGTGGCCTGAGCGGAGCTGCAGGCGCCGCTGCGTGCTGCTGCGGAGAGCAGCAGCTGGCTGCTGCGTGGGCGGATGCGGCGCCTGGGAAACGCCGGGTGAAGGTCGGAGGGGGATCGACGGGAAGTCCGGCGATGTGGGTTGGCCGGGGGGGACGACAGGGATGGGTGGAAGAGGCCGCCGAGAAGTGTTAGGTCGGAGATCGCTAGTGTTGCGTGATGACGACGCAAAGAGAGGTGGGTTGCATGATAGGAAAATAGACATAGGGCTTGCTGTGATTAAAAAGGGTTTGGGTTGCTAAAGAGAGCTGTTTTGGGGTATACTTAAGGGAATTTAGAGTGAGTGGAGTTGAGAAAGTAGTTGGAATAGAGGTGAGAATAGTCAATTTGTTTTTTGGTGTGATACGTATGAGGGATGTGATTCCCTTACTATTCAACAATGGGATTTTTGGGTAGTTGAGGGTAAACGGGAGAGAGAAAGTGAGAGGGCAGGGTACAATTAAGGGGGAAATAGGGTGAGCCTAGTCGAGGAAAAAATATCATGTTAAACTTAGGCTTAATTAGTGATTAATGATGAAATTAGTGCACAAGTGGGTCAAACGGTACCCGGTAAAAATACCGAGTCGACCGTGTCGACGAGAGAAACGAAACTAAAGAGATTGATCATGGGCTAGGGCGACGAGAAACGAAACTAAAAATAAAAAGGTCCAAAATAAATACGTGTACGAACAAGAGTACATACACGAAAAGCGTACGATCGAAAACAGACCGTGACAAAAGAGTACACCGGGAAGCTTATCAAGCAATTCGGGATGGAATCGTCTTCAAGTAAACGGACTCGCATGAGTACGAAAACCCATTTACACAAGGATGAGAACGGGAAAGATGTAGACGTTCGTCTATATCGAGGTATGATCGGTATCTTTCTTTACTTAACCGCTAGTACACCCGATATTATGTTCTCTGTTTGTCTTTGTGTTAGATATCAAGCTAGACATAAGGAATCACACTTGATTGTGGTTAAACGAATTTTTCGTTACCTCAATCATTTCATAGAGTATGGGTTACTTTACCCTAAGTCTAGCACATATGAGCTAATCTCATATAGTGATGCCGACTTTGCCGGATGCAAATCCTATAGGAAGAGTACTAGTTGCACTTGCCATTTTCTAGGAAATTCCCTAGTTTCTTGGTTTTCCAATAAACAGAACTCGGTATCATCGTCCACGACTGAAGCGGACTATATTACGCGGGTCTTGCATGTGCACAAGTTCTTTTGATGAGACACACACTTAAAACTATGGTGTCAGTAGTGATACTTGTCCTATCATGGTTGATAACCAAAGTGCAATTTGTCTTTCCAAGAATCCGGTACACACTTCCGTACCAAACACATAGATGTGAGACACCACTTTATTAATGATCATGTAGCTAAGAAGGACATCATCTTAAAGTACATTGAAACCCAAAAACAAATCACCGACATCTTCACTAAACCTCTTAAAGAAGAATCATTTGTGAGATTGCGTGGAGAATTAGGGATTATGGGTGAATCTGAATTATATGAGTTCATTCTTTCATATTATATCATGCTTGAACTCATATCTTCATTTTACTTCTCTTGTCTTGATAAGCTAGATGTTTCTCATATATTTTTGAAGAGATGTATTTGAGATTTTGATGATTTCGATTGTTTGGATTAATATACGTGATTTGTACGTTAATATATAATATGTTGATATTGATTTCTTGATTACAGTATTATTAGAGTATAGG
Organism: Scilla litardierei; assembly: GCA_030789695.1. Taxonomy (NCBI): domain Eukaryota; kingdom Viridiplantae; phylum Streptophyta; class Magnoliopsida; order Asparagales; family Asparagaceae; genus Scilla; species Scilla litardierei. The sequence goes on from CM061139.1 coordinate 57,893,195, forward strand.
TCATAGGGTGAGTCGTCTCAATCATCTGGATTTCAGCCTCTCTGTACACTTTTGGACCAGGACATACGACTGTCATTCCTTCGACAATCACCTGCCCTATCATGCCCCGCTTCCCATAATACGAGAGCGAGGACGAGACGATAGTCCACATTTTGTACAGGTTCTTGATGTCACGCCCCGCTTCCCAAAACTACAGAGGCAAAGCGTGACTAAGGCCCGCTTAGGCCGGAGCTGTGAAGCTCGGACCCAATAAGCTTCTGTGTGGTACTCCAAGACGAAGGAACAGGTCCCTGCAGGTTAGTACGGAACAACAAAAGTACTAAAAGGAAACATTCATTTTATTCCAAAATAACAATCCAGAAGCACCGAGAGTCTAACAAAAGCCTGACTCGGCTACAATAACTGAAGGTAAACTACTGGTGCAAGCACCCAACCTAGACAGAAAATAAACGGTGCTACGCACCCAACTAAACTGCAGTGAGACCTCTGGATCAGCAACGTGAAGACCACTAGCACTGGTCCTCCTCAGGCACATACTCTGGGTTGACGTCCTCCGGCTCTACGTACTCTGGCAGGTCCGCCTCGTCAACGTACTCTGGCTCAACACCTGACGTACAGCACCCAAAAGAAAGGAACTGTACGTCAGGTAAAATCTACAAAAGAGGATTAGACTCTACTGCAAGTGTACTGAAACTTTAAGCAATAATTTACTGGTTGATTAGCATGCTGGGGTTATAACATAGTAATAAAAGAAGGTAAACGGAGCAGGAAAAGTAAAACGCGTCAAGTAGTAGCCGCAGCATGTGCTACGGACTACGGGACTAACCTAAACGGGTCCAGACAAGACGTGACAAGACAAGACAAGACAGGACAAGACAAGACACATGTGACTTGAAGGGTTCATGCCTTACGGTTCGAAGGGGATCAGACCCTCTCCCCGTGCGCACGCTCAACCCTACCCCAACCCAAGTGCACAAGACAAGTCCGTACAAGGTGTTGAGTATTGGTGTTTCATACCAATCTTATTTTGATGATGATCACAACATTATGTCATTGCTAATGAATCTCATGTTTTAGTCTCTCAGTTTATTTTCAAGGATATCTTTCTTGGAGACTAATCACTTGGTGTAAGGATGGACATCATGTGAAGAAGAGCCAAAGTTTGGACTCAAGGAGTGCCAAAGCTTGGAGATGATGGAGATCAATCAAGGCATCAAAATTGAAGACTTAGACTCTTAAGAAAGCATTGTAATCCATGTAATTTACTTTATTGCTTTCTCTCTCTTTTGAATCTAGGGTTGATGTAATGCCTTGCTAGATGGTTTGCTCATTCATGCACATGCATTTAACCATCTTAGTGAACCTTAGGATTATCATAGAATCTAACCCAATAGGTTCACTCTTTCGGTCAGTCGTCTGTTGAGGGAAACACAGCCGACTGGGTGATTTTCAGTCGCATGTAGATCCTTCTACAGTCGCCTGATTTGCATAGCTCAAGTCAACATTTCAATTGACTCAAACTTGAGCTTTACGCACAGTCGTCTGTCGCTCAGATTTTCAGTCGTCTGTATATTTACAGTCGCCTGATATTTGGCCACCAGTCGCCTGTCTAGCGTAAGTGCAATCTCTGCATCTCTCTGTCTTCTCTCCATACTTTACAGTAGTCGACTGATGAAGAATGTACAGTCGCCTGACTATTTGACAGTCGACTGTAGTATTAACATCAGTCGCATGTGCGAAGAATTGGAGAAAGAGTGCAGCTCTTTGTTTCGTTCCATCCCCTGCAGCAGTCGTCTGCTGAAGGTTTTACAGGCGCCTGTCCTGTTTGTCAGTCGACTGTATTGACTTCGCCAGTCGACTGTCCTGGCTCAGATTATAGCCGTTGGATATTTTCTAGCCGTTGATCAGTCGACTGTCTTATGATCATCAGTCGACTGTTCCTGTCGTTTTCACCCAGTTTCCAGCCGTTGCAGATTTACTTATTTGGCTGTTTCTTTGGGGTTTTGGGCTTGATATAGGATTCCTATATATATGAGTGTGCTGCCTATGCTTAAACTTCTTGATTGATTCTTGATTACTCTTGATTCTATTGAAAATCTCAAGAGATCTTTAAGCCACTCTCAAGCTCCCTCATTTCCCTTCTTTGAGCATTCATCTTCCTTCATGCATTGAAGTCCAGCTCAAGGGAAATCATCCAAGTGCTCTCAAGCATATTCCAACACTTGGAGATCCTCTTCCATGCCTTGCATTCATTGATGAGTAAGCATCTCAAGGCATAGGTAAGAGTATTTACTTTACAGGGTGTAATTTGTTTTCCTATTTCTCTTTGTGGGATTAGGATACTCTCTTTGTGAGAGTTTCTCTCTTTGTGGGAGGTTGTCTCTTTGTGGGACTAGGTAATTCTCTTTATGGGAATTAACTCTCTTTGTGGGAGTTTTTGTGTCCTAGTGTAGGGCTAACCCTAATTCTCTGAGTGGGAGTTAGTGATTCTCTGTGTGGGAATCTTGATCCTTGTGTAGGATTGGTTGGGTCCTTGTGTGGGGCTTAAATCCTCTTTGTGGGGTATCTCCTTGTGAGATTTGTATTCACTTCTCTGTGTGGGAATATAGTGAATATTGGTGTGGCTGGATGTACCCAAGTTTGGGGAACCAGGGTAATTCTTTGTGTTTGCGTTTGGACTGATTGTGCCATTTAATTCCTCTTGCATTTATAATTCCGCATTTGCAAGTTAAATTTTATTTGGACAATTTTATTGCCATTACACTATTCACCCCCCTCTAGTGTGTGTTGTTAGTATTGCAAGGGTTAGACGATCCCTACAATTGGTATCAGAGCAAGGTTACAACATACTGCAACGATGGCATTCAACGCCTCATCCGCGTCTCATGAAGAAGGTCACTCAACCGTTTGACCCCCGCTCTTCAACGGAACCAACTACCCAAGTTGGAAGATCAGAATGATGATCTACATGGAGGGTCAAGACCTATGGGACATCACGGAGGTGCCATTTGAGAAGCCCACTACTCCTGCGGCTTCAAGGACAAAGGCGGAGAAGGACTCAATCAAGTTCAATGCGAGAGCTATGAATGCATTACATTGCGCTCTCTCTGCTAGTGAGTTCAACCGCATCTCCATGTGCAAAACGGCGAATGATATTTGGCACACCTTGGAGATTTGTCATGAAGGGACAACAAAGGTAAAGAAATCTAAACAAACTGTGTTTAGATCTAAATATGAAATGTTTAAGATGCAGGAAGGCGAAAGCATTTCAGAGATGTTCACAAGGTTTACCGATATTGTGAACGCTTTGGAGGGACTCGGGAAGACGATTTCCCAAGAGGATCGTGTTGAGAAGATCCTAGACTCTCTTACACCTCGTTGGGAGTCAAAGGCCAACGGAATTTTGGAGTCATATGACACGTCCAAATATACCGTTGAGGAGTGCATTGGAAATCTCATGGCGTATGAAGTGAAGCTTCAACACAAGAAGGAGATTCAACCAACAAAGCCCGAGAAGCTAGAGAAGCCAAAGGGGGTTGCATTCCATGCCAAGGAGGAGCCAATCAAGTGAAGGAGGAAATTCCTTCGAGAAGCTCCTAGTGAAGAAGATGAGCAAGAAGATGCAAGTGGAGAAGAAATTGAGGATCTTGCCGAGCAATTCAAAGCTTTTCTCAAATGCAAGCAAGGTAAGTCTTTGTCAAAGTTTGCCTCCATTTCTAACAAGGTTCCTACTTGTTACACTTGCAGTGGAAAAGGTCATTTGTCCACCGAATGCCCTTCCAAACCCACTAAAGAATCTTACAAGGGTAAAGGGAAGAAGCATTGGAAAGGGAGGTCCAAGTCCAAAAATCACAAGAAGGGACTTGTCGGGACCTTTGATGATTCGAGTGAGGACACTTCTAGTAACGAAGAAGAGGATACAAAGGAGGATGCTCACGCATGCTTTGTAGCCATGGATGTTCCTACTCCAATCCCCTCCGGATTAAACTAAGAAGAGTTGGATGCTTGGCTTGACGCATACAATTCCTATGAGGATTCGCGCCTCGCGGCTAAGGAGGAGAAGTCGTCATCAAGCTCTTGCAAGGATAATGATGATGATGTTGTTGAGATCGAGAAAGAAAAGATCTCATATGAGGAGCTCAAGTTCAAATTTGACTTGGCCTCCGAAAAGGCTAGTAAGCGCATCAACTCTTACAATAGATTAAAAGCAAAATATAAGATTGCTAAGAGTAGAATGCATAAACTAGTTATTGCAAGTGTAGTTCATGATGAAAGGCATGTTTATGACACTTGTGAGAGAGACACACTTCTCTCTCAAGTTAAGGAATTGAGCATTTCTAATGAAAATCTCATTGCTCAAAACCTTAGCTTAGATGCTCACATTCAACAACTTACGTTGAAATGTGAAGAGGAATCCCGGAAGCTCATAAGCTTTGTGTATTCTAGGGATTCACTCGACGATTTGTTGGAAAAACAACATCCGGCAAATCATAGAGGAGGTTTGGGTTATATTCATAATGTGGTTCCCAAACCCACCTCTAATTCTTCTTTTGGTGTTAATTCAAGAAATATTGCTAAAGCACCTAAGAAGAATCACCATGCTTTCTTGTACAACAATAACACCAACAAGAAGCATATAGATCACAAGGTGATGAGGAAGAATGAAGAGTCTTAATTTTTTGCTAAGAAGCAAAATCCTCATTCTTTGCATGCTAAGAAATTTGTTTCTACACCTAAGCATGCCACATCCTTCCCTCTTGCTAAGGCAAAACCTTTGCCTAGGAAATCCTTGAGATTATGGATTCCCACTAAGGCTAGTGTGCAAGAGAGAGATAGTTACATCAACTCTCTAGTTAGGGATGTGATCACCTCGTGTGATTATGTTAGGAAATCAAACTCCTCTTGGGTTTGGTTACCTAATGTTTAGGTTCCTCACACTTTTGCATATTGCATGGGTATTGTGCTTCTATGTTTATTTTAAGCATACCCATTGATTGTGTGTGTTTAATGATTTTGAAAATATTTTTCAAATTTATTTTCATGAAAATTAGTACCTTGGGGTTTATTGACATGCATGCATGATCCATGTGTATGTCAATGGGGAGTTAATATATTATATGCTTCAATTAATTTAAGACATATTTTAACTCTCATTTTGGAGGTTATTTGATATCATTATTTATATTTGGTTATTTTGGGTCTCAAACCAAACCTCTTGTTTATTGCTAACATGTTTCATGTTTTATTTGTTTTGGCAATATCTTTGTGTATCTTCTAAGCTTGATTCTCTTCATATCTATTGCCTTGATACACTTAAGGCCCATGGCTCCATTAATTAAATGGTATTAGATCCTAGAAGTCAAAAGTTGACCATTTCTATGATCTAGGGGGAGCATGGGATAATGAATTGATACCCACTAAATTTTATATTTGGTATCATACATATCTTTCTTTTCTTGCATATTGTCACATCTTGGTTAAGATGATAAAGGGGGATATTTTTCATGTCCACCTTTTTGACGATGTCAAGGGGGAGAGATATATGCATTATGTGATCATATCTATAGGGGGAGAGATATATACATATGCATATGGGGAGAGATATCTCTATAGGGAGAGATATATGGGTTTAGATAAACCATTCATGTTTGCATGCCTTTATTCTTTGCAATTGGTTTATGTAACCCATGCCTATTATATGTCACCATGTTGTTATTGGTTTATGAGTATTTACCTTTGTGTAGCTCATTATTTAATTGGTGCATATAAGTAGGGGGAGATCATTAGCTTTGTGCTTTAATTCTTTATGATTTACATAATGTGTGTCATCATCAAAAAGGGGGAGATTGTTGAGTATTGGTGTTTCATACCAATCTTATATTGATGATGATCACAACATTATGTTGTTGCTAATGAATCTCATGTTTTAGTCTCTCAGTTTATTTTCAAGAATATATTTCTTGGAGACTAATCACTTGGTGTAAGGATGGACATCATGTGAAGAAGAGCCAAAGTTTGGACTCAAGGAGTGCCAAAGCTTGGAGATGATGGAGATCAATCAAGGCATCAAGAGTGAAGACTTAGAATCTTAAGAAAGCATTGTAATCCATGTAATTTACTTTATTGATTTCTCTCTCTTTTGAGTCTAGGGTTGATGTAATGCCTTGCTAGATGGTTTGCTCATTCATGCACATGCATTTAACCATCTTAGTGAACCTTAGGATTATCATAGAATCCAACCCAATAGGTTCACTCTTTCGGTCAATCATCTGTTGAGGGAAACACAGCTGACTGGGTGATTTCCAGTCGCCTGTAGATCCTTCTACAGTCGCCTGATTTGCACAGCTCAAGTCAACATTTCAATTGACTCAAACTTTAGCTTTACGCACAGTCGCCTGTCGCTCAGATTCTCAGTCACCTGTATATTTACAGTCACCTGATATTTGGCCACCAGTCGCCTGTCTAGCGTAAGTGCAATCTCTGCATCTCTCTGTCTTCTCTCCATACTTTACAGTAGTCGACTGATGAAGAATGTACAGTCGCCTGACTATTTGACAGTCGACTGTAGTATTAACATCAGTCGCATGTGCGAAGAATTGGAGAAAGAGTGCAGCTCTCTGTTTCGTTCCATCCCCTGCAGCAGTCGTCTGTTGAAGGTTTTACAGGCGCCTGTTCTGTTTATCAGTCGACTGTATTGACTTCGCCAGTCGACTGTCCTGGCTCAGATTATAGCCGTTGGATATTCTCTAACCGTTGATCAGTCGACTGTCTTATGATCATCAGTCGACTGTTCCTGTCATTTTCACCCAGTTTCTAGCCGTTGCAGATTTGCTTATTTGGATGTTTCTTTGGGTTTTTGGGCATGATATAGGATTTCTATATATATGAGTGTGCTGCCTATGCTTAAACTTCTTGATTGATTCTTGATTACTCTTGATTCTATTGAAAATCTCAAGAGATCTTTAATCCACTCTCAAGCTCCCTCATTTCCCTTCTTTGAGCATTCATCTTCCTTCATGCATTGAAGTCCTGCTCAAGGGAAATCATCCAAGTGCTCTCAAGCATATTCCCACACTTGGAGATCCTCTTCCATTCCTTGCATTCATTGATGAGTAAGCATCTCAAGGCATATGTAAGAGTATTTACTTTATAGGGTGTAATTTGTTTTCCTATTTCTCTTTGTGGGATTAGGATACTCTCTTTGTGGGAGTTTCTCTCTTTGTGGGAGGTTGTCTCTTTGTGGGACTAGGTAATTCTCTTTGTGGGAATTAACTCTCTTTGTGGGAGTTTTTGTGTCCTAGTGTAGGGCTAACCCTAATTCTCTGAGTGGGAGTTAGTGATTCTCTGTGTGGGAATCTTGATCCTTGTGTAGGATTGGTTGGGTCCTTGTGTAGGGCTTAAATCCTCTTTGTGGGGTATCTCCTTGTGAGATTTGTATTCACTTCTCTGTGTGGGAATATAGTGAATATTGGTGTGGCTGGATGTACCCAAGTTTGGGGAATCAGGGTAATTCTTTGTGTTTGCGTTTGGATTGATTGTGCCATTTAATTCCTCTTGCATTTATAATTCCGCATTTGCAAGTTAAATTTTATTTGGACAATTTTATTGCCATTACACTATTCACCCCTCCCCCCCCCCCCCCCTCTAGTGTGTGTTGTTAGTATTGCAAGGGTTAGACGATCCCTACACAAGGGATCACTCACTCTAGCTTGGTGAGTGCCCTATTACCCGCAGGCTGTGTATCCATACAAGTGATCACCCACGAACTGGTGAGTGTCCTATTGCCCGCAGGCTGTGTATCCATACAAGGGATCACCCACTCACTGGTGAGTGCCCTATTGCCCGCAGGCTGTGCAAAACAAGACGCGACATGACAAGACAGGGATGGTTCTTCTAGGGGGTCCGCACGCACGCACACACAAGATAACCCAGGTGTCAAAAGTTGTTGTTGAGCTTAGACTTCGTCGTCAAGTCTAGGCTGTCAATGGACGTCCCGGACGCTATCATTTCAGGTCAGGTTCTATTTGTTCACATTTTAACAGTTCTAAAAGTCTAAGACCTAAACACAGTCGAAAGTGCAAGTGAGTACACTTGCCTGCGGTGGCGAGTGTGTCGTCCGTCCGGAGCGTCCCGTCCAAGCGTCGCGTCTGTGGTAGTCCGTCTGAAACAGGGTCACGGTGACGGTGTCAGGTCGCGTTTTCAACAAATCCTATTAGGGTTTGTTTCTAAAATTGACGGGACTACCTTATCAGTTAAAATGTCACGTTTTGATGTTTTTGTTCAGTTTAGATCGACGTCTACCCTATGTGCACAGAAAAATAGTTCGTTCGTCGATCCTTCCTACGGTGGGAAATGTTTTACAGATGCTGAAAGTAAATTTAGTTCAAGTGGACCAATTTTAGTTTAGGGTTTGATTGAATTACGGTGTGGGTTCGCTACGATTTAGGGGGACCAACCTCTCCGGTGTTTGACGTAGAACGGAAGTAGGGTCTGAACGGTGGGATCTCATCGTCGTCTACTGCGTCTCGACTACGGGTAACGTAACCAGAAACGTTCTGACAGCGAACAGGAAGTGAGGGCAGCGAGCGGGGACATCGGACAGCGAAGGCGAGCCCGGTAGCGGTCCGTAGGAGGCATTAGCAGCGTCGAGAGGCCGCCAAAACAGCGAGCAACGGATTCAAAACATCGTCTCAACGTCGCTGAAGGCTGGCCGTGGGGCTGTTCGACTTGGGGAGGTTGCCGAAGGGCGTCACCAGCCTGGGGGGGTGCCGACGGCGATTTGGGGAGGCCGTCGGCAGTACTGGCCGTGGAGCGGCGGCGGAATATAGCAGCAGCGGCGGCTGCTAATCGCGCGACTGTGCGAGGGGGTCTCGCAGGCAGAGCTCCTGGCCGGAGACGGGGTCGTCGACGGGGGTTGAGAGCGAGGGAGGGGAGTTGCGAGAGGGAGGAAGAGAAAACTTGGGGGGTGTGTTTGGCGGTTGAGAACAAAAAAAACCCTAGGGTTTTTGTATGATCACGTGAATAGAGTTGGCTGTTAGGGTTAGACTTTAAAAAGAAAAGTTTTGCTAAGTAGCCCTATGATATATGTTATTTGGGAGAGGGAGAAAGTGATATGAAGGGTGGAGATAGAGGAAAAAGTAGGTGCCTATAGTGGCAGGAGATTTATCTTGATACGTATGGGTATCCTTAGGGATTTAATTAGATTTGATTATCAATTTGAAATTCAAATTGATTAAGGCTAATCAACGGTTGGGATTTGATTAGGGGATAACTTCTGCTACGGGCATCGAAAAAAGAATCCGAAAATACCGGGACGATCGTGGAGACGAGAAGCACGGGGCTACGGGGTCTGATCGCACGCTACGCCTACCAAAAATTAATGTAAAATCGGGGACTGAGTATTAAGGCCAAAAGACCAAAACGCCCTTCCATTCAAAGCCGTTTTGCGAGAAAACGAGCCGTGAAATGACGTTCCCAAAAATTTCTATAAAATTCTACACTTCCATACGGTCACAACGGCATATCACAGCGTATATACCGAAACCAAGAAAGAGCCAAATAAAATACGTGCACGAAAACTACGTGCACGCAGAAAATCCATAAAGTCGAAAAGCGACCGTTACATTCTACCCCACTAAAATAAAGATTCCGTCCTCGGAATCAACAACACTAATCAGCAAACAAAAAGGGAAAACACTCTCTCATCTCCTCCTCACGCTTCCAAGTGGACTCTCCAGGTGATCCGTGACGCCACATCACTCTCACCAAGTCGACTACCTTATTCCTCAAATGCTTCTGTCGACGGTCCAAAATCTGCACAGGCTGCTGGTCATATGTCAGGACCGGGCAGACCGTGATCTCGGAGAAATCCACAGTGTGCGACGGATCACTGACGTACCGACGTAACTGAGATACGTGGAATACGTTGTGAACTCCCTCCAAAGATGGTGGCAGAGCAAGGCGGTAGGCCACTACTCCCACACGCTCCAGCACATCGAATGGTCCAATATACCTCGGACTCAGCTTTCCTTTCTTCCTGAAACGAATGACTCCGCGGTTCGGAGAAATCTTCAGGAAGACGTGATCTCCAGGCTGGAACTCCAAAGGTCTCCTCTTGGCATCTGCCCAATGCTTGAAGCGATCCTGCACAACTCTGAGCTTCTCCCTGATGTCTCTCACGACATCTACAGCTTCCACTATCATCTCTGGACCCAACAGCTCCTGATCTCCGATGTCATCCCAGCTCAGTGGCGATCGACATTTTCTCCCATATAAGGCAGCAAACGGCGCCATGCCAATGCTCGCCTGGTAGCTGTTGTTATACGAAAACTCCACCAAGTGAAGATGGTCCTCCCAAGATCCCTTCAAATCGAGCGTACAAGCTCGCAACATATCCTCCAGAATCTGAATAGTCCTCTCGGACTGGCCATCGGTCTGCGGGTGGTACGCTGTGCTGAAACTCAGACTCGTATCCAAATTCTCCTGCAAACTTCTGCAAAACTGAGATGTGAACCTTGAGTCTCTGTTAGACACGATGCTCACGGTGACTCCATGTAAGCATACAATCTCATGCACGTACACGGTCTACATCACAACTAGCTCAAAGAGGAAATTAAAAGAGAAGTAAAATGAAATTTACCTCTAGATATTTCCTCGCCAAGACTTCTGTAGACTGGCCCACTCGAAATGGAATGAAGTGCGCAGACTTTGTCAATCGATCAACGATCACCCTGACTGTGTCGTTCTACTTCGAGCTCCGAGGTAAACCAGTCACGAAATCCATCGTGATATGCTGCCACTTCCACTCCGGAATAGGAAGTGGTTGTAGCAACACAGCCGTATGATGGTGCTCAGCCTTCACCTGTTGGCATATTAAACACTTGGCAACGCTCTGTGCCACACTCCTCTTCATGCCAATCCACCAGTAATTCAGACGGAGGTCCTTATACATCTTGGTGCCTCCAGGATGTATAGAATATGGCGAGCTATGAACCTCACTCAAAAGCTCCTTATGAACATCACCTGCAGGTACGCAGAGCCTACTGCCGTACCGCAATGAACCATCCTCATGAATCACGAACTCCGTCCGTAGTCCAGCTTCAACCTGCCTCCTGATCCTCTGCAGTTTCGGATCTCCTGCCTGTGCTGCCTTGATACGATCCACGATCGTGGACTGAATCTGCAAATTCATGAATGAAAGAACCACACCAGGTAGGACGACCTCTAAATCCATTTCCCTCAGCTCCTGCTGTATCCTCCAGTCGGCAGTATGCATCATCGTAGTAGGAAGTCTACTCAAGGCATCTGGCACTACGTTCACCTTCCCGGGTGATACTGCAAGTCTATCTCATAGTCGGTCATGAGCTCTAACCATCTTCTCTGTCGCATGTTGAGCTCTTTCTGCGTAAAGATGTACTTCAAGCTTTTCTGATTGGTGAAAATCTTCACTCTCTCACTCAGTAAGAAGTGCCTCCAGATCTTCAGTGCAAAAATCACCGCTGCCAACTCCAGATCGTGCGTCAGGTAATTCTTCTCATGAGTCCGCAACTGACGAGAAGCGTACGCGACCACGTGGCCATGCTGATGCAAAACGCATCCAAGGCCCTTCCCTGATGCATCACAATATATCTCGAAGCCTCTGCTCCGATCCGGTACTGCCAAAACCAGTGCTGTGGTCAATCTCGCCTTCAAGATACTGAAGGCCTCCTCACAAGCATCTGACCAATGGAACTCCACATCCTTCCTCGTCAGCTTCGTCATCGGCTCTGCAATCTTCGAGAAATCCTTGATGAACTGCCGATAATAGCCAGCCAAACCAAGGAAGCTCCTGATGTCTGACACTGACTGCGGAGTCGGCCAATCTCCGACTGCTCTGACCTTCTCTGGATCCACAGATATGCCATCTCCGGACACCACGTGTCCGAGGAATGCGACTCTGTCCAACCAGAACTCACACTTACTATACTTGGCATATAGCTTATGTCGTCTCAGCGTCTCCAGCACTGTCCTCAGATGACAGTTGTGCTCCTCTACAGACTTCGAGTAAATAAGGATGTCGTCAATGATGATAACGACAAACTTATCCAGGAAGTCGTAGAAAATCAAGTTCATCAAATTCATGAAGATAGCTGGAGCATTGGTCACGCCAAAAGGCATAACCATGAACTCATAATGTCCGTACTTCGTCCGGAAGGCTGTCTTCGGAATATCGTCCTTCTTCACCTTCAGCTGATGGTATCCGCTCCTCAAATCTAACTTCGAGAAAACTCTCAAACCTCCCAGGTGATCAAAGATATCATCGATACGCGGCAGCAGATACTTATTCTTCACTGTCACTGCGTTCAGCCCACGATAGTCCACGCACATCTGGCGGGACCCATCCTTCTTCTTCACGAGCAAGACTGGTGCACCCCATGGTGACACACTAGGGTGGATGAAACCCTTCTGCAGCAACTCATCCAATTGTTTCCGTAGCTCCTCAAGCTCAGCAGGAGCCATCCGATACGGCGCCTTTGATATAGGTTGTGCTCCCGGCATAAGATCAATACCAAATTCTAGAGCTCGGTCGGGTGGCAAACCCGAGATATCCTCCGGGAAGACGTCGTCGAAGTCTCTGACGACTGCTGGTCGGTCGATCTCCATCTGCATAGCTACGACAATCGGCACCTCCGGCTTGGCCCGAAATCTGATGGGCCCAAGCGACGCATCTCTGCTACGGAACTCGAACTCTGGATGGCCTGGAATCCTAAATACCACCCTCTTGCTGTGGCATTCGATCGACGCATGGAAGTCTCGCAGCCAATCGATGCCAAGAACGACATCGAAATGCGGCAGGTCATGGACAATGAAGTCTGCAAAAAGTTCGTGTCCACTGACCACCAGTGGGATCGATCGACAACCCAAGTTCACAGTCACCACTCCGTTCCCTGTGGTGATGTCCCAACACTTAGAAAGTGTATGGGTGGGAATGGAGTGCCCTGTTACAAATCTCCGGGATAAGATGCACATGGATGCACTGGAGTCGAACAAGGCCAAGGCCGGGTGAGAGGACACTGGAATGGTGCCTAAGATATAAGGGACTAAGGTCAAACAACACTATTCTAGCAAACAAAGCAAACAAACCAAGCTAACAATAAGATCTAAATTATGAAATGAAAGACTAGATCCTAAGTAATACCTGTAATAACATTGTCCAAGTCCTCAGTCTCAACGGCTGTCATGGTGTAAGCCGGCCTCTGGGGTTGCACTGCCCGCTGAAACATCTGCCTCTGTGGCGCCAAGGGTGGTCCACGGATAGCAGCTCCTCTCTGAACTGGGGCAGGCGCTCTACTCTGCAGCGGGGCTGGTGCTCCGACTATGGCATGACACCCTCTCGGACAATCCTTAGCTGCGTGCGAAGCATCTCCACAAACCAAGCACAATCCCATCTTCTTCCTATAATTGGCTTGAACATGCCCTGGCTTGCCGTGGAAGTGGCATGGGCCCTTGTTTAGACTCTGCACGGGTGCTCCAGGCCTCTTGAAGGGAACTGCCTGAACTGGTCTCATCACCGGCCTAGCAGGTGGCCGGTACTGCTCCATAGGACGATTTCCTCCACCAGTTGGAGGGTCAGGTAGATGCGATATGGTCTCATGGTTCCTCACGGCATTCAGCATCGCTCCCATAGTCGAGAAATCTGCCGAAGACATAGAAGCCTGAATCTTCGGACGCAGTCCCTGACGAAACCGATCAGCTCGATTCCCCTCCTTCTTCACCATATGTGGGGCAAAACGACTCAGCATCTCAAACTTCGCCTCATACTCATTGACGGTCATATCCCCCTGCTTCAGATCTACAAATCTGCTCAACAGCTCCCTCTTAGCAGCCTTGGGAAAAATATTTCTCCTTGAACATCGACCTGAAGGTATTCCACTCCACTAGCTTCTGCAGGCGCCTCTCCTCAATGCGCCACCAGTTCCTAGCATTCTCAGTCAGCTGCATCTTCGCTATCTTGACTCGGGTATCATCAGGAATCTTCGCAGCTATCAGCTTCTCCTCTGTACTCAGGATCCACTCATCAGCACCTAAGGGTCCTTCCTTCCCAGAAAATGTCTTCGGCTGAAGCTCATTGAACTGCTTCACTCCTGGAGCAGCTCGAGGGGCAGGCGGAGGTGGTGGTGGTGCAACTGGAGGAGCCTGGGCAGCACGGTGGGACTGCTGAACCAACTGATGCTGCACGCCCATCATCTCTCTCATCACACCCAGAAACTGGCGGAACTCACCGCCCTGGTCTTCCGGAACTCCATCGCCTGAGCTCCCAGATCGGGTGACACGTCGTCCGGTCATCCTATTGACAAGAAAGACTCAGTTTAGACTCGTACAAATTACTGGATAACAATAAAATGAATGTCAATACTTCTATTGTTCCGAACTTGCAGAAAGGATGGGACATGCATCGGCCACCACTAAAACCTGTCACACCCCGCTTCCCAAAACTACGGAGGCGAAGCGTGACTAAGGCCCGCTTAGGCTGGAGCTGTGAAGCTAGGACCCAATAAGCTTCTGTGTGGTACTCCAAGACGAAGGAACATGTCCCAGCAGGTTAGTACGGAACAACAAAAGTACTAAAAAGGAAACATTCATTTTATTCCAAAATAACAATCCAGAAGCACTGAGAGTCTAACAAAAGCCTGACTCGGCTATAATAACTGAAGGTAAACTACTGGTGCAAGCACCCAACCTAGACAGAAAATAAACGGTGCTACGCACCCAACTAAACTGCAGTGAGACCTCTGGATCAGCAACGTGAAGACCTCTAGCACTAGTCCTCCTCAGGCACGTACTCTGGGTCGACGTCCTCCGGCTCTACGTACTCTGGCAGGTCCACCTCGTCAATGTACTCTGGCTCAACACCTGACGTACAGCACCCAAAAGAAAGGAATTGTACGTCAGATAAAATCTACAAAAGAGGGTTAGACTCTACTGCAAGTGTACTGAAACTTTAAGCAATGATTTACTGGTTGATTAGCATGCTGGGGTTATAACAAAGTAACATAAGAAGGTAAACGGAGCAGGAAAAGTAAAACGCGTCAAGTAGTAGCCGCAGCGTGTTCTACGGACTACGGGACTAACCTAAACGGGTCCAGACAAGACGCGACAAGACAAGACAAGACAGGACAAGACAAGACACGTGTGACTTGAAGGGTTCACGCCTTACGGTTCGAGGGGGATCAGACCCTCTCATTGTGCGCACGCTCAACCCTACCCCAACCCAAGTGCACAAGACAAGTCCGTACAAGGGATCACTCACTCTAGCTTGGTGAGTGCCCTATTTCCCGCAGGCTGTGTATCCGTACAAGGGATCACCCACTCACTGGTGAGTGCCCTATTGCCCGCAGGCTGTGTATCAGTACAAGGGATCACCCACTCACTGGTGAGTGCCCTATTGCCCGCTGGTTGTGCAAAACAAGACGCGACATGACAAGGCAGGGATGGTTCTTCTAGGGGGTCCACACGCACGCACACACAAGATAACCCTAAGGTGTCAAAAGTTGTTGTTGAGCTTAGACTTCGTCGTCAAGTCTAAGCTATCAATGCATGTCCCGGACGCTATCATTTCAGGTCCGGTTCTATTTGTTCACATTTTAACAGTTCTAAAAGTCTAAGACCTAAACACGGCCGAAAGTGCAAGTGAGTACACTTGCCTGCGGTGGCAAGTGTGTCGTTCGTCCGGAGCCGTCCAAGCATCGCGTCTGCGGTAGTCCGTCTGAAACAGGGTCACGGCGACGGTGTCAGGTCGCGTTTTCAACAAATCCCATTAGGGTTTGTTTCTAAAATTGACGAGACTACCCTATCAGTCAAAAAGTCGCGTTTTAATGTTTTTGTTCAGTCCAGATCGACGTCTACCCTATGTGCACAGAAAAATAGTCCGTTCGTCGATCCTTCCTACGGTGGGCAATGTTTTACAGATGCTGAAAGTAAATTTAGTTCAAGTGGACCAATTTTAGTTTAGGGTTTGATTGAACTACGGTGTGGGTTCGCTACGAGTTAGGGGGACCAACCTCTCCGGTGTTTAACGTAGAACGGAAGTAGGGTCTGAACGGTGGGATCTCCTCGTCGTCTACGGCGTCTCGGCTACGGGTAGCGTAATCAGAAACGTTCTGACAGCGAACAGGAAGCGAGGGCAGCGAGCGGGGACAGCGGACAACAAAAGCGAGCCCGGTAGCGTTCCGTAGGAGGCGTTAGCGGTGTTGAGAGGCCGCCAAAACAGCGAGCAACGGAGTCAAAATGTCGTCTCAACATCGCTGAAGGCTGGATGTGGGGCTGTTCGACTTGGGGAGGTTGCCGAAGGGCGTCACCAGCCTGGGGGGGTACCGACGGTGACTTGGGGAGGCCGCCGACGGTGCTGGCCGTGGAGCGGCGTCGGAATATAGCAGCGGCAGCGGCTGCTGATCGCGCGGCTGTGCGAGGGGGTCTCGCAGGCGGAGCTCCTGGCCGGAGACGGGGCCGTCGACGGGGGTTGAGAGCGAGGGAGGGGAGTTACGAGAGGGAGGAAGAGAAAACTTGGGGGGTGTGTGTTTGGAGGCTGAGAACAAAAAAACCATAGGGTTTTTATGTGATCATGTGAATAGAGTTGGTTGTTAGGGTTAGATTTTAAAAAGAAAAGTTTTGCTAAGTAGCCCTATGATATATGTTATTTGGGAGAGGGAGAAAGTGATATGAAGGGTGGAGATAGAGGAAAAAGTAGGTGCCTATAGTGGCAGGAGATTTATCTTGATACGTATGGGTATCCTTAGGGATTTAATTAGATTTGATTATTAATTTGAAATTCAAATTGATTAAGGCTAATCAACGGTTGGTATTTGATTAGGGGATAACTTCTGCTACAGGCATAGGAAAAATAATCCGAAAATACCGGGACGATCGTGGAGACGAGAAGCACGGGGCTACGGGGTCTGCTCGCATGCTACGCCTACCAAAAATTAATGTAAAATCAGGGACTGAGTATTAAGGCCAAAAGACCAAAACGCCCTTCCATTCAAAGCCGTTTTGCGAGAAAACGAGCCGTGAAATGACGTTCCGAAAAATTTCTATAAAATTCTACAATTCCATACGGCCACAACGGCATATCACAGCGTATATACCGAAACCAAGAAAGAGCCAAATAAAATACGTGCACGAAAACTACGTGCACGCAGAAAATCCATAAAGTCGGAAAATGACCGTTACACTTGCATTAAAGTTTAGAATAATAAATGTACTCAAAAGAAACCACATCATTCATTCAACGTGATAAGAATCCAGCAGTAGAAAAGAAGTCTAATAAAGGAAAACCTCTGTATTGCTACAACTGAAGGGAAACATTGGTGCTATGCACCCAACCTAAGCAAGAATCTAAATGGTGCTATGCACCCAAACTAGAAGGCTGGAAACTCCAAGTCAGCAACATGCGGGGAACACTAAGATCGGTCCTCGTCTGGATCGCCCTCCTGAACAGTGTCCTCTTGCCCCAAGTCTGCATGTACTGTCTCCTCATCTACGTACTCTGTCTTAGTACCTGACGTACAAACACCCAAGAGAAAAGGAGTTGTACGACAGGCAGGGTTTACAAGTGAAATATAAGAAGACTCTACTGCAAGGTGCATGGAATATAAAGACGGTTATTTAATGTTGTTTACATGGCAGATTTATGAGATGCAACAGCATGACAATTTATATAACATGGCAGGAAAAGTAAAAGACTGTGCAAGAAGGTAAATGTGGCATGTTAATGGCCGTAGCGTGTGCTACCGAATACAAGACAAGACAAGACAAGACAAGACTGTGTGTGTGTCTAGGGTTCATGCCTTAAGGTTAGAGGGCGGCCAAACCCCCTAAACCTTGCGACCGCTCAACCCAACCCCACCCCAAGTGCACAAGACAAGTCCGTACAAAGGATCACTCTCTCTGCTAGGAGAGTGCCTTATTACCTGCAGGTTATCCGTACAAAGGATCACCCTCTCTGCTAGGAGATGCTTTATTCCCCGTAGGTTCAATACAATTCATACATGAAATTACATGGCATGGCAAGTATGATGCATGTCCGTTTTCAGATATTTATCCATGTGACAGTTATAGCATATTGGGCCGAGACTTCGTAGTCGAGGGTATCCTAGATGCTATCAGTTTACGTCTAGGTCTCTTGTTCATGTTTTACAACTAAATAAAGTAATGGCCTAAATGTGGCCGTTTCAACGCAAGTGAACACACTTGCCTGAAGTGACGAGAAGTGCGCCCGTAGGGGGCATCTCGTCACAGGTAGTGCGTTGGTTATGGTTTGCTGTAATAGGTCAAACGGGACGATGTAAGGATGGTTTTAGAATACCTATTATGGTATTTTTCTATGTTGATCGTGACAATCCTAGCAGTTCCAGTTCACGTTGTTCACACTTTCAGATCTAGTCTATGGTTATCTATGTCGATTCTACCCTATGTGCATAGTCAAAATAGTCCAATCGACGTCCTAGGTTATCACAGCAGTTTAAAGGGGTAGAAAATAACTTTAGTATTGAGTTGCCAGTTTTTAATTAGGTTTTCAGTGGCGTAACATTTTGGGTTACAACGAGTAGAAGATACCAACCTAATACGACGTTCATGCGTAGATCTGGTGCAGGTTCTGAAACAGTAACGGATCGCGTCGCGGCTCCGATTTCTCGACTGCGGGTAGCACAGTGGAGGAAGATATCATCGGGATCGCCTCGACTGTGGGTAGCGCAGCAAAGCAGTGTCAACGTCGGATGTGAAAGCGGAGAGAGGCAGCGACAACAGCAAGGCAACGACTTGTAGCAGCGACAACTAGCGGCCTGGAGGGTTGTTGCACAGGAAGGAGTTGGGAAAAAGGGACGGCCAGATGGAAAGTCTAGGGTTTTGGGGTTCGGGTTTGTTGCAGGGAAGCAGGGAGATGGCCGGAGGGGTGGCGTTGCGTCAATGAAGAGGGGTGGCATTGCATCGGTGAAGAGGGGTGGCCGCCGGATTGGAGGTCGGGAGAGGGAAAACTGGGCGGTCTGCAACTCGGGGAAGGAGGCTAAGGCACGGTCGCTGGTGGGAGGAAGGCTCGGGGAAGGAGAGAAGACGGCGGTTGCAAGCTGGGCTGAGGTGCGGCCTGGTGGCTAGCTGTGGAAGGGAGAGGAAAGGAGGTGCTGGACAGGTCGGAGAATGGCCTGGGGAGATGCACGCGGCTTAAGGGCTCGGGGCTGACGACAAATGGGAGGTGGGTTCGTGCGACAGGCTTCGGGTGCAAGGGGGAGAGGAAACAAGTGGCCTGGGGTTATCGGGGGTGGCATGCAGAGCAGGAGGCTGCCGAAAGTGGGGCTGTGCAACAAGTCGAAGAGGAAGGATATGGGGGCGCGCGCGGTTGGGGTGAAGGCCGGAGGAGGGTGGCCGTCGGACAGCATGGGGAAGGGAGAGGAAGTGGGAGAGATGCGGCCTAGAGTTCAGCCTGGGTTGTTGCTTAGTGTGGCTGAGAGGGGGAAAACCCCAATTCTAGGGTTTAGGGTATTCGGCCTGTGCGTGGGAGAGTAGATGGTAGGTTCAGTTGTTAGGGTTTAAAATATAGGAGTATGGCTCACACATGAAGCCTAGGGCAAGGCTTGTTTGTATTTTGAAGAGGACTAGGGTTCCTTTTGAATTGTGCGGCTGGCTTTTGCCCTAGTTTGGTTCTTTTCCTATATGTAGGGTTTTTAGGGTATAGGTTTGGAGAGTTTTCTATTAGGTTTTGAAGGGAAGTGTGACGGCTGGAGGGAAACTTTGGCTAGGGTTTTAGAGATTAAAAGGAAAGTTGTATAACTAGGTTGATATGGAAAGAGACAAGAAGTTAATTAGCAATTAGGGGTAGGATTTTTTAGTTAATTAGAATGAGTAAAAAGTCTCATCTCCAATATAGGAAATAATTTGAATTTGAATATTAAATTTTGAAAAGAAATATTTTGATGAAATTATAATAGTTAAATTAAAATACTTATGGCTATCGAGTATAGGATTCGTAGCTAAATCGAGTACGTAGAATAAGTACGCTAAGCCTAAAAATGAAATACGAATACACATTAAATTATGGATACGAAAAGTGTACGACAAGATAGGAATACGAATAAATTATATTATTAAAATACTGGCCGTTATAGCCCAACTCAATTTTTATCACTATAGACTGAATTTTTCGCACAGGCGACTGATGAACATTTTCCAGCCGACTGTCTCTGCGACAGGCGACTGTAAGTTGTTCATCAAGCGCCTGTCTTAATCTTGAGATGTCTCTGTTTATTCAATATATTTCTTGATCCTCTGTCAAATGACTGTTGCGTAAGTTACCGTCGACTGTCTCTCCGACGTGCGACTGTGACTTACTCAACAAGCGACTGTCTGTCAACCTAAGCCGATCTCTTTCTTTTCAGCCAGTCGACTGACGGTTACACATCATTAACATGTCCCCGTCAGTGACGGTTCGTAAACTCGATCTGAGCTGTCGATCTAACGATCCCACGACCAAGATTCATTTGATTCCATCATATATACACGAGGGCGTTGATTTTTTCTTGCTCATCCGTTTGACTTCCCTCGTCTTCCACTTCGAACTCTAACCGTTTCTTCGTCTCCCTCGTTGTTTCGAAGATCCAACCCATCGATCTCTCTCCCTGATCACTCGATTGATAGCTTGGGTCTCTCCTTTCACTTCGTATGTAAGATTAGGTATATCCCTCCTTTTTCGTTTGATCGTGCCATATTCTCTGTCGATCTATCATCATGGCACCCAAAACTGATACATCTTGGTTCAAACAATTGAGGAAACAAGGTTCTCCTTCCTCACCCCACTCTCAGAGTCCTCAGTCCTCGCCGTCCTAAGAAGATTTTCTGGGGATATCAGTCACTGATCCTCTTCATTCAGCTTCTGAGGTTGAACCCTCTTATCCGCATGTTGCCAACCCATCATCTCCTTCGCGCTCTGCTCTGTCGGTTGACCCTCTCCTTGTTCAGTTGAATGAGCGAGTTTCTTAGCTTGAAACGAAAGTTTCAAACATGGATCAGAAGCTTTTGCTCCTTCTTGAGCTGAACTATAAGTCGTTTCATTATCACGGCTTCCCGGTTCCGGCCGGCCTCCAGGATCTGTTTCCTCCTTTCGAGGATGCTCACCATTCTATTGTTCCTCATCCTCGTGTTGATACTCAGGTACCTCCTGCTGAGTTCACCCAGCCTTCTTCTACTGATGTTCTGCCCTCTGTGCCTGTTACTACTTGATGTGTCCATATTTTCTACCTTTTCATATCAGCATGACATTGCATTACATGCCATTTCGCATCCAAATCCCATATTTCACTACGATATCGCATTTCTAACGTTATATTCGAGTTTCGTAGTATTTTATGAGTTTTCAGGGATTTTGGAGCTATTTGGGACCCAGCATGGGTATGGACATATTCGACCCGCACGTGAGCTCGTTGGGGAAGCTCTACAGGAGTTCGCAATGTTTTGGGAGCCTGGGGAGGAGTGGAGGAGAGAGCAGGATGAGAGGGAAGCTTCAGCAGCTTCAGGAGGCAAATTCCCAGGCTGCTCGGTCGAGCAGAGCAGTTGCTCGGACCGAGCAGACGCAAATGCAGAAGGGGAGCCGATACGGGGATTGCTCGGACCGAGCAATCATAGTGCTCGGTCGAGCAGCCTTCCATTCCGAAGTACGACCAACCCAGCGCACGGCCCGAGCAACCTTTCAGCAACCGAGTCAGCTCTCTGCTCAGACCGAGTTGAGCTGACTCGGCCCGTGCAGGCAGAGTAAAGATTTGGGAGAGTTTCAATTTCCTGTCGTGCTCGGTCGAGCAGTACATCTGCTCGGACCGAGCGAGCAACCGAGCAACGAAGTGCTCGACCGAGTCACCTACTCGGTCGAAAATGCCAAGGCCATTTTCGGAAAGATCTGTGATGCGGATGTTGCACGGTTTGGAGAGTGAAGTCGGGGGAACTGGACTTCGATTGGGAAGCGATTCATTTTCTGAGTTTTGAATACTTTTTGGGAGCGAAAATTAGAGGAATTTTAGTTAGGTTACCCAACGAAGGCCAAGAAGAAAGCGTTAGCATTCAAGGCTATTTCTTCATCCTCCGATAGTGAAGAATTAGAAAACGAAATGGACTTGGAAGAAATGGCACAAATGGCGAAGAAGTTCCAATGCTTCTTTCGCAAATGTAAATATCCTTCCAAAAATAAATTTGATTCCACTAACAATACCTCATCTTTTTGTTTTAAGTGTAACAAGCCGGGTCACATCAAGAAGGATTGCCCAATGCTTAGAAACAAAGAAAAGTGGAAAGGTCATAAATATATCATGAAAAATACCACAAGTCCGAAAAATACAAGAAGGATAAGAAGAAAGGACTTGTTGGGACGTTCGATGATTCAAGTGAAGATTCCTTAAGGGAATCTGAGGATGAAAAGGGTGAGAGTGCACATATGTGTTTCATGGCCCGAGAAGATCCACTCTCTGATGAGAGTGATAGTGACATCGATGAACCCGAGATAACTATGGATGAACTTTGTATTGCTAAGGAAGAATTATTTTCTAAGTATCAATCTCTTATACTTAGATATAATATTTTAAAGAAATCTAATGTTAGCAAATCATTCATGCCATACATTATCAACAGTGACACCATTGTTGATACACTTATACTTGAGAAAGCCACTTTGGTTTCTCAAAATGACATCTTGAGAAATGAGGTGAATTCCCTAATGAAATTGCAATATTAGTGATTGTAATCGGTTTTGAAAATAGTAGAATAATATGTTTTTCTGGATGTGACCCCGCAGATGTAGGTATGCGCACCAAACTGTGTTACCAATTGCTGTGTGCTCTTGTATTTTCCGTAAATGTGAGTATTGATCTACAAAGATATGTATTGAAGTTATATTTTATGTTTGGATAGAATTGTGACTAATGAAGTGCGTATGTGATTAGGTTTGAGGGTATGAATTTGGAAATAAATTTGATATTTGTTTACCCTAATTTGTGTTTTGATGATAATCAAATATTATGCTTGCATAAATATGATTGTGTAACTTTTAAGAAGTACTTGAAGAGGTGTCAAGGCTAAGATTGGATGATAACCCCATATGACAAGGATTTGGAAGTTATCAACATCAGTTAAGCTTAATATTAGTGTATTACTGTTTATTAATATACATTTTATTTACTTGTCATATTATTAATGTTAAATCCTTCAAAACACAGATGCACACACTTCAAACAATATGTTTAGCTTAGAATACCCATGACCTCAAAAATGATCAAATAATCTTGATACTAACCTTATTTATTCATTCAAATGTGAGTTAATTGACTAAAAAATTTCCATAGTCAGCTAATGTATCTCAAATAGTTGAATTTCAAATTCCAACTTTCATTGATTGAGTAACACTCGTTACTACAGAATAACATTGTTTCACTGATTTGAAACATCAGTCAACTAACACGACAATTGGTCGACTAATATGTTATTCCATCATTTCAAAGATTAGTTGTCTAATCCATTTTCTAGTTGACTAAACTAATTGCTAGTCGACTATAAATAAAATGCAAGTTCTTTTTTGACTAGAACTACTAATTGACTAATAGACATGCCTAATTAACTAATAGAGTCGTTAGTTGCTTGTGAATATGGTGTGTATGTGGGGTGGGGGTGTGCATCAATTGGCCGATTAACAACCCCCAACCAATTCAAAATGGCAGGGTTGGTATCCCAGCCATTTTCTCGTCTGACACATTAGCACAAAATTTTTACAAGAGTGCTAAAGCGGAAAAACTTAATCGGTTTTGATTAATATTTTAAAACTCTATCCCATTTGTAACTATTTTTAATTTTTGACTTTTTTTTTCAAAAAAAAACTTGTTCCAATGACGTTAGTAAATGCAACAGGTCGGATAGCAAGTCAACTCAAGAATGGGAATTGCTACATGCACAACCATTTTTTGCTCTGCACACGACCGCTCCTCCCACTTATTTTCAGGTTTTCGTCACTGAAATTTCTCAACATGCATAACCGAGGCAAAATTGTCCAAAAATGTCCCAGGATGTGCGAACGGCCGAACGATGGGGGCGACGACATCGCCCTCTCTGCTGCCCCTCCTCCTACAACACAGCCCCACCTCCCCCTCCTTTTACCCCCAAACCCACATCTTCATCTTTCTCGGCCCCATCCACCGCCACTGTCCCATCCGTCCGCTTCTCCTCCGACATCTCCAGCCCCACTTGTCACGCCCCGCTTCCCAAAACAACGGAGGCGAAGCGTGACTAAGGCCCGCTTAGGCCAGAGCTGAGAAGCCCAGACCCAATAAGCGTTTGTGTGGTACTCCAAGTCGAAGGTACATGTCCCTGCATGTTAGTACAGAACAATAAAAGTACTGAAAGAGAAAGACAATCATTTTATTCCAAATTATTTATTCAAAGTACTGAGTCCAACAAAAGCCTGAGTCGGCTACAACGACAGAAAGAAAACTACTGGTGCAAGCACCCAACCTAAACAGAAGTAAACGGTGCGACGCACCCAACAACTAAGATGGAACCTCTGGATCAGCAACGGAGATCTCTAACTCTGGTCCTCCTCGGGCACGTACTCAGGATCGGCGTCCTCCGGCTCTATGTCCTCGGGTAGCTCTGCCTGGTCGTCGTACTCCGGCTCGACACCTGACATACAACACCAAAGAAAGAAACTGTACGTCAGGTAAAGTCTACAAAAGAAAGTCAGACTCTACTGCAAGTGTACTGAACTATTAGACATCATTTTACTGGTTGATTAGCATGCTGGGGTTATAACTGAGAAGTAAAAGAAGGAAGTAACGCAGCAGAAAAAGTAAAGCTAGCAAGCAGTAGTCGTAGCGTGTGCTACCGACTACGGGACTATCCTAAAGGTGACAGGACAAGACGAAACTAGACAAGGCAAGACTGACAGGACACGTGAGACGCGAAGGGTTCACGCCTTACGGTTCGAGGGGGATCAGACCCTCTCCCCGTGCGCACGCTCAACCCTACCCCAAACCCAGGAACATCGGGACAAGAAGTACAGAGATCACTTCCGCTAGGGAAGCACCTGAAACGCCCGCAGGCTTTTTGTATCACGAGGATCACTCTCGCATGGAGAGCATCTGAAACGCCCGAAGGCTTTTTGTATCACGGAGATCACTTCCGCTAGGGAAGCATCTGAAACGCCCGCAGGCTTTTTGTATCACGGGGATCACTCTCGCCTGGAGAGCATCCGAAATGCCCGAAGGCTTTTTTTTGTGTAACAAGGACATGGCATGACAAGTGTAAGGGAAAGTTATTCTAGGGTGTCCACACGCACGCACACACAAGATAATCCTGTGGTGTCAAAAGTTGTTGTTTGTCGAGCTTAGACTTCGTCGTCAAGTCTAAGTCGTCAGGGCGACCCGGACGCTATCATTTCACGTCCGGTTATATACACTCACAGTCTAACAGTTCTAACAATTTAAGACCAATGCACGGTCAAAACGCAAGTGGGTACACTTGCCTGTGGTGGCGAGTGCGTCGTCTGTCCGGGGCGTCGCGTCCAGTCGTCGCATCCGCGGTAGTCCGTCTGAAAAAGGTCACTGTGACGGTGTCAGGTCGCGATTTCCATCAAGCCTATTAGGGTTCATTTCTAGGTTAAACGGGCTACCATAATAGTTCAGAGTCAAGTTGAAAGTTTAGCCTAGCCGACGAGTCTACCCTATATGCACAGTTCAAAAGTCCGGTCGTCGAATCTACTGTTTCACAACGTTTTAAGGGAGCAGAAAATAAATTTAGTTACAGTTGTCCGATTTTAGTTAGGTTTTCAGTTTCGCTACTGTGTGGGTTGTGCTACGAGTTAGGGGGAACCAACCTGAATGATGATTAACCGTGAATCTGGCGTCTGATCTGGAACTAGTTTCGGATCCCGTCACGGTCCCAGTTACCCGACTGTGGTAGCGTGGATGTCTGCGTCATAGGTATTTAACATAAGCTGAAAAAAATTGCTAATCATATGACTATAGCAATCTACCGTATGTTGGCCTAACTAGCTAACTTATGTTGTAAAGGAAACCACTGTTATCACAAACAACGTTACCATGCTATTATAATAATAACACCCTAATTGGCTATTCCAACATGACTTCAGTAACATGCCTATAGTTAAGCATTAGTATTAACACATTCATATACACTAATAGTGCCAAAATATCAGTATGCGTATAGACCATCAATAGCAACTCACGTTGGTGGGCACGCGACGAGGGGAGGGTTGACGAGGGTGGCGTCGGATTTGCTCTGTGGCGTCGAAGCGTCGGGTGGCGCAGGGAATGCCGCAGGCGGCGCGACGGGATCTGAGGGGGCGAGTGGCCGCGGGTCTGCAGAGGGAAGCTGCACACGCGGCGGTCAGGCACGTGGAGGCGACGCGGGGCTCCGCGGGAGATGGCGGCAGTGGGGCCACGGCGGTCTGGAGTTGCACGGCGCGGCGGCGGGCGAAGATGCGGCGGCTGCGCTGTAGATCTGCGCGGCGGAGAAGCAGATGGTGGCCGGAGGGGCTGAGGTGCGCACGCTGTGAGTGAGGGCGGCGCGGCGGCAGTCTGCGGCGGGGAGAGGCGGCCGCGGGGGTGCGGGCCGTGAGGGACAGAGAGAAGAGAAACTGAGAGAGAGAGAGAGAGAGAGAGAGAGAGATGCGAGAGAGGGCGGCTGCGGGATTTGCCCTAGGCTGCTGCGGGATGGGGAAAAATAGAATTAGGGTTAGGGTTAATGTCAGGGTTAATATTGATAACGAAAATTTTGATATTTGGCTATAAATTAAATAGTAAAAAGGGGAATCATGAGTTAGAGGGTGTACAATATAGGGGTATGTCTAGGGGAGGTTAGAGAAGCAGTTTAGGAAATATTTAAAACAGATTTAATAAGAGATTTAGCCAGATTTGGCTAACAATTTGAATTTGAACAATTTGGCTAATCGACGGTAGAGATTTATCCGAGCGATATCTCTCAATCCGGACGTCAGAAAAATAATCCGAAAATACCAGGGCGATCGTGGAGACGAGACGCATAGATCTACGGAGCCTGATCGTGCACTACGCCTACCAAAAATAAATGTAAAATTGGAAACGGTGTTTTGAGTCAAATGACTAAAACGCCCCTATCATTCAAAGTCGTTTTGCGAGAAAACGAGCGGTGAAACGACGTTCCCAAAAAGTACAATAAAATCCTACACTCCCAAACAATCACAACGGTATATCACATCGCATATTTCGGAATCCAGAAATAGCCAAATAAAATACGTGCACGATAAAGCACGTGCACGTAGAAAGTTCATAAGGTCGGAAAGCGACCGTTACACCACTTCCCCTTCATTCGACCTCCCTAGCCCCTCAGCAGGCCACTCCTTCGACAACTCAGACAACATCCATTCCCCGACATCCCAATCCCCCCTCGTTGGAGTCCTCATCATCAACACGGGGTGCAGACGATGGTAAACGAGCAGTAATGACAAACTTGTAAATACATGGGTTGTGAGTGGGAAAAATGGCAACCTTGTAAATAAGCCGGCCGTGCGCAGAACAAAAACGGTCGTGCGCGTAGCAATTCCCGTGAAGGAATAACCAACGGTTTAACACTCCAAAGCCATGGTCGAATCTTTCGCCGTTGCCTTTTAAACCCCAAACCCTCGCTTTCTACTCGTTTCTTCACCCAATCTCCAAATTCCCTCTTTTACTGATGGCATCCGCCCTCTTAAATCGAGCGGTCGTTGGTCTCAGATCGGTTCGGCCTGCGCTTTCTCTTGCCCAAAATTCCCGAACCTACAGTTTCTTCCCAAAGGCGAGTCTCCTCCTCCTCCTCTGTTATCCTAATTAGCTCCAATTCTTCTATCTAGGGTTTAAATCTTTGTCATTCCGATGAGTTTCGATTAAAATTGTTGTTGTCGTTTTGGGGTCTTTTAATGTTATTATCTTGTTTGTCTTTATTGCTGTTGCTTTTGATGATGGTGATGTTAGTTTAATGATTTTGGTTGCAGAAT
Organism: Scilla litardierei; assembly: GCA_030789695.1. Taxonomy (NCBI): domain Eukaryota; kingdom Viridiplantae; phylum Streptophyta; class Magnoliopsida; order Asparagales; family Asparagaceae; genus Scilla; species Scilla litardierei. Next base: position 57,921,225 of record CM061139.1, read on the forward strand.
GGACCATCTTATCGTCGTGCCCGCGTCTCACAGGTGGTTTTTCGTCCGAAAAATTACATCTTTGTTCGGTGTTGCGGGAATGCGTCGTCTGTTGCAAGCATGACTACATCTGCGATCGATTCTGTTTCACGGAGTGAGCCAGTGGTTTCCTGTGATTGGTTGCATGCTAATCTTAGAGATCCTGGCGTCAAGGTGATTTCTTGGAATTATTTCTCTTCTTGTTGAGATTTTTTTTTAAAATTTGATTTTTGGTATCTTAAGTGATTTTATTTTGTTTAGTTCATCTGAAATTGGGGTTCCTGTCTAAGAACGCCGTGTCAGATGCCATATTTTTATGAATTCATGGTATCAATTCATGGAATCGTGAAGAACAACATGGATTAAAAGTTAGGAGTGGAATGTACCAGGAAAGACTTTATTTTCGTTATGCATTGGACAAATTGAAAGCATTTGAATAATTATTTGCAATTGGAGTCGGGTCTAGTCCTTATTGTATGTTGGGATTTTTCCATTGGGGTTTGTGTTACGGAATAAATCCGCATATCAAGAGTCTATGAAAGTTGTTGATTGAACCTGGATGGGGTAGCCGGGGTGCGTAGCAGATAGGTGATCAGACGATCCGACCCCCGGTTGGCGAGGGCTCCAACCTGCGCCATGGATGCTGGGACCGAGCGATCTTCTCAGCTATCTGTAACACAGGAAGCTCGTCAGGGGGTCGGGTCTGGGGCTCGATCAAATCACCTCCGATGCTTAAGTCAGTGGCTGATTTAAAAGGGGCTAGGTGGGGCTAGGTTTGACCTGTTGGCAGGCCGTACGCTAGTCCTCCTACCAAGCTATGGAGGAGGAAAATATGGAATTTGGTGGAATAAGTGTTGAGTGTTTTGGCTACCTCAATGTTGAATCTCGGAGATCCCCCACTCTTTCACCCGCTGCCTTCAGGCCTTTTTATAGGTGGTCCATCCCGTTGTAATGATGAGACTTTATTGTTGTATTTGATGGTGGCGCACAAATAAGGAAGTGTTGGCTAAGAGAAGCATCCGGATTAATGGCCATGAAGGCGTGTCATAATTACTGGATTGATGACCATAGTTATTGGATGAAGGCATGCCACAATTGGCGTAACAATAGCCCCCATCTCCCGAGCTTAACCGATGCGAGGATAGATGTTGTGTGATGTGTAATGAGAGCGAGAAGTGGCTCCTTTCGTATAATTTGGCCGGCATGTGAAGTTGTCTGGGGACAATAACGGGTTGGTCCGATGAGAAACATGTCGGTCCGCTGGGGGAGTGGCCCCAGCCTTACGGCAGTCGGTATGTTGACTTGCTGGGAGAGTGGCCACCAGCCTTACGGTCGGCTGGTTCGTTCGATGGCGAGAGAAGTGGCCCCTTACTAATGTCCGACAAAGGAGTAGGTCGGTCCGCTGGACGAGTGGCCTACAGCCTTACGGCCAACTAGTTCATTTGGTGGCGAGGGGAGTTGCCACTCGAATAATGTCCGACGAAGGAGTAGGTCGGTCCGTTGGGAGAGTGGCCCACAGCCTTACGGTCGAATGGTTCGTTCGGTGGCAAGAAGATTGGCCCCTCGACTTACTCCGATGATGAGTATGTCGGCCCGTTGGGGGTGTGGCTCCCAGCCTTACGACAGAATTGTTGAGCTGATCGTGTGCCTGCACACTTTAGTAAAAATAAAGTAGGAGAGTTGGCTGATCAAATGCCATCTTTGGATACATTTGTCGAAGATGCGTCAGCTTGTCAAAAATATGTTAGCTTAGTAAAAATCGAAACCAAAATGAATTGAGGAGTTTGTTTGTTTGGAATGTTTTACCGATAATACCTCAATGTGGTCGTTGGATGAACTTGGGTGGAGGAGGTAGTACAAGTCTTTATGCGTATGTTATGACACTTCCCTCGACGGCTCGGATTTACCCTGGCAAGTGAGAAACTCGAATAGTTGGAAATTGTGTTCACACATTGGCGCATGTCAGCCAGATGGGCTGGCCTCCTTCCGGGTCGATCGGCTGGATAGGTCGACCTCCTCCTGTGTCGGTCAGTCACCTCCTGGGTTGATCGACTGGATGGGTTGGCATCCTCCTGGGTCGGTCGGTCACCTCCTGGGTCGATCGGTCGAATGGGTCGGTCCATAGGGCATGCACTGCCCTATTAATAGAGAGTGGATCACCGATTTGAATTGCAGATGGAAGGGTTTCACCAGCAGTGACATGTTTGAAGTCACCCCATCCTGATTTGTGGTAAAGGTATATAGAGGGTTAGCATCGGTAGCTTGCATACAGACCAACCGTGGAACTCAATCAACTAAGCCAGGCTCCCGACACTTGTCACAACCTTTGAAGAAGGCATAGATGTTCCCAAGGTTGCCGCCCAGGATAATGACCCAATCAGGGACTTCCCGTCGAAATTGCTGCAAGATTCCAATGGCAGCAGTCTCTTGACCTTCACGGCGAAGGGAGTTGAGAGAGTTGGCTAAATAGATAGGGAGCTCAGCGGTGACTTCCCGAATGAGACGCATTCAGCCGTCAAAGTTTGTGTCAAGGAAGAGAAGGTGGCACCTTTTGTTATGGGCTGGACTAGCTGGGTTACAGAGATGCGATCGGCTGGAAAGAAGATGATGTCGAGAATATGGGCAGCCACACAATAGGAGAAAGAGCATCAAAGGTGTCACCAGTGGAAGCACAACCAACACCAGCAATGTGGCTCTTTAACTAGCAGCGGAGGCGGTTGACCTGTGATACGAGCATGGTCCTCCAGAGATCCTTAATTGATCCCGTATGCGAGACCCCGCAGTGCTTGACCCACACAAATCATTCGTCCCATCCAAATAATCCATCCCCTCTTAGCCCGGAACAGATTCGAGTTCCCTTTAAGCAGCGTGACAATATGATCCGGTTCGATCTCCATCAGCACGAACTCCTTGCTCTACATCCCAGAGCGGCGAGGCCGGGTAGCGATTAGGCCATATGTTTTGGAGATGACCTGAGGAGGTGAGGAGGTGGCGAAACGTACGTCGGCTGTTGGCTAAGAAATTGAACTCCTCACTCGAATCTATAACTTTGTACGCTCCGTGTCATAAAATCCGAGGGGGTTATCCTCATCTCTCCCAACCCCCCATTTCTCGTCCATTGGAAGCGCAAAGAGCTCCATGTCCGTCGACTAGACTCCCTTGCGGAGTTCGACCGGCACACCATGATCGATCACTTGAAAGAACCCCCAATCTTTGGATGCGGCTTCAACTTCGACAACGAGGCCCATCAAGGCATCGGGGATGTCGTCGCCTTCGTCGGAAATATGGGTGGTGAGCAAGGGAAAGCCAGAGGCGAGCGAGCATAGGACCATGCGCATGAGAGTCATGCCATAGACTTTCCGGACCAACTTGTCCCCTAACACCCGGAGGAGAGCTGGCCTGTAATAATTGATGGGTTCCAGCACAAGAACTCAATGGCACAAGTTGGGTAAAAGAAAGCAGGAGGGTTATGTTCGCTCGGACCTGAGCTCGGACTGCCCCAAACCCGGATGGAACCCAGTGTTTGCTCGAAGGGAGTGAGCTCGGACGGAGGGCCCAAGCTCCGTGGAGGTGGGCTCGGCTAGCTCGGCATAGAGGCTCAGATGCTTGGACGAGCATTGAGCTCGGAGATTGGAGCTCAGCTCGCTTGGCATGCATGCTTAGATGCTTGGACGGGCCCAAACTCGGAGATGGGAGCTTGGACGGAGGGCCCAAGCTTGGAGATGTGAGCTTGGCTCGCTAGGTATGGAGGCATTGAGATCGGCAGGATCGACAGACCTGGCTGGATCTGTGATAGCTGATGAAGTAAAAGCAGTAAAGAGTGACGATTTTGACGCAAAACTGCCGAATTTATTGTTAGAGAAGGAGAAAGGCACATTGTTCTCCTGTTGCTCTGTAATCTCGTCATGTGCAATGTCGCCGACAATCGTTTACTCTCCTTGCCTACGAAACACATCCATTATGAAAAACGCAATCTTTCCCCTCAACTCCCTTCAGATACATCAGCAGGGTCGCCTTCCCGAGCAGCTTTTCGGAGTTCACCCCACACGTCGAGCCCCGTCGGTCGGTGTCGATCGCAACCTTCAGATTCGATCTCCCGGCAAAGATGACAGATTTGGAGACGATCTTGTCGAGATCCGACCGGCTGAGGTGGAAGTTGGCGGCAAAGGGTGGTGTATGGGGATTCCGCTCGGCGCCGACGAAGTCAGTAGGAACCAAGTGACCGCCACTGTCTGATAAGGAAACTAGTTGAGGCAGACCTTGCAGTAGCAGGGAGACGAGGATGGGTGGACGTCGGAGCGAGCAGGTCTGGAGGCGACGAGGATCTTTAAGGCGAAGTTTCCAGGGGAAGACCAGGTACGACATGATCCTGCTCCTCTTGCTTACGTCAAATGCCACCCTAAGATTAGGTAGTTCTAGGGGTATGGAAGAAGAGAGTTTCCGAAACTTGAAGAACTCGGAGCTGCTGGGAGCGGGGGTGGCAGTCGGGAATCGGCCATTTAGGCATTTGAGTAGCGGAACCAGTCTTTGCCGATGTGGTTGACGACGTAGATGTCGACTCGTTCTCACAGACGGCACCAAATGTTACGGAATAAATCCACACGTCAAGAGTGTATGGAAGTTGTTGATTGAACCTGGATGGGGTAGCTGGGGTGCGGAGCAGGTATGCGATCAGACGAACTGACCCCCGGTTGGCGAGGACTCTAACCGGCATGGATGCCAGGACCGAGCGATCTTCTCAGCTATCTGCAACACAAGAAGCTCATCAGGGGTTGGGTATAGGGCCTGACCAACTTCCCTCCGATGTTTAAGTCAGTGCTTGACTCAAAAGGGGCTCGGTGGGGCTAGGTCCGACATGTTGGGAGGCCGTATGCTAGTCCTACGACCAAGCTATGGAGGAGAAAAATATGAAATTTGGTGGATAAGTGTCGAGTGTTTTGGCTACCTCAATGTTAAATCTCGAAGATTCCTCACCCTTTCACCTGTTGCATCTAGGTCTTCTTATATGTGAGACATCCAGTTGTTATGATGAGACTTTATTGTTGTTATTGATGGTTGCACACAAATGAGGAAGTGTTGACTATGAGAAGCATACGGATTAATGGCCACGAAGGTATGCCATAATTGCTGGATTGATGGCCATAGTTATTGGATGGAGGCAGGCCACAATTGGTGTAACAATTTGAATACCTATTGATCATTTGTTCTAAATTGCAGTACTTCATTGCAGTACATTAGTGATTTTAAACAGTAAAATCATTGAACCAGATCTTTAAGAAAATTTTTAGACTTACTACTCGACAATATTTGAAAACGATGTAATCAGTTGTTTGATTTCGTTACTTTTAATGAGACTATTGAGGAAGTAAATAAGAAAATTTATAAATATTTTTTTTGGGAAGAGGAGATGATATAGCCAAAAGGCCTATGCGAAACAATAAAAAATTTATTTCAAATACATATATGTATATGTTAAAACTTAAAATTAGTTGTGAGAAAAAGTGGTATACAAAAGTTATTGTTACCAAGCTGAGATGTAAGTTTACTGAAATTTAGAAAGCAACTATTATGCGAACTTGTGCAGATATGTTATAGAAATACAAAAACTCTTCAGCAATCACATGAATCAGTAATAAATGTTATTTTACTCTACTAAACATCCAAATGAGTCTACCCTCAACGGACCATGGTTTATACCATTACTGTTCTACTTACATATTTTCGTTCCCCGTGATGAAGCTGTCCTAGTTCCTAGAAACGTTAGACTTGATAGATTTGACCGTAGCCTTTTGGGAGTTTGCGGTTGCTCTTGATGGGAATTGGGAAATGAATGTTAACATAGGTGCCCAATGATTTTTTGCGTTTGGATGCGAGATTTATGTTTTTTCTACAAACCATAGGTACTAGGAATCAACCTTAGAGATTATAGAAAAATTAAAAAAGTAATAACCAATGGTCAAGTATTCAGTAGACAAGAGAAAACTATCATTAGTTAATGATCGTTAGAGAAGAAACATAAAGAAAAATATTTTGTTGTATAATGGCAGCTTATATGGCTGGCGTGAGTATGATATGTTAATGAGTTTTAACGGCTCCAAAAGGTAGGGGCTTCTGGGAGTAGGGGTGGCAAATTGCACCCGACCCGACCTGACCCAAACCTGGCCTCTTGGGTCGGGTATGGGTAGGGGTCAATTCGGGTCGGGTCGGATTCGGGTTGACCCGACCAACCCTGATAAAATCCGGGTCGGGTACGGGTTTGACCCGTCAACCCGGTTGACCCGAATTCCACCCGGTAATATATATATATCTATATTACAATTGAGAGCTGTTTTTGAACTTATCCTATGTGGCAATGTCACATCAAGTTTTGGGTTGTGTGAAAATTTGTTGGGAGAAACTTTGACTGACCCACCTTTTGAAATTCACATCATCCCTTAAATTGAACCTTTGACTGATAGGTTGGTAGTATTTCGGGTCTGCCGAAAACATTGGCTATCAGCATATGTTAATTTTTGGCTGACCCACAATTAATTCGGTTTAAATACATTAATACGTTAGTGCTCTTCCAAAATTAATTCAGCATTATCAGCATTTTTTAAATACCCATCAACATAAGCATTTGTTTTAAAAAACGTTGACATTAGTGCTCTTCCAAAAAACAGCGCCTGAAGCATTAGTGCTCTTCCAAAAAAACACAGACATTAGTGCTCTTCCAAAAAAACGTTGGCAGTCTGATGACATTTTTTAAATGCCCATTGCTTCTCCTTAAGCTGCCAACGTAAGAGGCTAAGAGCTACCACATTGCTTCTTAATAATTTTTTACATTAATAATTTTTTTGGATATGCTGATTAATTTTTTTGGAAAGCTTTTTCTGTGTCAAAGCACTGGTCATCATCATGACATTAACACAGACTAATTTTTTTACATCAAAAAGTGTGTCAGTCAAAACACTGGCGCCTGCACTTCGATATGCTGATAATGTGAATTTTCGATTAACAATTAACAATTGATCATTCTTTAAAGCGCCTGCACTTCATTCGAGAAAAGCATCAAAAGACGCCTGCACTTTGGGTCATCATCAGGCGTCTCTTCCAATTCTTGCGTCTCTTCCAATTCTTGCGGGGCCCACGAACACAGCTACTACCCATCTGGTACTGAAGCTGCAGTCACTCTTCTTCTGCCCTACTAAATATAGAAACGAAATACAAATTGGGGGACTAACATTTTTGTTAGTGACTAAAAATTTTGTGAGTAATTAAACAATGTGAGAACTAAAGTCTCTTGAGTTGACCTAAATTTTGGGGAACTAAGACTTTGATTAGGGAACTTAGATTTTGCGGAGGGTTTCTAAAATGAATCATGTACACAATTTCAGGGGAACTAAGATTTTGAGGGGGGAATATCTAAAATGAATCGTGCCCACATTTTCGGGGGAACTAAGATTTTGAGGGGGAAATATCTAAATTGAACCGTGCCCGTGGGCATGGGTTATAGACTAGTATATATAATATGAGAAAAATATGCCTGAGGTTGACCTCAGGCAGAATTACCTGCGCACAACCCCGCTGTTTGGGGTTTGTAAGTATTTTTTTTTGAATTTTTTTGCAGTAGGTAGATATACTTGTTATGTAGCTCCTCACAAAATTTCAGGTCAATCCGACACCGTTTGAGCCTCCGTTCATCGATTTCAAAAACGTTGCGTAAAACTGTCCAGAATTAGTTTGCAATGATAACCCTTGTACAAAGAATAGAATTAGAGTGATAAATTTATGTCTGTTCCTCAAGTAAAAACAGTTCGGTCAGTTCCTAATCCTTCAAAAGTATTTTCGCTTGCTCGGTGATGGTAGAAGATATAATTTCTTGGAATTGAGGTTTATTCTTTTTTAAGTAGGTACGTAACTGAATGATAAATTTCTTTACCTGTCCAATTTCTAACGGATCAAGATATCCATTTGCTCCGAACTCTGTCTATCTATACTACCTACGCAATTAGGAGATTGGAATCCAAGAACGGTGGGACAAGCAAGTCATCTTTTTTGATCACCGAAAAGCAAAGCCGGTATGCGAGCCGGTCCCGAGGAAGAGTCTTCTTGATGCACCTATTCTGGACAGTTTTGCGCAACGTTTTTGAAATCGCTGAACGGAGGCTCAAACGGTGTCGGATTGACCTGAAATTTTGTAGGGAGCTATATAACAAGTATATCTAATTGCTGCAGAAAAATTCAAAAAATACTCAAATCACCTGAACAGCGGGGGTGTGCGCAGGTAGAAATACCTGAGGTCAACCTCAGGTACATTTTTTGCATATACTATAATAGACTTTCCTAGGAGTGTTGGTTAACACAATTTGTTGGGTTGTTCATGAATCCATGTTGGCCCCTCTTCGATTCCCGGTGGAAGCAATTGTTGGGTTATTTATTTCTATTAAATTTTGTTATTCCCAAGTCGAACCCGTTCCGAACCCGACCCACACCCGACTCGAACCAACCCGAACCCGACCCGAACCCGACCCGCATGATTAACTGGGTCAGTTACGGGTGACCCAGTTTACAATCGGGTTGGATACGGGTTCCCGAATCCTGACCCTGATTTAATCCGGGTCGGATTCGGGTTCACCCCTATTCGGGTCGGGTCAGCACCCCTATTCGGGTCGGGTCAAATCCGACCCGACCCGACCCCGACCCGACCCGACCCGTTTGCCACCCCTATCTGGGAGTCATTGAGAATATGGAAGCTGATGTGGTTTAAAGAAAAATAGTGTATTTTTTGTGTGTAATGGAATACATATATGGTGCATTAAGGACCTATTACATTGGCTGATCAAAAAAATATGGATGGTTAAGTATTCTGCATTCCATATTCCTCTCATGCCCCATTGATTTGATCCGGAATTCAAGAAGCTTCGTTCAAAATAAAGCTTTGACATTTTGTAGCTGTTGCAAGGGCTACTACAGAACGGGAATGTGGAGTAATTTTGGATTTGAGAAGGGATGGACTGGGTGAGTGCACGCATGCTGGACATTTCTCTTCTATCTTTCCTTTTCCTTCTCCTTTGGGGGTGGGGATCCCGCATAATTAAGAATTCCTTTGTCCAAGGGGAGAAGGAGCGAGTTTGATGTGTTTATCTTTACATTTGTTCTTCCATCAGTTGGAGAAGAAGCGGAAACCAATAATGCCCATGGAATTTATGCTGTTGTCAATACCTCTTAATTTTTAATCAGAAAGAGAAGTTTCGATTTTAAAAATTCTATATATCAATGTAATGCATTTACTTAGGTCTGCTTCCTTACTGTCTTCCTTGTCTTAATAGGTCAGACCTGGAATCTCTTATTTGGATAATTAGTCAGGAAGTTGGGTGCTTTATTTTACTTCTATTCCTAATGCTCCATACAGGCTAAGTTACATGCATTTTACTTACTTGTTTTCACTTTTACTTCAAATAACATTTCTGCATTTGTATGTATGGTTACTTTATTTATTACCTTAGACTCTGTATATATTTCTCCTAACTATCCTATTTCCCCCTTAATTGTGACTTCTCATCATGTTATATTTATCATGTTCCCTTTTTGATTTAAAGGTATTAGATGCTTCCTGGTACATGCCTGATGAACAAAGGAACCCGTTTCAAGAATATCAGGTATAGTTGTGCAGAGCACTTTGTGCTTTGATTTCTAATGCTATATCGCTTGATTTAAAAAGTTTGATCATGGGTAGAGGTTGTCTTAACTCTTAAGAAGGCCTGAGCACATGTTCGATATGAAAGGTGAAGTGACCGGAGGATCCAGCCTATACTTTTGTTTCTGGTTTATGTCTAATTCTAGATCGTAATAAGCAAGTGTCTCATCCGTGATTCTTTCAATTTCATCCATCTTGTTTCATGCTGCATTATTGGTTGCACATGAAATACCGTCTCTGATTAATGTATGTACCAGTGATTATTGCAGCATATGTTGCAAACCTGTTGAGTTACTTACCTTTATGGAAGAATTCATTAGTTCAACCTTTCTTCCAAACATACGTTCTGTCTTTGGATGCTTTTTAAGCATAACAATTTATCTATGTTTTATGGCTTCTAAATTGTACTATTACTTTGATGGCATGTATCCATTTTACTTAAAAGCTTAAGCTGTTTGGGTTGTGGTCCTTCATTGCGAAACAAGCAATCTTACATGCCCCCTTACAATGTTCTTAAAGGTGGTTACATTACGCATGCGGTTTGACGGTGCATAGTGTTTAAATGGATCATGCACCTGATTTTATGGATTACACAAAAATGAATAGTTATATATATAGAATGTAGATATGTATATGTGTGTGTGTATATATATATTATATGTTTATGTACATGTATATGTATAAATGTACATTAGATGTAAAAACTGTTTAAAAACCGAGGAAAAAAGGAAAAAATATTATCAACTTATCACTGTAGTATGCATAAATTTACAGATAGGAGAAGTGTAAATATGTGTATGAAGCGATCTAAAAGTTTCAAACTCAAGTCCAACCTAAATATGAATCATATGATAATGCTCAGGATCCATATATTCAATCTCATATGTTTGCTGTTGCAAATAGCCAATTCTCATCATTGAAATTTAATATTTACTAAATAACAATTTTTTGAAGATTTTTAATGTTGCAGGTTTGTTGCTGTTACTTATTGTTACCAATCTTGCAACTGCAAACATCAGTAACAACAACAACAATGTCAGTGGCTGCAAAATTGCTGTGATTGTTACCGTAGTTGCAAGAATGATAATTGCAAGTACTAGCAACACCGATAATTTAGTAAAAATTAAAAAAATGACCTTCAAGATTCAAATCAGAAATCTAGAAATAGAAATAAAAAATCCTAAAAAATTGGAATTTTGTGTGGATTATATGATTAGTAAGCGGATTATGCTTTAGCATGTGGATTATGCAGGCGCAATATGCGGATGCGCATAATTCTTTTATGCGTGCTACGCACCTGCATAATTCTTTTATGCAGTTTCTTCGTGTGACCGGTATGTGGATTATGCACCTAGTACGCAGATTATGCAGGCACATTATGCCGATTATATGGGTTATGCAGATGGATAATCATTTTATGCGGTTTGTTTGCATATTTTGTTTGCATACATGCGACTAGTTGCGGCTTTTAGCCCCATGGCGTTAATGCGGCCGCATAAAACACATTTTAAAACACTGCTTTTACATGAACTTTTGGTTCACTGGAAAAATCCTCAACCTAAAAGGATGTGATTATCAAACAAACACAAATTAAAGCAGTTAATGATGTTTGACCTATAGATCTTTTCAGATCTGGTGTTGAGATTCATGCCAGATATCTATTTTTGATTCATGCCAGATATCTATTTTATCAACAAGCTTAAACTGATGAACTTTATATGTGATGGGATTAAACAACCATAGTAAAGAAAGCATAATTCTAAATTTAAGATTCTTTTGTTTAGATTCTCAAATATTACATTGGAATTCCATCAAGGAAAATTGAAAATGATGTTGTCGTGAAATTAGAGTTGATCAAGCTAATTTCATTAGTTCTAAAAAAATCTTGCTGAAACTAACATGATAAATTTTAATAAATATTTTAAAGCATTTTTATTGTGAAATTCAATGGGACATTTGAATTAAGTTTGCACTTCTTGAAGTGTCTGGCAGTGTTATTTACACTGGTCCATCTGACATTAGGAAATTCTTTAGTAAGGCTGGTTTGGTATTACTACCTCTTGACTTTTGGGTTACAATTTATTTAAGCTAAGTGCTTACGTCTGGTTATTGGTCTAACTTATTAATTTGGATTATTTTTTGGCACTAGTTCTTAATTTGTGACCAAATTTTATTAACAAAAATAGATGAGTAAATAATTCAAACACAAATATTACACACATTAGCTATATGTATACATGAATGCTCACACTCGTGTATTTTTATTTATTACGTATACTAAAATTGACATAAACCTAGATGATTTATGTTGTTCTTAGTATTTTTACTTCAGTCTCTATTTTTTTTTATTTTTTTATTTTTTTATTTTATTTTTTTTTTTTTTGGGGGGGGGGGGTGCTGAACTGACCAATTACTCGCCTTTATTGTGGGCTCATTAACATATGAGAAGCATGATGGTATCTCAAAACTCATGGAACACAATTCCTCTGTATAAAGTGTCATCCTTATAGAAGTACTACACTTTGTATTGCTTTATAGTAACCTTGGATGTGCATAAAAAGTTCAGTTGGCCTTGAGTCACTTTTGAACACAAGATATTCTCTGACGGTTGTAAAACATGGGAATTTATGTAGCATATTGCATCATCATCCTGATGCAGTCTAGCTTTTATAGAAGACATAAATGCCATTGTCATTAATGTTTCTTTGTTATGTTCTTTTCTGGGGAAAGTAAGTTGGAATTCCCTACCGAGGCTTAAAACTCGTTTTTGATTTTTGCCCATATCAAAACATTGGTTTTTCTGTTTTGATTGTTTCCGTCAAAATGATAATTTTCATGTAATAAAATAATAAAAACAGAAATAAAAAAATCAAGATATTGTGCATTGCAGCCTAGGCAGCCTTAAGTTTGTAGTGCTGCTATTTTTTCATTTGGTGTTAAATGGTTAAAGTGCTCATCTGTTGTCAGACTATGTCCACGTATAGTTCCCTTTTACTATGCATTCTTTAATATATTAATTTTCAATTGTCTATTTTTAATAGGTGGCTCACATTCCTGGTGCATTATTCTTTGACGTCGATGGAATATCTGATCGAACTTCAAACGTGAGATCACTTCTCTCCCTACTTTATTTGTCTCCTTAAAAGATATCATTGGATTGAGTTTTGTGCTGATCTTTTGCATCAGTTAGTGTTATCCTGGAATTTGTGCACTATCTTCTTTCATAATATACTCATGGTTTAGCTATTCTATTTCTTTTCCTAAACTTCAATTGTTATCTGTTCATACTTTGCTTGTTTATAGAATTGTACCAAGGTAGCGATTAATAATTTCTTGTTTTTTTAAAATTTGTACTCAGATGTAAATAGATACTAGAACTTTAGTTTCACATGATTCTAAATTGTTAGCTTCCCACGGTAGTTGTATTCCTGTGGTTCTACCTACATCTGTGAGCAAATGCACCATAAGAAGACTTGAATCATTTGAATCATATGGTTTCATTCTTGTGTCACACTAGTGGTGTAACCATGGGTTGTAAGATTACAAGGTAGACGATCATGGGTTTTCCCCGTTGAAACAAGCTGCTGACCAGATCTAGAAAGTGAATAAAAAGAGAAGAGGAAGAGGAATTGATGACAGAGAAAATAGGATGACTATATAACCTGCATCTTCGGCACAAACACATTTCGTTTGACCTCTTCCACATGTTAGACTCTTCTATGGGCTAGTACATCATTATATATTGACGCTTCACCTATCATATCTGGCTGTTAATCAATTCATTACCCTTAGTTTCTAGAACCGACTACCACGATAAATAACTAACTCTCATAAAAAAAATAAAGCCTTAGCTATCGTTACTGAACCGAAACATTATTGTGCAAACTTAAGCACACTTGCATCAATTAACACTCCTTAATAAAGGCTGAAAATTAGATGGTGACTCTTGAGTAACTTAAGCATGCATCAAGTGTGACTTCGTCCAACATTATCGTGCAAACTTCGGTCCAAAATGCAGAACATTCTCCATCATTCCCAGACACTAGTAATGACATATCTTCAATTAGAAGGACAATGGAAACCACTTTGGAGAGGTTATTGTAATGGTGAACCCTCACAGCAATGTCCCATTTTGCACAAAATCTGGGATGTAAGTTTGCTTAGTGCAGCCATTTGCTATTGTGGAGTTGCCAGAGTCGCCAAGAAGCATTGAGTGTGCTTTATGCCAGTTTTGTGGGTGATAAAGCTCCATTTCGCCATCTATCAATGTCTATTCCTTTTAATCTTCCTTTCACACATTCAATAGGAAATGAAGAGCTCTGAGAAATATACACTTGGATTTTACACCATGCTCTTTTGGAAAGTATTAAGAATTTTTTGCAAGTGTGATTGTCAGGAGAATCTTCTTGACTGGCTTTTCTCTCCAAACCCGTGTTTGATTATTAGTGATCGTCTTTTGGTAGGTGACGCGGAAGGAACATGGAGCATGTGTACATTCTATTGGGAATTGACGTGAATCTAAATCAAAGGACTCCTGATCGTAAATGTAAAATAACTTAGATTTTTAAGGAGTTGAGTTAATCTTTAAGAGTTTGTGTCATTGTAAACTTTTTATCTATGATTCCTTTTTATATTTCTTCTATTTGAGTCTTTATTTTAGGACTTTTGAGTTTTCTTTTGAAAGAAGACCCCATTATTTTTATTAAAAGTTTAACTCATGTTTAGAGTCTCAGTATGTGTCTAACATGAGTTTATTTTTTCTCCATTAACTATGCGTTTGTAATTGAATTTTTAAATGATAGAGTGAGTGAATAACATCTAAGTTTTGTAAACTATATTTACAACTTTAAAATCTCTTTGCATGTGATTTGTCGAGAGTGTGTGAGAAATATCCAGAGATTTGAAGGAATCTGTAAGGACCGTCTATACCTTGCAATACTAATAACAAGCACTCTAGAGGGGGGAATAGAGTAATGTCAATAATTGCGTAATTAAAAATTAAACTTGCAAATGCGGAATTATAAATGCAAGAGTAGAATAATTCACACAATCAATGCAAATGCTAACACAAGAGTTTTACACTGGTTTTCCAACTTGGGTACATCCAGCCATACAAATATCCACTATGATCCTACACAAGGTAGTGAATACAATCTCACGCAGAGATATCTCTCACAGCGAATTTGGATTCTCACAAAGAGAAATTCTTGCTCTCACACAGAGATACTTTAACTCTCACAAAGAGAGTACTCAACCAACCCTACACAAGGGATAAACTCTCACAAAGAGAGTAACTAGCTTTTACAAAGAAAGCTAGGGTTTCAATACACAGATGAAATAAGTACTCTTATCTATGCCTTGAGATGAACTTGCTCAATATGAAGAAGGTATGGAAGATGATCTCAAAGTGATGAGATGAACTTTGATGAACTTGGAAGATTTTCCTTGAGCTTGACTTCAATGCATGAAGAGGAAAGTGCTCATATAAGGGAAATGAGAGAGATTAGGAGTGGCTTATGAATCTCTAAGATATTCAATGTTAACCAAGAGTTCTAATAGAACTAACCCATCTCCTATATATATGAATCCACAATAACCCCTCAAAACCAAGCAAAAAGCCAAAGGAGAAAATCTGTCACGACTAGATTTTGGCAACTTACGGCTCGGACATGCTACTGTATAAGGATCGTCAGTCGACTGGTCAACGGTTAGATTATTCCTAACGGTTATAATCTGAGCCAGGACAGTCGACTGTAGAAGACTACACAGGCGCCTGTAAATGAGCAGGCGCCTGAATATACTTCAGCAGGCGACTGTCCCATGGGATGGACTGGAGCAAGAAACATGCAACTTACGCACTTGTGCATTCAGATGACTGACGAGCAAAGTCCAGGGGCCTGAAAAATGACAGGCGACTGTAAACTCTACATCAGTCGACTAACCCCCAAGATGGCGAGATGCCCAGAAAATGCAAGTTACGTACTTTGGCAGACAAACGACTGTAGGACAATTCCCAGGTGCCTGATGGAAGACATGCACCTGATAATAAACTTCAGTCGTCTGTTCCAAAAGCTCAAGAATGAGTCAATAAAAAGTTGTTTTGATTTATGCACAATAGTCGGCTGTAGAAAACTGGCCAGGCACCTAGAATCATCCAGTCACCTGTCCTGCCTTCAGCAGCCGCCTGTTGGAGAGCCAGAAACTCTAGTAAGAGTTTAAGGCAAGGAGAACCTATATGATTGGTTTTTATGATAATCCTAAGGCTCACTAAGATGGAAAATGCATATGCATGAGTGAGTAATCCATTTATCAAGGCATTACAATAATCCTAAATTCAAAAAGAGAAAAGCAAGTAAATGAAATTACATGGATTCCATTTGCTTCTCTTAGAGTCTAATCTTCAACTTTATTGCTCTCCATCATCTTCCAAGCTTTGGCACCTCTTGATGAGTTTTCCTTCATCAATATCTAAGTTTTGGCTATGCTCCTCTTGATGTCCATCCTTACACCAAGCTATTAGTCTCTAAATCATGCTATTCTTCATTTGATAATCATAAGACTAAAACATGAGAGTCATTAGCAACAACATAATGTTGTGATTATCATCAAAATAATATTGGTCTAAAACACCAATACCTAACAGAATCTTCAATTGATAAGCCACTAAAAGTTAGTGATCCTATGGTAAGAGGCTTAAAGCATATTTATCCATTTATCTTTACAAATTTGTAATTAGTTCTTTCCCAATTTCTTTCATCACATCTATATCGTCTTCTGCCGTTCGTATCAATTTAGTTGAACTAATTTCCTAATGTTTCTACCTCTCGTCTTTTCTTCAGACTTATATTAGTTTAGGTTTTATACTAGCTTAAAAACATATTCATCTTCTTTCATTCTCGTGGCAACACCCTAAATTCTCAAACCCAACATAAACTTCTTATTTTCAACCGATACATCACCCAACAACCTCTTTCAACAAGTAACAATCTCATCATCTCATTGCTCCTTCAATAGAAGCTTTAACTAATGTTACAACATCAGGCCATTATCATCACCTTCTCCTTCGATGCCTAAGGAAGCATTGTCATAATTTCATTCATAAACCAATCACTTTTCTAATTTTGACATCATTGGATCACTTAGATAGCAAGATCTCACCAATGCGCTGACCATCCTTGTCGGTAACTTTGGCTGACAACCTTCAACCTTTATTGCTAACATCACCCTCCAGTCATCATAACCATCTTCTTTAATATCATTATTGATTCATCCCATAAAATCATCATTATTAATTCATCCTATGAAATCCTCGACTTTGTCGTTATCGGCCATTCAATCCATCATTGAAGATCCATGTAGCCATCCTTGTCGTAGTCAAAAGGCTCAACGTAACCTCCTTTACAATTGAATGACACGCTGACTTGGGAGGACTGTCACCGACCAGTTCATATGTCATCGTTAGTCTCATCCATCTCTGTTGCTGTTAAGTCCTTTGCAATTGTTGACGGTCTCTTCCTTACCATCTTCAACATCACCATAGTTTCTTCTCTAATTGCCAATGTCAACGTTCGGTGCTATCTATATCACAGCGAGTTCTACCCTTTGGTCTTTGTCAAGATCATTGCCGCCCCTTCGTTTTAAACATGTTTGATGTGATCCTCAAGAGGAATTAGGATAAAATTAGGGGCTTTAAAAAGATTTGGAAACAATGTGAGATTTTTATTAGATTTTTAGTAAGGGTAATCAGATAGGTGTCGTCGATTCGAGAGGAGGTAGCTGATACGATCCGATAGATCGTATAAGCAAATCAATAAATTTAAAAGTGGAAAATGGAAAAGGTGGACTTTTTATAGAATAGAAATGCGAAGAACTACAAATAAAGCGGGTTTCTTTTGAGACGAAATCCTATCTCCTAGCTTTGAATGTCGGATCAAAGCCTAAGAACATTCTTTACGATGCCTAACAAGTTTCTTCATAAATCAAGCATATCCTAACCCTAGCCCACGCCCTCACTTATATAATGTTTAGGCGTGGTGCGTACAGAAAAACTAGCAAAACTTAGTGTGCATAAAGAAACTTCGCACAAACAGTCGGTGCACATAGCAATTACTCCTTCGACCTCCTCTCGTACGTAATGATCGCATCATTACTCTGTCCCTAAAAGAGCCAACTTGTCCTCAAAGTGGTACATGAAGACTGTGGAGGCCCTACTCCAAGTGCGTGCAAGCCTCCTCCCGGATCAAAAGGATGAAAATGATCTCCACAGCTTTTACTGTCGTTATGAAGAAATCCAAATCTGAAAGATTCAGATCTGAAAACTTGAATATCTGGATCTGAAGATTTTAGATCTGGATCTGCAAATTCCAGATCTGGATCTGAAACTTGACGATCTGGATTTGAAAATTTCAGATCTGAAACTTGAAGATTTGGATTTGAAACTTTTAGATCTGGATCTGAAACTTCCAGATCTGAAACTTCCAGATCTGGATCTGAAAATTCCAGATCTGGATCTGAAACTTCCAGATCTAGATCTGAAAATTGACGATTTGGATCTGAAAATTGACGATCTGAAACTTGAAGATTTAGATTGAAACTTTCAGATCTGGATCTGAAACTTGATCTGGATCTGAAAATTTCAGATCTGAAAATTCCAGATCTGGATCTAAAAATTCAAGATCTGGATATGAAACTTCCATATATTGATCTGAAAATTCCAGATCTAGATCTGAATCAAGCGTGGAATCGCCCTGATTCTCTTCCACTTGGATCCTCTTGCCTCGATCTCTTCCCTTTCCGGTCGTTAGGGTTTGTAACATCTCCATTATCGCCGGAATTGACGCCATGGCCTCCCTCACAAACTTCAGATCTGAAGTAGCTTCCTTCAATACTTGGAGATCGCGTCCTGTCTGCGCGGCTTCCCTCCTCATGGCCCGAATTTGTTGTAGATCACCCATGGATCGTAGATGCTCTGATACCAATTTGATACGATCCGGTGAATCGAATCAATAAAAATCAGATTTTTAAAGAGGAAAAATTAAAAAGTGGAATTTTTATTTGGAATTTGAAGAAGAACAAAGATAATTTGAGTTCCTTCGAGACGAACCCGATCTCCTAGCTTTTATTTGAATGGATAAAAAGCCTAAAGATCCCTCACAAGATGCCTAAGGATGTTCTTCAACAAAATAAGGAAAAAAAGTAAAAAGACGGCTAGCTCTAATAAATAGAAAGGAGGGGATTTACTAATCTAGCCCGAAAAGACTAGAATACCCCTGGACTAACCCACTACGTGGTACCACGCCTCCTACGCCGCACGTAAGTCACCATAGGGGGCGGGCCCCTTCATTATGGCCGTCGGATGTGGATGTGTGCGGATCCGGATCCGCATCAGTAGCTCTCCTTACTTTAGATTTGAGAGCAAAGCCTAAATCTCCAAGATCTAGGGTTCTATGGACTCTTAGAGGATTTCCTTCACAAAATTCAACATAGCCCTTTAACCCTAGCTGCTATATAATAAAAACACTTTCTGTCCAGAAATTACAGAAATTACAAAACTATATCTGAAGGCCAAAATACGAAAACGCAATTGGTTCAGTTTCTTGCTTTGTCGCACCGCTATCGAGCCTTATTCACATCATCTGGTACGTTACAATCTTATCATTACTCCCTCCTAAAAGAGTCACATTGTCCTCAAGGTGAAAATCTGGAGACTGCTGCTGTATAACTCCAAAAGACTTCCAAGTGGCATCATAGTCAGTGTGGCTCTTACAGTGGATCAACATCTCTCTGGCCCCTGCATTTCCTTGGCGGGACCCCATTTACCTTCAGTGGTTCCACGATCACCTCCATATCCTTAGTCAAAGTAGGCGGTAGCATCGATGAAGGCATGCGATATCCAATGACTTGACGTAACTTTGATACATGGAAATTGGGTGTATAGTGGATGTCAGTGGTAGATTCAATCTGTAAGCAACTTCTCCAATCCTGGCCTATACCTCATATGACCAAAGTAGCAAACTCCGAGCTTCACATTACGCCTGTGGGCCAAAGGTCTCTGGCGGTATGGCCTTGGCTTCAAGTAAATCATGTCTCCCACTACAAACTTGACTTTTCTTCTATGCCCATCTGCCTTCTTTTTTATTATCTGTTGCGCTCTAGTCAAGTGCCTTTTCAACTCCTCAAGGACCCTGTCCATCTTCTCTAAGTACTGCTCGACCTTTGACATCGGTGTCTAACTATGGTCGTAGTGTATGATGCGGAGGATCGTGGCCATATAAAATCACGAGTGTGGTCTGTGCAGATGTGTGATAGGCCGTGTTGTATCAATATTTTGCCCATGCCAACCACCTCACCAACTACTTAGGTGCCTCTAACACGAAACTTCACATATCTGTCTCGATGCTCCTGTTGACGACTTTTGTTTGGCAGTCAGTCTGTGGATAGTAAGCAGCGTTCCTCTTAAGGACAGTTCCGTGTATCTTGAAAAGCTCTCTTCAGAAGTGGCTCAAAAACACTCGATCCCTGTCATACACAATGGACTCAGAAAACCCGTGCACTCGTACTATCTCCCTTATGAAAGCCGTCTCCATTGTCACTGCGGTATAGCGGGGTCGAAGTGCCACAAATTGAGCATACTTGCTCAGTCGGTCAACCACAACAAGTATAACTGAAAAATCCTTCGATCTCGGTAGTCATCCGATGACATCCATAGTAATCTTCCTTCTCCCATACACGGTCAGGCAAAGGAAGTGGCTGTAGTAACATCACAGGAGCCATCATCAAGTATTTGTGATGCTGACAAACGCTATAATTAGCCACTATCAGGGCCACATCTCATTTCATCCATGTCCAGTACATCTCTCTGACCATCCGTTGGTAAGTCTGCTGCGTCCTAAAATGTCTTCCAATAGCACTACCGTGGAACTCTTGAAAGATAGTCTGAATATGAGTAGAAGTTCTAGGCAACACCAGCCGCCCCTGGTACAATAGTCGCTGTCCCTCCAAAGATTTGCCCGGGTACTTCGTCGATCATTGTAGCAAAACGGCCCGTATCTTTGTCAGCTCCTCCTCATACTTAATTTTGTGCAATAAGGGCTCCCAATCAAGCATCACTGGCACAGATAAAACTGCCAAATGTGCATCATCACATCGACACGACAGAGCATCTGCAGCCTTGTTCTCCAGACCAGGCCTGTACTGGATCTCAAAATCATTTCCTAGGAGTTTGGATAACCCACATCTGACGCCCTTCTGTCACCGCGTGCTGCTCTAACAAATACATTAGGCTTCGTTGATCTGTGCGCACAATAAGCTTTCTGCCAAGCAAGTATGTCATCCACTTCTGCACTGCTAATACGATGACCATTAACTCCCGCCTATACATAGATTTGAGCCGGGCCAGTGTTGTCGTCATAGATTGGCCAAAATAAGCCAAAGGCCTTTGGTTATGCATCAACACATCACCTAACCTATAACCAAAGGCATCTGTCTTCACTACAAATGGTTTGCTAAAATCAGAAAGAGCAAGCACTGGCACCGTAGACATGGCCGTTTCAGGGCCTCAAAAGCTCAAGTCGTCTCCTCTTCACATTGAAAACTATCCTTCTTTAGCTGCTCTATAAGTGGCTAAGCGATGATACTGTATCCACTGACGAACTTCCTATAATACACTTTCAGCCCCAAGAAACCTTGTAAAGCATGTATGGTTGGTCGTGGCCAGTCCAACATAACTGCAATCTTTGGTTTGTCTGCTGCCATCCCATATGCAGAGACCACATGCATCAAATTTTCCATTCTCAACCGCGCAAAGGGACACTTCTTGTTAGCATACAATTGGTGGTCTTGCAGCTCCTGTAAGACTATCTCCAAGTGCCGTACATACTCCATGGATCGTCTATATATCAGAATATCGTCAAGGAACACCTAAACGAATCTCCTCAAGTAGGGATGAAAGACCTTGTTCATGAGGGCCTGGAAGGTGGCTGTGGCATTAGTCAAGCCGAAAGGCATGACTAAGAACTCGTAGTTAATCATGTGTTTTGAAAGTGTCTTGGGTACATCTGAGCTCGCATCTTAATCTGATGTCCTAATTTCAAGGATCTTGGAGAAGACCGCTCATCTGAGAGTTCATTCTGGATAAGGAATTTACTGGTATTGTGTCCTTGCAACGTCCTCGAATCTAAGATTCTTCAGATGCCAACTAACAGGACCGTGCTCTCGCATTGGGCTATTCTGCCAGCCTGGATTATCTCATCATCTCGATCTTACTATCTGTACTTGGGTAAGGCAGGACCTCACGCTTGGGTGAGACTCCCTCGGCATGACAATTGTGTGCGTGGTCCCATGGGGCCGGATGCCATGAGGCTTCTCACCCCTCGAAACGGATTATCTGCTGCACCTCTGTATTCTGCTCCTCCACATCGACTGCTAAGCCCTACTAGAAAGCCTCCTCCACTAGATGGCCTTGGCCATCTTCAGAAAAACCATAACCGACATAAGCTTGGACATCCTGGAGAGTGACTACCTGAAACTCCATCATCTCCAAAAACTGCAGTCTCATGCCCAAGATAGCAGTCCTCGACGATCTGCAGTCAAAATAAGCCAGCGCACACCCTTCGGTTGCGCACCTTCATTGTTTCCAATCACTCCGAAACTCCAGTGTCGATGCGATATAGACTGCTGATTTACCACTAGATAAAATTATGCGTAACTGCCAATTAGTACCACAGCACATGATCTGATAGTTTAATGAAACTTCCAGACGTCAAGGTGTGGATCTCCTGGTTTGCTATCTTCTGTCGCAGCCTCCACGCCTCATCCTCATCCACTATCAGAAAATGTAAAGTCGTCACATCGGTGCACTGAAAACTTCTTTGCGCGTCTTTCGCTCCTTTGTGTATCTTAGCTTCAGTCTGCGCTTGAATTGCCACTGCCTCGTTGCCCTCCTGTGGTGCCTTCCGTCCTCTGTCGGCACCTGGCTAGTAGATCCACACCATGCCTCGCTGCTCCTATGTGTCCAATCCTCTACCATCGTGACAACTGCATTCTGAGCCCTCTGGATCTTTGGAATGTTAAGACCTTTCATCCCGAACACGGATTGTCATCTTAAACTTCTTGACTCTCTGATGGTTCCATGTCTTCCCTTGGGTGTGCAAAATCTGTGTAACACAATCCTTAAGTTCTTCCATGAACGCACGAGCTGTCTGTTCTCTCCATCGAATATCCTAACCGCCTTCCTTCATTTTCATAAGGCGCCATCTCAACGTACCTGATCCACCCATAATGGTTCCTTCAAATATCAGCGCTCTGCTGTCTGTGTTGGCTCTCTTGGTACTGGTTGTGCCGGCCCCGTGGTCAAAGTCTTCAAATCTACACCATCTTCCCAATCAATCCTCCATTATAACCTTATATCATCACGGTATCGCCAAGCTCCTTGTAGATCAAACTGGTCACCAACCTCTACAGCACATGGGAGTCCTTCAGTTCAATGTAGGATCTAGGGGTTCTCGTTGCCGGGGTCTCGGCAGCGGGGCCCGGGTGGTTGGCTCGACGGGCCCCTAGGCTGCCAAGGGCCTCGAGGCCTTAAGGGCCTCGAGGGCCTGCCCTCATGTCTTCGTGATCTTCCTCGCGTCGGTTAGAAACCACTATTTCGTCAAAGATCACCTGATCAGTTGCACTCGTCCTTGACAATGTTGATGGCTTCCAATGTCGCCATCATTGCTTCCGATGATCTGATGGAGGCCAATGATCTAATCTCCACCGACTTCAAATCTCACATCTTCTCGTATCTTTCTTTCCGTTGTCACAGCCATTGTGCCAAGATCGGGTGCTTCCGCAAGAGGAATTATATTGGATTTTTTATAAGATTTGAGAGGAGGTCGAAGAGCAAAGTTTAAATCTCTAGGGTTCTATAAACTAGAGGTTTTCCTTCACCAACATAGCCATCTAACGTTTTGTCCAAAAAGTACTGCAAAACTGCCATTGGAAAACACCCCTGATTCGCCCCGTGCTTTGTCGCTACGTCACAATCACATCCTGTTGCTATAAGATCTGAAGAGTTTTGAGGATCGATTTGAACCTAACCTACTCGAATTTGAACTGAGACCAAAGTGAAAGAATCATTTGAACCACAGACCAAGCTGGATCATCTTACATAAGTCAATCCAATTTGGACCTATCAAGCTGAACATTCTGCTATCAACCCGATTTGCAACCCGATTTGCAAGCTTTTAAGTGGATTTTCAAGATTTTGTTGATTTCGATAAGCTATTGCAAGGATTGTCATTGGAAAAGCTTTATCGATGCTCAATTCGTCATCCGATATGGTTTTTTAGTATGATCTATTTATGGCTATACCCAATTTTCGTGGATATTCTAATCTTAAAAATTATGAAGATTGAGAATTTTTATTGGAAAGAGCATTTTTGGTTACAAGGTATCAGATAGAGAAAAGTGGTATGCCAGTCAAAAGTTAGTAAGAGAAGCTCGATCTTAGTAGGTGGATGATGAGGATTCATCCGGTTTGAATTCTAGATAGTCTTTTTTATTTTATTTTTAGATTTTATATTTGCGGTGTATATATAGTTTGAGTACTTTGAGCCTTCTAGTTATTTTGACTCTTTTGTTTATTTTATTGGGATAACGTTTGCGTCCTTTTGAGTATTTTATTATTTTATGACTTTTAGTTATTTTAGAGTTTTTAATTCATATTAGATATGATCTTTGAAAGCCAAGCTGTAAGCCTATATGAATGCCCTAAACTTATTTATTTTTTCAATGAAGAGAATATAAATTAAAACTTTGGTGTAAACTTTGAGTTCACCAAAATCAATTTTTTTGCATTAGAGTGCAAGACTGGGCTTAGTTGAGTGGATGACATGTCTGAAAAATCTCCGCGTGCAAGGCATGCGAGTCGGAAATCGTTACATCCCCGAGATGGGAGGTTCGAAAAGCTATCAAATTCTCAAATTCTTTGCCAAATCCCATCCCATCCCGTTTCCATCATGCATCAAACTTGATTTCAGAGCTAAATCTTAGCTTTTCCCATTCTTTTCATCATCATCATCACACTTTTCTTTCTTCTAGGTAGAGTTTTAAGCAAAAATTCCAACTTTTCTTCTTCCTTTTCCTTATCGTCAAAAATCGGATTATCTCCTTTTTCTTCCAATTAGAGTTTAGATAACCAAAAAAGAGCAGAATAAAATAAAATCATAAAGAAAGATAAAAAATAGAAGAAACATTAACAGAAAAAAGAGAAACAAGAAGGGAGAAAGGGAAACTAAAAAAACAAGATATTTTTAATAGTTCATCGCCCTCCTGCCACCCCCTAAACCATAGCTTTGTGCTACCTTGTCTGCCATCGCCCCTGTTGCCCATGGACCAAACCGCTATGCCAAGAGCATCTACGAGACCCGCCGTCACTATCTCAGTGCTCCAATGCCCCTGTCGTTGTCTTTCATTACCGCCACCATCATTTTCATTGCGATTTGACGATGACGATGCCTTTAATGCTAATAGCACCTGCTGTCCTTATCAGTAGGTGCGCTGCATTATTGTGAGCACGACTCATCTTGTAGGGATGAAAATGGGCATGCCCAAAGCCCAACCGAGCTCCCGATTGGGCATGCCACATTCACTTCTCTACAAAGAATTAATGAAGGATTTGTAGAGATGTGAATGAGACATGACCCAATCGGGCATCCAGTTGGGCTTTGGGCATGCACATTCTCTTCCCTTTGAATCGCAGACGATCGCAGACGAGATCAATCGAAAAATTTATCGACGTCTAGCAGCTTTGATGAGCTGTTTCTGTCATTGAGCTGTACCGATGGCCGGGCCGATTTCAGATGCTGCAACTGTTTATCGCTCTGCTGAGCCAACATTGTTTATTGGCTTAGTCGAGTTGATCTAAGTTGATGCTAAGCTGATCGAAGCCAACACTAAGCTAACCCAAGTTGACAACCTGACCTAGAGCCAGCTCGAGCCAAGCCATGTGACTAGTCTTGACCAGCCGAGCCGAGCCGTTGCTATAGTGAGCTTCATATTTTTCATGGATTTTCTTGATTTTTTCAATATTTTTTTTCAATATTTTCAGTAGTATACATCATATTTCCAACACTAAGCTTATCGAAGCCAACACTAACCTGACCAAGTTGACAACCTGATCTATAGCAAGCTCGAGCCAAGCCATGTGACTAGTCTTGGCAAGCTGAGCCGAGTCGTTGCTATAGTGAGCTTCGTATTTTTCATGGATTTTCTGGATTTTACAATATTTTCAATAGTATACATCGTATTTCTGGTGATTTTACGCTATTTTGAGCTTTTCACGTGAAATCTTTGGCCCTGATCATCCAGATTAAAGTTCTACAAGTCCTAAAGACCTTACGTGGTGCTACAAAGCTGATTTTCAGTCCATCTAACCTCTAATCTGGTCAAATATTTAATTTGCTAAATTTTGAAAAAAAATTCTATATTTAATTTTGTTAAGATTAGTTGATATTACGGGTAATTGCATCATTTTCTGGTAATTGCATCATTTTCTAGTTTCGATCTGAATGTTGCATTATCATATTTAGGATTGTGTGTTGCATTAACATATTTAGGACTTCATTTTGCCCTATAGATTTGGATTCCAAGATTTTATTTTATTTGTTTGCATAATTAGTGCATGCATCTTGGTGTTTAAGATCTTGCGTATGCATTTATGACTAATTGACATTGCATATTATGCTGTGGCAAAACCTTAGGATCAAACATGGAGGATAATGCATTTGAAAAGCTAGAAAATCGACTACAAAAGATATATCTAGAACTCAAAACCGATATAAATCGAAATTGAGAAGGTCCAGAAGCTTTAGAGAACAAATGTACAAAAGAACAAAATTTTGAAGATGAAGCACAAATTATATTTGATGAAGAATCTATACGGACCATAAATGAAAACATTCAAAATAACAGGAGACATGATGAGGATTTCAATGATAATTTTGGATGAGATAACATTACATCTTAAATTAGGATGATAATTTCAATGAGAATTTTGTATGAGATAACATTACATCTTGAATTAGGATAGACGATTCCAATTTTATTGAAATGTATAATACTTAAACCTTCTTAGATTGACTAGCAGAGATGGAACATTTGTTCGAAATAGTATCCATTATCAGTCGAGTGAAAAGTTTAGTTAGCTAAGATAATATCTCATTAAAGAGTATAGAAGATGAAAACCTAAAATTGAAAGAATAAAAATCTAGAAGAAATTCTTCAAATTAAGAATGAAACTATTTGTAAAAATATAGCCATAATGATTAAGGAATTAGAAGAGGAAAATATGCGATCAAAAATTAAGAATAATGATTTAAAAGATGAAAATAATTTTCTTTCAAATGAATGTAAAAAAGTAAGTAATAGGTTAAATGAACTTGAAAAGAACGTTTCTACTACCAAATTGAAATATGTTGAATAATATAAAAGGTATATAACTTTAACAAAGGCAAAGAAAATTTAAATAACCTACTAAATTCACGATAAACAACTAATAAAAAATTTGACTTAGGATATAACAAGATTAATCATAGGACTAAACAAAACCATGCTTTCCTATACACCAAATTTGCTAAGGAAACTAAAAATAAACTACCTAACATGCAAAATATGAAGCATTCTGATGCGGCTGGAAATTAAGAGGGGCGTTTGCGTAAAAGAAAAATATGAAGGGGGTTGCATTCCAGGTTTAATAAACCACAAGAAAAGAGAAATGAAGTAATTAGAATATGGATACCTAAGATAGATTCAATCAAAATAAAAACCACATATTTTAATAATTTTATCGAAAATGTACATTGCTCCAAACATTATAAATATGTAAATAGTGAAAAATCTAAATCTAATTGGGTTTGGCTTCCAAATGAATAGAATTAATTATAAACTCTTAAATAAAGTACCACAAATTCCCGTTACTAATTTAAGGGTACCTTATATATAAAGAGACAAACCAAATTATAAAATATATGAAAAGTTGAATGATATTAAAGCTTAAAATGATTATTTAATCATGAATTAACAATAACATAATTATTCAACAAAACATCAGTCTTAATTTGTTTAATATTGTTCATTGTGCACGACTACCATATGGTCATTAGTCGACTAATCCTAGTTTCCTTGTGCTTAGTGTGTACTGCAAATTAGTCGACTAGTGTTGGTTTGTTAGTCGACTACCAAAGCTTCTCTAGTCGACTAATCATTAAAATTCTGACAGAATCTGAGTTTTAATATTTTCTGTTTTTTACTTTAGTTTTATTATTCTCCTGGAGTCTGCCCAACTTAGTTGATTTGGATTTGGGACTTTTAGGACTAACCCCAAATGACCCATAATGATTAGGGTACCACCAAGCTTCTTGAATATTTCTCATGTGCACATATACATTTGAAATTGATGCGACTTCTTAGAATTATACCAAGACTCAACATTTAGGAAGCATGTATCAATTTTTGGGGAGCTTGCTAAAACTCAGGGAGTATATTTACATTTGTTTTTAAACACTTGGTGTCACATTCTTGCTAATATCACAAATGTCACACTAATACATATTTATATCTAATATGATGACATAACTTGTACTCTCACTTTAATCTTAACATGCGATACATGTTGTGATATGCATACACAATGACACTCTTTGACACTCTGATATATTGGATAAATTAAGCTCATAACAAAATAATTCTCTAATAAAGATGTAACAAAATAATAATTCTCATTACAAACACATTCAAAAATAAATAAAAAAAAATAATAACTACGTTATGAAAAATATGTTGACTGGGTTGCTTGCATGATTCATGCATATTATACATATAATTTGGCCACATAAATAATTTTATGATACCTTTATGCCATTAAAGATTTCATTTAAGGTATGTACATGCTTGCATTAAAGATTTTTTATGATGAGAATTTTATTCAACAAAATAATAATTTTGAAATATTAAGTCACCTTAGTTATATTCTTCAATGCGTTTTCCTATTTTAAGAAGCTTATAAAAGATGACATAATTTTAACATCGAAATTGGTTTTTATCTACTCCTCCTATAATGACATAAGAAAAATTATTTTTTGACTCACCCTTTTTGATAATGTCAATGGGGAGAAATAAGATGACATAAACTATGTTAAAATATGTTATAGGGGAAATATAATTGAACATGGCAGAAATATAATTGAACTAGCAAATAACCCGTGCACACGTGCACGTGGACTGGAAAAAAAAACGGTCGGAAAGGGGGGAAGAATAAAAAGTGTGGGTGTGGGGGAGGGTCCAGGGGCAAAAATGTAAAAACCGGGGTTGTATGTGCAAAATTCCACACCTCCTCACTTATCCCTCAAAATCTCATCTCTTATCCAAATTCTCTTGTCCAAATTCTCTTATTCAATTTCTCTTGATAACCTCCCTATTTTATAGAATAGATATCCAAATTCCCTTATCCAATTTCTCATGTCCAAATTCTCTTATCCAATTTCTCTTGATAACATCCCTCTTTTATATAATAGATGTATATGTATATATGTATATGTATATATGTATGTTTATATATGGATGTATATACTCTTGTCCAAATTCACTTATCCAAATTCACTTGTCCAATTTCTCTTATCCAATTTTTCTTGATACCATCCCTATTTTATAGAATAGATGTATGTACTTTTGTCCAAATTCTCTTATACAATTTCTCTTGATAACATTCCCATTTTATAGAATAGATGTATGTATATGTATGTATGTATATGTATGTATGTATATACTCTTGTCCAATTTCTCTTGTCCAATTTCTCTTATCTAATTTCTCTTGATAACATCCCTATTTTATAGCATAGATATGACAAAGGAATATAAATAATTGGTATTTATACGATAAAATTTTCAAATATTTATATTTTTGAGTAACTTGCTTCACATTGCTTAATGATTTGTTTGATGTTTGTATGCACAAATTGATTAAAATTGGTTATGGTGCATCCATGGCTTATAGATTAGTTATATTAAAAATATGCTATACTTTGACACTGATTTATTATTTTGATTGATACATATGATACATATGTAAATATGCTTATTACTATATGCTTATTACTAACATGTCATGTGGAGTTTCAATATGTTTATTTTAACTATATGCATCTTTGTAAGGAGAGTAAATATGTTTTTCATATTTTATGTATTATATGTTTGTCATTATTAAAAACAGAAAAAATATTGAATATTGGGTCACCCCAATATATGTTTTAATGATAAGCAAATATTTTCTGTGCTAATGAGTTATAAGTGTAGATTTATAGAAGATCAAAGCAAAGTGAACTTGATGAAGACCTAAGGAGTAAAGCATTCAAAGGAATCAAGACAAGAAGATTGTAATTCAAGTCTACATCGAAGAAGATTCAATGCAAAATCATATTTTTGATATAATTTTTATTCTCGTTTTAGATTATATGTTAAAACCTAGTTGAAGCTCTAATACACCCTTAGAAAACCATAAAAAAGTTTGAAAAAGTTTTGAACAGATTTTAATAAATTTTCCCAAGTTTTTATGGCTGAAACATTGATTTTTAGTATATTAGTCGACCAATTACTATGTACTAGTCGATTAATGCACCTGTAAACCAGAACTAATCGACCATAGTTCAAGAGATAGTCGACTAATTACTGGACTAGTCGACTATTTGAAGAACTATAGTTGATTAATTCAAAACTGAAAGTTAGCGGCTTTTGGACATGATTGACTAGTGAACTAGAATATTGATTAGTCGATTAATTGAGCCATTAGTCGACAAAATGGTCTAATATAGTCGAATAGAGCATTACCATTGGTTAAAACGAGATTTGCACGAACTAGCCGTTTGTTACCATTTTGAGGGTGTCTTTGGTTTTGTTTTTGTGTTTTCTTCATCTATAAACAGAGAAGATTTCTCAGAGTTTTTACATAAAGAAAAATCATTATTTTGCATGAGAAAATTATTTTTGTGCGAAAGCTTTCAAAAAGAAAACCCCTCATTCTTGGCATAATCCTCCAAAGTTTTTCATACAAATTCTTGGCCATTCTTTGATCTCCAAAGCTCAGAGTTCAACATCTTTTAGAGATCAAATTCTTATAGCCTCACTTCTATGCACGAGCTTCAATGCAAGGCTATAAGTAAAGTTGTATTTTGACAAGTTGTAAGTATTTCTCTACTGTGATTGTAAGAGAGAAGGGTGTTTCTCACTAGTTGAGAGGTTGTTTTCTTGAGTTTGTTCGACTGATTTTTTTCATATATCGGGTTGTGGTGTAGTGGAAATGTTGAACTTGTCTTACAGTTTGGAAGAGAGTAGTGAAAATCTCAAGTGGGACCTGGGGACTGGAGTAGGGAAAATAAGGATAATAGCCAATTTTGGGATAGTTGGCCACTCTCTTAGCTTTTGCTAAGGAAAAAGCCTAAAGCTCTCTTTTGGATCTCAATGGAGAGTTATAGGAAAAATGTCAAAATGACGGCTAACAATTGCATATCCTAACCCTAGTCCTCGCATACACTTATAAAGTGTTAGGCATGGTGTGTACAACAGTTACACCCTAACTTATTGTGCATAAAGTAATTCCCTCCAAAAGTTGGTGTGCATAGAAAAAATCACTCCTTCGGCTTCCTACGCCTCCTTTCGTATGTGCTAACCGTATCATTACTTCCCCAGGAGTTTCAGTTTGTTCTCAAGGTGTAAGTCTGGAAACTGATGCGATATCTGATCAAAAGGCCCCCAAGTCGCCTCGCACTCCGGCAGTCCCATCCAACGGATCAATACCTCTTTTGCCCTTGTAGCTCCCGACCGTACGCCTGTAACCTCCCCGGGCTATATCAATCCCCATGTCATCTGTAGGGTCGGTGGAAAGGTAGCTGACGCCGTATGATCGCCAATCGTCTGACGTAACTTTGAGACATGGAAAACTGGATGGATGTAGGAAGATGGGGGTAGCCTTAGTCTGTAGGCCATCTTGCCGACCCTGGACTCAATCTCGTAAGCCCGTAGTACCTTGCTGCCAACTTCTCGTTCCGCCGCTGAGTCATGGATCGCTGCCTGCAGGGTTGGAACTTCAAATAAACCCCCCTCCTACTACAAACTCCACATCCCTGCGATGTGTATCTGCCTTCCACTTCATGCTCTGCTGAGCTCGCAATAAGTGGCGCTTCAACTCCAAGTCTCGATCACGTTCTTCTAACCGCTGCTCTAGTCCCGCTACTGGGGTATACCCTTTGCTGTAGTGCACCAAATGTGACAGGTCTCTGCCATAAACAATCTGGAAGGGTGTCATCTTCGCTGCCGAGTGGTACGAGGTGTTCTACCAATACTCTGACCACATCAGCCAACCCACCCATCTCTTGGGCGTCTCCGAAGCGAAGCAGCGAAGGTATGTCTCTACACTCTGATTGACCACCCCAGGCTGTCCGTCCGTCGTGGTATGCTGTGCTCCTCCTCAATGCTGTGCCCTGCATCCAGAACATCTCCCTCCAGAAGGTGCTCAAGAACACCTTATCCATGTCAGAAACGATGGAGCGAGGATAGCCGTGTAGCTGAACTACCTCCCTCAAGAATACGACTGCCACTGATGCTGCTGTGAACGGATGGCGAACTAGAATAAAGTGGCTATACTTGCTGAGGCGATCAACCACAACAAATAGGTAGTGTACCCCTTCGACCGTGGTAACCCCTTTACAAAGTCCATCGATATGTCCTCACGTACACTCTCAGGCAAGTCGAAGGGCTGTAGAAGACCTACAGGTGATGTCGCTTGATACTTGTGACGCAGGCACACGTCACATTGAAACTAACCGCTCGACATCCTTCCTCATACCTGGCCAGTAGAGCTCCCTAGCCATCCGTTGGTACGTCTGGTATCCCCCTGAATGTCCCCCCACTGCACGGCTGTGGAACTCCTGGAAAAGAAT
Source organism: Scilla litardierei (assembly GCA_030789695.1). NCBI lineage: Eukaryota > Viridiplantae > Streptophyta > Magnoliopsida > Asparagales > Asparagaceae > Scilla > Scilla litardierei. The sequence goes on from CM061139.1 coordinate 57,953,892, forward strand.
GGGAATGTGTACAGATATATGGGGAATCACCAACCTCCCTCTGTATAGAAGCGTCCTGCCCTCCATCGAGTAACCTGGGAAGTCCCCTGATCCCTGAGTAATGGCCTCTTTGATCTGCCGCAACTCCTCATCCGCCTCAATCTCTGCTAACAGCGGCTCACTCCCAAGGATCACTGGAATGGACATGGCCACCACTTGCACCCTCTCGTCCCGCCGTGAAAGCGCATTTGCCGCCTTGTTGGTCAAACCGGGCTTATAGTGGATCTCGAACTTGTACTCGTTCAGCTTGAACAACCATCTCTGGTGCTCCTCGACCACCATGCACTACTCTAGGAGGTAATTCAGACTCCTTTGGTCAGTCCGCACTATGTACTCCCTGCCCAAAAGGTAAGGCCGCCACTTCTGCATCGACAGCACTATGGCCATCAACTCCCTCTCGTAGATGGACTTCAGCCCGGCCCTGGCAGACAACACCTAGCTGAAGTAAGCGATCGACCGTTGCTTCTACATCAGCACGGCCCCTAAACCAAATCCCTATGCATTTGACTCCATAACGAACTGCTTCTCGAAATCAGGAAGTGCTTGATGGCCTGGAATGCCCTCGTAGCCTCCTCCCCCAGTGGAAATTGTCCTTCAGCTGTTCGGTAAGGGGCCACGCCAGGATGCCGTACCCCTTCACGAACCTTCGGTAGTAGCTTGTGAGTCCAAGGAACCCCCGCAAAGCTCATAGCCTCCTCGGCTGAGGCCAGTCTAACATAGCAGCAATCTTTGACCGATCTGCTGTCACCCCCTCTGCAGAGACAATGTGCCCTAAGTACTTCACCTGCGCCTGTCCAAACATGCACTTCTTCTGGTTGGCATGTAGTTGATGGTCCTGTAACTCCCACATGACAATCTTCAGGTGGCCCAAATGATCCTGCAGTGAGTCACTGTAGACTAGAATATCATCGAAGAAAATCAGGACGAACCTCCGCAGATAGGACCTGAAGACCCTATTCATCAGTGACTGGAAAGTAGCGGGGGTGTTCGTTAGTCCGAATGGCATGACGAGGAACTCATAGTGGCCTTCGTGAGTCCTGAAAGCCATCTTCTGCACATCCTCCGCTTTCATGCGAATCTAGTGATACTCCGACTTCAGATCGATCTTGGAGAACACCACCGCGCTATGCAACTCATCCAATAGCTCGTCGATCACTGGAATAGGAAACTTGTCTGTCATAGTTTCCTTATTTAGGGCTCGATAATCGACGCAAAATCTCCAACTGTCGTCCTTTTTCTTTACCAGCAGCACTGGGCTAGAAAAAGGGCTCACACTCGGCCGTATGATCCCTGCATGCAGCATCTCCTGTACCAGCTGCTCGATCTCATTTTCTACACCTGTGGAAGTCGGTAAGGGCGCACATTAATGAGATAGACACCCTCCTTAAGCATGATAGCATGCTCATGATCTCTTGGCGGTGGGAGGCCAAAACACCCACTTGAATCCCTGCAGTAGCTGCTCCACCTGCAATGGCACATCCGTTGTGTCCTCTGTCTCCTCAGTAACCAACTCATGCAACTTTATCAGGAATCCACCCCTTCTGTAGTGTCTTCGTTATGGTCCTATAAGACACTGACGAACAACATAAGCTTGGGTCACCCATCAGTACTACCTTCCTCCCATCAACCTGGAACTCCATCCGCAATAACTTCCAGTTGAACTTTGTCTCCCCTAGGGATTACAGCCACTGCATCCCCAGAATTAGGTCAACGTTGCTTAAAGTCAAAGGCAAGAAATCCACCATGATCAGAACTCCCTGTATAGACATCGTCAAGTCTTGACAGATGCCTCTACTTTGCTCCATCTTGCTGGTCCCCAACATGACTCCGAAACCCTCTGTCTCGGTGAGCTGGATCCCCTGCTTCTCAATTACCCTAGGAGATACGAAGTTATGGGTGGCCCCATTGTCTATCAAGATCACCACATCCATGTCCCGAACTCTATCGGCCAACTTCATAGTGTGGACCCGTGTAAGGCATACTATGGAACTAAGTGAAATCTCTGCTGCCTCTATGAACAGGGGCTCGCTGTCCTCCTCGTGCTCCGTCACTGTCCCCTCTGCTTGCTCCTCCTCTAGCTCTTCTGCGTACACCTCGTGCACCTGTAAGGCCTGGTTGCGACACCTGTGCCACGAGTTGAACTTCTCATCGCATTTGAAGCACAACCCCTTCGCCCTCCTGTTTCGCATCTCAGCATCTGTCATCCTCTTGTAAGGCCCCCTGGCATTATATCTCCTGACCTACCCGCGCCTATCGGTGTACCTTCTGCAGCACCAGGCTGCCCTCTCAAACATTCTGTGGTCGGGTAAAGTTTCCTCCAAACGCTCCTCTGGCGCGGCGTTCCTCAGCCATCCTGTCTACCATCTGTGCTAACTCCATCTGCTCCTCAAGCCCCTGAGGTATGGGGGTACGAGTTCAGCCTTGATAGTATGCTTCAACCCATCCAAGAAAAAACCCTCCAGGGACCCCGCAGACATCCCGCACACTCTACTAGTAAGCACATTATACTGCTTGATGTAATCGCGTACTGACCTGACCTGCTTCAAAGTATGCAGCTGTTCGTACGCTCCACCTGCCTGGGACTCTCGGAAGCGGTGTAGCAATGCCTCCTTGAACCCGTCCCAGGTCCTCAAAGGTCTCTGCTGTTCCTTCCATCGCCACCAATTCAATGCCTCTCCCTCCAAACAGAGGGCAACCGTCCGCAATTTCTCCACATTCGTCAGCCGCACCATCTCAAAATATCTCTCTGTCTCGAAGATCCAAGCCGTGGCGTTACAGCTCTCGAATATCGGCATCTTGAGCTTCCGTATGCGGTCATCCGCACGTGGATCCCCTCCCTCGAAACGACCAGATGCTGCTGACGATGATGATCTTCAAATTTGGTTCCTCCGTGGTCCCACCGCCTATCTTTCCTCCAATCTCGCTCCTCTCCCTCCTTATACTCATCATCATGATAGCGGTTAGGCTCCTCGTACTCCAGATGATGCCTAGCAGCTCGCCGACACCTTTTTGGAGCTTCGTTGCTATCCTCGGAGTATTCCGGGACCCTCGCGCCCCTGCGCGCTCCTCCCGTTCACCCCCACCCACTACGGTCGGCAGGGGGCAACTCCTGGGCGGGGTGGTCCGCCAGAGGCCTGCGGAGGCCCTGGCGGCGCTGCCCGCCCTCGACAGGGGCCAGGCAGGGGTGCCACCTTCGGCGAACCCCAGGCGGGGTCGCCTGCCTTCGGCGAACCCCCCACGGGGTCGCCTGACGTGGGCCGCCTCCCAGCGGTCTGTCCGGGGCCGCTATCCCCCTGATGGGCTACTAGGGCTTTCGCGCACGCTCGCCTCCTCTGTCACTTCTCTTGTTCCTCCTTGGAGCTCTCTCCTAGGGTTTCAGAGAGATCATCCTCAGAATTTAGATCTGCTTCTTCCAAGATCATCCCCTCATGATCGGGGATCATCTTCGTCTTTCCTCTTGTTGCGCAGATCTCCTTTGTTCTCAGACCTGGTGATTCAGATCTGAGGTTCCTCCTCCTCTCGAGTTTGAAATTTGGGGCATAACTTGTGCTATCAATTGCTTGACCATCTCCTTCTTTGGTTCATGCAGTCGTCGATCTTCTCTACGAAGGCCTTCATCTCCTCCGTCTCCTTCCTCCCGACGATCTCTGCATCTAACCTTTCTTCCAAAGTCTTCGCAGTAGATGACCTCGTTGATGCCATTGGATCGATGCTTTGATACCAATTTGATGCGGACTAGGGTTTAAAAGATAGAATTGAGGGAATTTTATTGATGGAAAATAGGGAAAATAAGGATAATAGCCAATTTTGGGAGAGCTGGCCACACTCCTAGCTTTTGCTAAGGGAAAAGCCTAAAGCTCTCTTTTAGATCTTAATGGAGAATTCTAGGAAGTGTCAAAATGACGGCTAACAATTGCACACCCTAACCATAGCCCTCGCCTACACGTATATAGTGTTAAGCATGGTGTGTACAACAGTTACACCCTAACTTATTGTGGATAAAGTAATCCCCTCCAAAAGTTGGTGTGCATAGAAAAAATCACTCCTTCGGCCTCCTACACATCCTTTCGTATGTGATGACCGTATCATTTTGTATCAAAGCAATTTGATGCGGACTAGGGTTTAAAAGATGGAATTGGGGGAATTTTATTGATGGAAAATAGGGAAAATAAGGATAATAGCCAATTTTGGGAGAGTTTGCCCCTCCTAGCTTTTGATAAAGGAAAAGCCAAAAGCTCTCTTCTAGATCTCAATGGAGAATTCTAGGAAAAGTATTAAAATCACGGCTAACAATTGCATACAATAACCCTAGCCCTTGCCTACACTTATATAGTGTTAGGCGTGGTGTGTACATCAGTTACACCCTAACTTACTGTGCATAAAGTAATTTCCTCCAAAAGTTGGTGCACATAGAAAAAATCACTCCTTCGGCCTTCTACGCCTCCTTTCGTATGTGTTGCCCATAGCACATACATCAAGGAAGCATGATTGCGGAAGATTACATGACTAAGTTCAATCACCTATTTGTTAGAAGTGAACTACAGTAAGATTATCAATATACATTTGCTACTAAGTTCAATGACATATTTGTTTGGAGTGAACTACATGAATATTATCAGTATTCCTTAATTCGTTCCGAATTGAGAGTAGACATTAGGCGTGAGATGCTTCCCCACGCTGTAGATAATATGCAACAAGTGTTTACTCTAGACTTAAATTTCGAATCCATGATAGCCTCCATAGGCAGAAATATTTTTTTTAAAACCAAAAAACAACTTAAACGGTCAAGGGACAACATACCTAAATTTGAATCTAATATTGCTAAAGAGATAAGTGGAAAGGTTATCATTAGGGAACCATTACAACAATAACGTAAAATAATGTGATTTTTTAACTGTAATGATTATCATAATTTTCTAGCTAGTGTCCTAATAGGAACTTATTTGTGGGAGAGTTTAATAATGAGGATGAATTACTCGCAAAATGACGAATTTCATTCGAGGAAACTGTTGAATATAATGATCTAGAGGAGTCTTGCGTTTGCTTACAAATCATTAGTAGTTTAACTATTACACCTAGGAACGATAAAGATTGGCGAAGAACAAATGCTTTCTTTGCCAACGTTAAAATAGAAGATAGATCTTTCAAAATAATGATTGACGGATGCAGTGGTATAAATTTAGTTGCCAAGTCAGCTATCAAGAAAATAAGACTAAAAGCTAAACCTTCTACAACAGCCTTATAGTAGTTCATGGGTTGATAATTCATTTTGTTACATAACACTATCTAGTACTTATCTAGTTTTTGAGCTATCATGATATCATCTAATGTGATGTCGTACTTATGGATACTACATATATTATGCTAGGTAGATCTTGGCTGTATGACTTAATTGTTACACATTCTGGGTAACTCAAAACATGATATTTGGAGAAATAAGTTTATGTTGACCCATTTGAAGACCCAAGAGCATAATTGAAAATTAAAAGAATAAATTGATCCGTAATAAGCCATTAATTCAAAAATTTCAGCATGTGAATCCGAATTCCTTGGAGTTAGGTTTTGACCTTATTCCTAGTATATTCCATGAGCATTTTGCATATGATTTGAGTGCTTTACATCTTTAGACTTATGAAATTTTTACAATTAATAATGATACTCATAAGTTTGTTACATAATCACATAGAAATTTTCAAGAATTTATATTTATGGACGACGAGATGATTAGAGTTTGTCCAGAGAGCATCATCGTAGAGCCACTGAAAAGGCTTACATGCATCATACAGGTTCTCAATGAGCTCTGCTGAGTGATGATCCCGATGCCTCTGAGTCAAGTATTTCACAGGAGTTTGATGAAGGACCATCATTAGTAGCCTTCATTATTCACCTTTCACTTATGCCACCATGTAGTTGATCATGATTTTTACCCAGTTATGTTATTCTTGTTACCATTTACCAAGTGATGTAGTTCTCAAGTCGAGAAGAATGAGGATGATTAATCTAGTTTGATTTCCAAATATAGTCTTTTCGATTTTTTTGATTTTATATTGAGATAGAGATAGAGTTTGAGTCCATTGAGTCTTCTAGTTATTTTAAGTTTTTTGGTTAGTTTATTTGGGAGTAAAATTTGAGCCCTTTTGAGTCTTGTATTTATTTTGGATATTTTAGTTATTTTAAAATTTTAATCCCATATTGGATTTTGAAAACCAAACTGTAAGCCGATGTAAGCCTATATAACGGTTTTTTCAATGAAGAGAATATAAATTAAAACTTTGGTGTAAACTTTGAGTTTCCACAAAATCAAATATTTCGCATTGGAGTACGAGTGTCGGCTTGGTTGCTTGGGTGAAAGGTCGGAAAATCTTCACGTGTAAGACATGTGAGTTGGCGATTGTTAGATCTTCAGTAGCGAGGCCTAAAAAGTTATCAAAATTTCAACTTTCGCCTCCAAATCCGATAATATCCATTCCTGCTTCAATCCCGTGTTAGTGAAATATGCCAACTTTTACAAGTTGGTTTCTAATGACATACCTTCGACATCGATATGCATGGATCCCAACACCAATTCAACATTTGATCTGGTCATCAAAAGTAGAATGTTAACTGCTTCTTATGAATGGAGCCGATGCTATTATAGATGCTAATGGAGCCGATGCTATTATAGATGCTATTCAATGTTAATCAGAAAGAGCAAGAGTGAGAGCTCCAAAGAAAACCAACACTGGAGATGGCGCTTGAGTCAGGTTTGGAGTACGAGACTGAGCCCAACTTATGACCATCGACATAAAGTAAACTTGAATTTGAATTTGAGATTGAGATTGAGCCCGAGTCACAGGTCGAGTGTGAGATTAATCTCGAGCATGAATTCAAGATTAAGCCTGAGTCTGAGTCAGGCATAGAATTAGAGATGCAACTTAAGTCAGATCTTGAGCCCGAGATGAAGATATAATTGGAGACAAAATCAGAGGCAGAGTCAGGGATGCCCTAATTAAAGTACATGTTTGCGCAGCCATCCGAGTCATTTTTTGAATTTAAGGTAGATCATATAGATTTTGTTCTTTCAACTAATCCATAGCATTCTAGTCAACAGATAATACGTCTTTCCATATATGCATATTCACCATCACTAGTTCATTACCTTTGACATGGTTGCCTAAGCTTCTGCATATTGCGATACGTCAAAACTTGAGATGAGTTTTCTCCAATCAGGAAAGATTTGATGCGGAACGAATATAGAGCGTGGATAAATTTTATTAGGAATTGAAGTGGATCCTAATAATGTACACTTAATCATAGAATGAAAATAAGTTAGATTTTTAAGACTTTGAGTCAATCTTTTGGGGTCTCAGTCAGCTTTAACTTTTACTCTGAGTCCTTTTTATATTTCTTTTATTTGAGTTATTTATTTTTATTTGTTTTTTGTTTTTGACTTTTCTTTTAAAGGAAAATACTTTTATTTATTTTGTTCAATAGTTTTAGTCATATTTAAAGTCTGACTATGAGTCTAAATAGGAGTTTACTTCTGCCATAAATATGAGCCTGGACTTGAATTTTTTGATGATGGAGTGATTGAATACTAGTTTGGTAAACTATGTTTGTAAGTGTGAAATCTCTTTGCATGTGATTTTTCGAGAGTGGGTGAGAAATTACTTGCACGAGAGGTTTGAATGAATTTTCGATGTGTGAGGTGTTGACATTTTCGATTTTTGTGGCGAGAGGCCTAAAACCTATTTATCACTGTATAGTTATAAATTTCTGGTTAGTTCTTTTTCAATTTTTTTACCACATCTTTATCCCCTTTCCCTGTCCCTAGCAGTAGGTAGCTGATTCATTGATACTTTTTTGGGTCCATGTGGTATTTGTAGCTTTGTGTATGAAATATTAATTGCATTTGACGACATATATGGTACTGCTTGATGTGTTTTCTTTTTTGCATCTTCATGATTTATTTAAAGTGACACACCTTACTGTTAGTTTTTTTCTTCTGCTTTTTGATTTTTGATCATTATCATCAATTAATGCCAGTAATTTGAATCAGTTACCACACATGTTGCCGTCAGAAGAAGCTTTTGCTGCTGCCGTTTCTGCTCTTGGAATTCATAATAAAGACGGGGTGATTGTTTATGATGGAAAGGGAATATTCAGTGCAGCCCGTGTTTGGTGGTAAGCTGTTCACTTTATATAATATAAAACCCATAAAACATGAATAATAGATGGGGAAACAAAGTGGTATTGATGAATTAGGAGTGACAAGATAAATTGCACTTTGATTGGCTTGCATTTTGAAAGGTCTATATAGAAGTTTAGAAAGTTGCTGGGACTTTGTGTGTGAAAGAATAGGTCTAAATGTCATGTCTACTCGGGGAATCTTTTCAAATGAATAAATTATGAATTATTTGATAATTATTCAATATTTATGATCCATCTCTGGAATAGGGCACGGAAAGTGGGCGAAATGGTGTGATAAACAGATGATCCAGCGCCTCAGTAAACAAGTTCAAGAGCACTTTGATGTCATGCTTTTCCTTCGTAATGGATACATTCTCGCCGATGTGGACCTTCTTGTTGACCATGGCTGTCCAAGATGTTCCATCTAATTTCTTGTTCATCACATAATGACATTGTCATGCGTTTGAGTAGCAACACATTTTTTCCAGCAGAAATAAGACAACAGGATTTTAGGATACATACCACTGATACCAGCAACTTATGGGAACTGGCAGATGCGTTGGCTCGGAGGATTTTGTATAGCACCATCATATTTAGTCTATTCATGGCTGTTCCTCAAAATATCTCCATGCAAGTTCTTTCATTTCGGCCCACAAAAGGGTGCTCAGCCTGCTTGAACTCTGTTACAATAAAAACATATATTCTTCAAGCAGTGACGTTCTTTTGATCCGCTTAAAATGCAACACTGGCTGGAATTGAACCCAGGGTGGCTGTGATACATGTTAGAAAAAAAAACGATTTACTAAAAATCTTAGGCTATTAGCCTATGGGCTAACATTGCATGCCAAGCTAATTGAACATTAACACCCACCCTCACAGGCCGATTTGGAAAGGTCTCTGGCTTTGAAACACAGTGAACGAGGGGTAAATAATTTTTTAGTTGGACAATGACATAGTTTGAATCCAAGGCATTTTCCATACCACATAAAAGTCCCACAGCTGCTCTAATAGTCTAAGTTGTGCTGAGCTGTATAGAGGTTTATTTTTATATGCAGACATAATATTTAGCAGTTTGAAGGGTTCTTTTTTCATAATTTCTTAATTGGGTGTCCGTGTAGGTATCATGTATGTTTTCTTTCATCGATTTCTTCTACTTAAAGTGAGACATGATGAAAAGAACTATCAACTTTGTTCTCTAATCTGTTACTGTTGCCATTCATTTATGCTATTTTGTGTGGTTTATTTGCTTTTTTTAAATTTAAGTCATTAAGCTTGAAAAATCGAATCCTATAACTAACCAGCTTCTTCTGTGTTAATTATAATGTATGGATTATCTAGTTCATTGCTGAGAAGGAATAATTCCAGATTCTTTGATTGACTACAGGAAGTTTCGAGTATTTGGACATGATAGGGTTTGGGTGTTGGATGGAGGTTTGCCACAATGGCGTGCTTCAGGGTATGATGTTGAATCAAGTGCATCTGGTGATGCAATTTTGAAAGCCAGTGCTGCAAGCGAAGCAATTGAAAAGGTTTATCATGGGCAATTGGTGAGTTTATCTGTCAATATTTTGTTAAGTAGAATTTATTGGGGGCACTTAATTAATTATTTTCTTTGTTTGGCTCTTAAACATGCATTGCCATTTGCACCTCTGTTTGCCTAGTAATATTTTGAGCCCTTCTACTATCTAAATTGTCTTACATGTGGAAAGTGAGGTCTGTTCCACAATGTTTTGCTATCTGTTTAGTTAATTCCACGGTGATTTTCGCTCAGTTTAGTTAATGCATCTTCTCATAAAATGGTCGTCTAATCTGATATAATTCTGTGGGCTTAATTTACAAAAACTACCCTAAACTATCAATGGTTTTAAAAATATTACCCTTAACGTTAGAAATTCATCAACCCCCAAACTTTATTTTTATACCTAAACTACCCTTAACAAATTTTTATCAAAACTAACTTAAAGTTTGAGTTGAATTTAGTAAAACTAGCATATAATTTTCAACATTTTAGGTTAGTTTAGGTTAAAAAATAAAATTTAATATAGTTTTGGTGAGTTTGTAAAGGCAAGGGTACTTTTTTTAAAACCGCAGGTAATTTAGGATAGTTTTTGTAAATTAAGCCTAATGCTGTGTTCTTTGGATGATTTTGTCGGTTACGAAACATCTGATATGTTTATCTTTAATATATTAAAGCAGATTAGAATGTATCTATTGTGGTGAATTGGGTAATTCAGGTGATCATCTTTTGGAAAATGGATGGAACATGACAGAACTGTAACAAAATTTCATGGAAGTTAAGCTCCAATTCCATTTTAGGGTCTGCGAGCCTCGTATTGTAATATGCTGAAATTGCCTAGTAGTGTGTGTTTTGCAACTGCAAGACTGCGTTGGTTATGGTCTTATACTTTTAGTGTGGTTTTACTAACCTGTTGAAACTATGGTTAAGTCTTATTAATGCCCATGATCATGCTTTTCGGATATTCTGGTTGATATAGATGTTGTTATGTGTGAAATGATGCTACTAGGCCTGCCCGGGAACTAGTCTGCTGAGAGTGTTCCCGTGTTGCAGGTTGGTCCAGCCAGTTTTGATGCAAAATTACAGCCTCATCTAGTTTGGACACTTGATCAGGTTAGTATCTTGTTTCCTATTTTCTACATGCGGAGTCCCTCTGGTTTCTTTATCTCATTGGTCATAATTCTTGCACAGATTGGAACCATTCATCAAAGAATATATGAAATGCAGTGGAAATTACTGCAAATATTGATACACATCCAAATAAAGATGACTTTCTTATTTCACTTCATGCATGTTGTGAGTTATGATTATTAATTCTTGTCAACTAGTTGTGAACTAGTTAAGTATACACTATTTTCTTACTCTATGTGTGTACAGTGGCTAGATCAATAGTGCAAGGTAACCATATGGGATTATTTTCCGGAGAAAACTTTAGCATAAAGAAAAAAAAGCTAACATCCTTATTGTTCTCTATTTTCTTGTAAGTGTTTTACTGAAATTTTCACATCTATTTGCTTGATTTTCATTTTCTGTCATATTGTCACTCAATCATAATTTTTTACATAGATCACATTAAATTAACTGTTGTTTTAAAGGTTGGATTAATTCTTTTATAATTTAATAAATTCTTTGCATAAATCACATTCAATTTACTGTTGTTTTTAATGGTTGTATGAATTCTTTTTATACTTTAATAAATTCTTAATTTATGAAAGATCAATAACATTTAATTGCAAGGCTGTACTATGCTGTTTTATCCTCCCACGTAGATGTTTGATGAATTTGTATTATTACGTCTCTTTGCGTTTGATTAACCAGTTATAAAACTGTTATACAAAGTACTAGCATTAAGATGTTAAATGTCACCATTCTCTGGCTCTTTGTAGGTGCATCATAAGTGCCTACATTTTGCATTCATCACACTAGCAATGATATGTTCTAGAAATGTCCAGTCTTTATTTGATTTATTTGTTCTGCCTGATTGCTTCTGAAAAGGCTGGTACTAAGTTATATGGTGTATGTTTCAGATTAAACAAAATATTAATGACCAAACACATCAACATGTAGATGCTCGGTCCAAAGCCAGGTAATCATTTGTTCCCACCTCTTTAAGTATTGAAGGATATGTTTTGCATTGTGTCTCTTGATAAAGTAATTCTTTAGCATGGGCTTGCTGATCGCAGTTAAATCGTCGTAAGTAAAAATGTATGGAGTGAATTTTCCATTTAAATTCCACAGCATTCAAAACTACAATTTTCTTGTGAGATAAACAAGTACTTAGTCTAAGCATTTGACTTAGGTTGCATATTTATTGCAATTAGTGTCATAAGATAACTTTATAGAAACTTGGGGAGATGTAGAGATGATGATGCTTCGAAGAGATAAATTAACCAAGAAAGAAGGTAAACAAGATGATGCTGTGAAGAGATAAATTAACCAAGGAGTGTAAACCAGTTATCCAAGAGATTAAAACTAGGGGGTGTGTTGTGCTTATACGAAGTTAGATATAGTTAAGGAAGAGAAGAACATATATCGACTAGCTCAAATGATGAAGAAAAAATGAAGGGACTTGTATGTAGTTAAATGCATTAAAGATGAAAACTAAAAAAATTCGATCAAAGATGAGTAGATCAGATGTAGGTGGAGAGAGTGTTTTGATAATTTTTTTTGTAGAAGTAATATTTAGAATATAAGAGATAATGCGATTCTCTCGGAAAAATTGAATTATGGTTTATGCGAAGAATCAAAATATGTGGATGAAGAAGCTTTAAAGAGAATGAAATCAAAAAAAGGTATGTGGACCAAATAAGATTCCCATTGAGGTATAGAAATGCATAGGCCATGTAGTTGTTATATAGCTGATAAAGTTGTTTAATAAAATTTAAAAATCAAATAGAATACTAAAGGAGTAGAGTAGCGCTTGGTACCTTTATATAAACATGAAGGTGATATACAATTTTCCTCTAAATATAGCAAAATCAAGTTAATATGTCATACCATAGTCAATTTGGTTTCATGTCGGAATGGTTAACAACAGAGAGAATTCATCTTATTAGATAGATTATGAAGCAATACTAAGCAATGGAGAGAGAGAATTGCATATGATCTTTATTGATTTAGAAAAAGCATATGATAGAGTTTATACTTTATAATGGTTTTGTGATGGATCTTCATGAAGAAGGGGACCTTTTAAAGTATCTTACTCTAATTTAAGACATGTATCAAGTATTAGTCATTAATCTAAAGATTTGTAGAAGAATAATAGATGACTTTCCTACATCATTGAATTACATTAAGGTTCGGTTCCGAGTTTTCTTCTCTTTGCTATAGTGATGGATCGGTCCATTAGGCATATTCAAGCTAATGTGCCTTGATGTATATTATTTGCAGATGATATTGGTTTGATAGATGAGATCAAAAGTGGTGTAAATACAAAGTTAGAACTTTGAAGGTAAATATTAAAGACTCAAAGTTTTTATACTTAGTAGGAACAAGACCAAGTATATGTAAAGTAAGTTTAGTAAGGTGAGGCATGGAGATCATATTATGATAAAACTAAAACTGGATGTGAAAAAGATATCGGTAAGTACTTTAGGTACCTTAGGTGGGTTATCCAAGAAAAATGTAATGATTAAAGGGTTGATCATAGAATTAAATCAAGATGGTTGAAGTGAAGAGCTACAACAAGAATGATCAAAATGTATCGTAATGATAAAGAAAGTAATTTTTTTGGGACTACGATTAAACTAGCCTTGTTACATAGTACAAAGTGGTAGGCTATCACAAAGAAGTAGGAATAAAGTATGTGTGTGACAAAGATGTGAATGTTACGGTGGATGTGTAGAAATACTAGAAAAGATAAGGTAAGAAATAAAAACATTCAGGTGAAGGTAGGCGTGATCCTTGTAGATGATAAGATGAGAGAATATTACTTGAGATGGTTTTACCATATGTCGAAGACATATTGATGCGTCCGTTTGAACGATAGAGCATATGAATGTTAAGATATGAGAACGAGAGGTAGATCGAAAAAGATATGGACGGAAGTGATAAGAATGGATATGAAAGATCTTGTTTTGGCGAAAGAGAGTATTAGATCGTACTGCGTGGAAAACGAGTGGCTGTTTTCAATATCTGATTTGATCACGATGCGACATTCTTTCTATTGTGTCCATGAAGTCGACCCCAGTTATTGACATGAAGGCTAAGATGATGATGATGATGTTAATGTGTCTCTTGAGCTAACTTAATTATTGATCCCCATCAATTTAGGTCCAAAGGTTATCTCCAATTTACAAACACACGAAGAAACAACATTTAATAAATTCATCTAGAAGGTTATTAGTACATCAATTAAATGGGACTAATGAAAGAAGGTTTCAATTTTTGAGTAGTCGTATCCGAAAATAGCGAGGTAATGCAGTGCTTTTAAAAGGGGATGTCCCCGCCCGGGGGGGGGGGGGGGGGGGGGGGGGGGGGGGGGGGGGTTCTGAAATTGTCACCAATCCGTAAGCTTTGTGATGGACTTATTATTGAATAGGGACTCAACCTCACATCGTTCATGTGTGGAAGCAGATATGATGTAATATATAATAAAAATATAAATGATTTTTGTTATTTATTGGAGTAGTAGTACCTTATCCATGTTCCATAAAATCACTACGGTCTGCACCTTGTCGGCAGATTGATGTGTTTTTTGTTTTGTTTATTTTTCTTTGGATTTTGGTTTAAATATTCAGTGGTTTCTTCTCTTTCTTTTGGGGGGTGTTGTTATGGCAGGGACAAATGGGGGTTTGCTTTATTTGTTACATGGCATATCAAGAATGAAAATGGAAATGATAAAGTATTGACTAGAATTAGTAATGATAATGTAATATTTAACCTTTCTAGTTGGTTCCATAGTTCTCCTATCGTATATTTGTATCGTATAAAGTTTTGATCACATATCATATCGTAAGATATTTGGCAAATTGAAAAAAATTATGCTAATCTGATACGTTTCACTTGCCGATTAGATCAAAACAGCGATTTAAGGTGGAAAAATATAAAAAGAGGAAATATATTGAGAATGATTTGCGAAGAAACAAAAGATAATTGGATCTCCTTCGAGACGAGATCCTGTCTCCTAGCTTTGAATGTACGGATCAAAGCCTAAGAACCCTCACAGATGATAACTCAAAGTGTTTTCACAAATCAAGCATGAGCCATCCCTAATGACAGCTAGACCTAAATATAAGAAAAGGGGATTTACTAATTTGGTCTGGAAAGACCAAAATACCCCTGAAATGACTAATTCCCGCCCCTACGTCTCCTCCTGCGAAAGTACGTGATTGTGGGCTCCGCTCTAGCCGCTCCCCCCGCGTGTGGGCTTGGTGCGTCCGCATCAATACCCCCCTAAAAGAGCCACCTTGTCCTTAAGGTGGAAGTCAGGGAACTGCTCCTGTATCACGTCATAGGCCTTCCACGTCGCATCACAGTCCGGTAGGCCCGCCCAATAGATCAGTACCTCCTTACGCCGCCCCGGACCCTGCCGAACCGCCCTCACATCCACGGGCTCGAGTAGCACCTCCATGTCATCCGTCAAGGTAGGAGGCAAATTGGACGAAATCGCCTGATCCCCAATCGCCCTCCTCAGCTGCGACACGTGGAACACTGGGTGTATCACCGAAAAAGGGGGCAACTCCAACCTGTACGCCACTTGGCCAATTTTGGCCACCACCTTGTAGGGACCGAAGTATCTTGCTGACAGCTTCTCGTTCTGCCTCCTTGCTAAAGATATCTGCCGGTACGGACACAGCTTGAGATACACCATATCGCCCTCTTGAAAGTTGACATCACGTCGATGCCCATCAGCCTTGGTCTTCATCACCTGTTGAGCCCTTAATAGATGCTTCCGCAGCTCCTCTAGCAAGCCATCCCTGTCCCCCATGTACTCCTCTACCTTGGACACTGGAGTCTGCATGTCACCAAAACGGAGCAAAGACGGTGGATCTCTCCCGCAAAGCACTCTGAAAGGCATCGTCCCAGCTGCAGAGTGGTACGAGGTGTTGTACCAGTACTCTGCTCAAGTCAACCACCTATGCCACTGACGAGGGGTCTCTGAGGCGAAGCACCGCAAGTAAGTCTCTATGTTGCCGTTGACAACCTCTGTCTGGTCGTCGGTCTGGGGGTGGTAGGCTGTACTCCTCTTCAGGATCGTATCCTGCACCCTGAATAGCTCCCGCCAGAAGCCGCTCATAAAAACCTGGTCCCTGTCGGACACTATGGAAGCAGGTACTCCATGCAACCGTATCACCTCTCTCGTGAAAGCCGTAGCCACCGACACTGCAGTGTAAGGGTGCTTCAACGGAATGAAGTGCGCGTACTTACTCAGGCGGTCCACCACCACAAATACCACCGTGTAGCCCTCTGACCGGGGTAACCCATTGATGAAGTCCATTGTCACCTCCTCCCAGACCCTCTCTGGCAACGCCAGCGGCTGTAACAGTCCTGTTGGGGCCATGGCCATGTACTTGTGACGTTGACACACGTCACAAGCTGCGACAAAACGCACAATCCTCCTCCGCATCCCAGGCCAGTATAGCTCTCTGGCCATCCTCTGATAGGTCTGCTGTACACCTGAATGGCCCCCCGTCACCGAACTATGGAACTCCTGGAAAAGGACCGGTATGAACTCTGAGCTCAGTGGTATCACCATCCTCCCCTGGTACAGCAATCTGCTCCCTGCTAACGAGTACCCAGCCGGCCCCTCCTCGCCACTCTGCAGCCTCTCCCGGAGCTGGCTCAACTCCGCATCTGCGTCTGCCTCCTGTAGCATCGGCTCCCAGTCCAACCACACAGGCCGCGACAGCGCCCTCAAATCGATGCCCTCCTCCCGACGTGACAAGGCATCAGCAGCCTTGTTCTCCAATCCGGGCCTGTACTCGATATCGAACCGGTACCTCATCAGCTTGGACAACCAATGCTGGTGCTCCTCTATGACGAGCCTCTGTTCCAGTAGGTACTTGAGGCTCCTCTGGTCCGTGCGGACCACGAACTCCCTCCATAACAGGTATGGCCGCCACTTCTGCACCGAGAAAACTGTGGCCATCAGCTCTCGCTCATAGACCGATTTCAGTCGTGCTCTAGCGGTCAGCACCTGACTGAAATAGGCGATGGGCCTACCCTCCTGCATAAGCACCGCCCCTAGCCCGTACCCCGAGGCGTTAGTCTCCACCACGAACGATATGCTGAAATCCGGCAAGGCTAGAACCGGCGCCATCGTCATAGCCACCTTCAAGGCCTCAAAAGCCTTGGTGGCCTCTTCCCCCCACTTGAAACCGTCCTTCAATTGCTCGGTGAGAGGCCAAGCAATCGTGCTGTAGCCCTTGACAAACTTCCTGTAGTAGCCCGTCAGCCCCAAAAAGCCCCTCAAACCTCGTAGTGTAGTAGGCAGCGGCCAATCTAGCATAGCTGCTATCTTCGACCTGTCGGCCGCAACCCCCTCTGCCGACACTACATGACCCAAGTACTCAATCCGCAGCTGCCCGAAACTGCACTTCTTCCTGTTGGCAAAGAGCTGGTTCGCCAACAACTCCTGGAATACCACCTCCAAATGGCCTAGGTGCTCCTCCATATCCCTGCTGTAGACCAGGATGTCATCAAAAACTGCAAGTATGAACCGTCGTAAGTAAGGCTGGAACACCTTGTTCATGAGGGCCTGGAACGTCATCCGCAGAAGCTTCCAGTTCACCTTCATCTCCACCAACTTCTTCAGCCACTGTACCCCCAGAATGACATCCACATTCCCCAACTCCAGCGGCAAGACGTCCTCCACTATATGTATGCCCTGCAGTATCAGGCACACCCCCTTGCAGAGCCCCTTGCTCTCCTCCATCTTCCCTGTCCCCAGCAACACTGTGAATCTCTCCAACGTGCTCAGCTCCAGCCCATGATGCTCCACCAACTTCTTTGAAATGAAGTTGTGAGTCGCCCACTGTCAATAAGTACGGTCACTGCCTGCTCTGCTAATGTCCCTGATAACTCATGGTATGATTCGGAGTGAATCCTACCACAGAGTTCAGGGAAACCTCCGCTACGTCCATGTGCACATGCACCTCATCCTCGACCGTCAGCTCTGGCTCCACCACCACCTCATAGTCCTTCTCGTCGGGTACGATCACGATCTGCAGCAACTTGCTCGCACATCGGTGACCGGGACTGAACTTCTCATCGCATCGGAAGCATAATCCTGCTGCACGCCTCGCCCGCATGTCTGCCTCCGTCAGCCGTCTGCCGGGTACCACTCCTGGTCGGACCTCTCCTCTAGGCTCCGCTGGTGCTCCTGCTGCTGGGTGTGGAGGGGCCGGTGCTGCTGGATTGCGCTGACCCTGAGCACCCCAAGTCCCTCTAAGGCGCGTTTCCTCAGTATGCTTCTCTTCCGCCATATGGGCCAGGAGAAGGACATCCTCCAAGTCGTTGGGCCTCTGCATCCGAAGCTCCGCCCGTATCGAGGGCTTCAGTCCTCTCATGAAACTCCCAATCAACACCTGATTGGACACCCCCCGTAACCTGCTGACCAACATCTCAAACCTCTCCACGAAGTCTCGAACTGTCCCCTCCTGCCGCAGTGCTGAAAGCTGCTCATAGAAGTCCCCTCCTGCCTTCTCCTGGAACCTATCGAGGAGGTATGAAGAAAGCTCCTCACAAGTGCGAAAGGAGGAGCGGGCTGTCTTCCATCTGTACCTGGCTAGGGCCTTGCCCTCAAAGTAGATCCCAATAGCCCGCAGGACCTCCTCCTCTGTAAGCTGCATCACCTGGAAGTAGCGCTTCTTTCTGTAGACCCAGCCGTCAGGATCGGTACCATCAAACGTCGGCATCTTCAGCTTTTTCAGCCGTCGATCCGCGTTTATGTCTCCATACTGTCCTCCATACCCCCCCCACGGCCGCCTCCATGCACCATCACGCCCCCTTGCCCCCCTCCGGGGCCTCGTCGCCTCCCTCGTACAATTCATCAGGCCATTGAGGTCTCTCTAAATCCCCCTCAGGGGTGTAGTTCCCCAAACACTCCAGTGGTCATGGTGGCTGCGCAAAAATGGGCTCTCTAGCCCCTCCGTGCTGCTGAACGGGCGCTGTCCGGCCCTCCAGATGGCCCCCTGGGCCCCAAATTTGGGCCGCAGGAGCCCCAATCGTCATCCCGGGAACCCCTCTTCCTCCGTCGGGTCTCGTCGTCGCTCCTGGGGGCTGAACAAACCCCTCCACGCCCCCAAAAGGCCTCAGTGGTTTCGCCGGGCCTCCAAAACGCGTCGCCGGGTCCCCAGGAGGGGTGGCCCAGGCTGTGGCGACACCTCGAGGCCCTACCGGGGCTGTCGCACCCCCAAAATTGGGCCTGCCGTGCTTGCCGCGGTGGCCTGGTGGGCCCCGCTGCCTTCCCCCGCAAACCCTAGAGGGTTTGGCCAGCCGTCGCCTTGGTTTGGAGAGTTGGTAGCCGCCGTTTCGACGACAAACCCTTCCGGGTTTTTGCATCGATCTCCTCCGATAGCCGCCGAGATGGTCTGGAGCATCGTCATCATCGTCGGAATCTGCGCAACGTCTATCGCCGTTTTCGCCGCCTCGATCCTCATGTGTTTGAGTTCGACTTGGATGTCCTCTTGCGTATGGGCGTGATCCTTGTTGGAGATCTCCATGGCCGTCTTCAATGCTTGAATATCATCGCCCATGGCTTTCTTCAATTCCTCCATCTCGCGGTTGATTTCTTCACGAAACCCTTGAAGCCGTTCTTCCGTCGCGCCGCCTCTTGTCCCTCCTGCCATTAGATCTCACCGCTCTGATATCAATTTGATACGTTTCACTTGCCAATTAGATCAAAACAACGATTTAAGGTGGAAAAATATAAAAAGAGGAAATATATTGAGAATGATTTGCGAAGAAACAAAAGATAATTGGATCTTCTTCGAGACGAGATCCTGTCTCCTAGCTTTGAATGTACGGATCAAAGCCTAAGAACCCTCACAGATGATAACTCAAAGTGTTTTCACAAATCAAGCATGAGCCATCCCTAATGACGGCTAGACCTAAATATAAGAAAATGGGATTTACTAATTTGGTCTGGAAAGACCAAAATACCCCTGCAATGACTAATTCCCGCCCCCACGTCTCCTCCTGCGAAAGTACGTGATCGTGGGCTCCGCTCTAGCCGCCCCCCTGCGTGTGGGTTTGGTGCGTCCGCATCATAATCACTCAAATAACTAAATATGTAAAAAATCAATCAAAAAATTTAAGCATATTAACTAGCAAGGGACAATGAGATATGCTAAAGTGCATAAAAGAAAGTTTTTAGTATAGTAAACAATTAAACATAGATATAATCACATAGACATTATAAAAGAGAGGTTAATTATGTCACAAATCATGATATTAGACATATACATAAGATATGCGTTACAAAATATCACTTTCATAGATCACTAGTCCTGGATCAATCCATCACTTTTAGAACGATCACCATTCATTTTCTTCAACAACCACGTCTTCTTGCTTCTTGTCAGCTTCTTCACTCTTCACAAACTCTTCATCTTCCTATTCCGCATACACTACTATTTTCTTTTCTTTTTTCCTTTCTTGATTCTTGATACATTCAAATTTCGAGGTCCCAATAGAATTAAAAAAGTATTAGACAACGAAATATAAATAAGTTTGGAATTGAAGAAAATTATCTGATATTACATAACTATATCTCTCTTTTTTTTCACCACTTCTTCCTTCTTGAACGCCAAAGCATTCTTAAATATCTATTCAAGTAGTGTCTTGCAGGAGATAAGAAGCTTCTTTCTCAGTTATCTATTCATCATCAGATTCCATGTCCGAAAAAAAAATCCGATCATAAGTATCCATATTCTCCTCTCATTTGCATCAACCCCAATAGAATGTTATATTCAACAAAACTAAGGCATTAAACCTTAGTTGCTTCTATGTATTCCTCCTCTTAGAATGGACAAACTATGCTCCAATTCCTCTCACATTTCGTGACACTACATGTACGACTTAAGACATGAATTGCGAACCTTTGAAGCCTTTTGCATTCTTTCCCATAACTCTTCCACCATAGAGCTAATAAAACAAAGAAAAAGTACAAATTAAAAGTAATCCTAGATTCCTAATAATAAGTAATTAATTTTTGTAAGCGATGATAAATTGATCATATTAAATTAGATATTTATATTTATCAGGTTGCTTCTTCTTTCTTATTGCTACATCCCTATCTATACCGAACAGCTACATGAAGAGGTCTATGGAGTGGTAGTTCCCACTGTTCGTCTCTGATGTTCCCATACTCATTGGTATCAAGTTTTTTTGCTTAAAATTTTTTCTTAAGTTGCTCATTGGCTATACCCATAGCCTTATATATAGCCCATTGCATGCTTCACACCACCATCCATGATTCGAAGAATTTTTACAAGTAAAAGGAAGCATTTTAGATAGTACTCAACTTGCTTCTGAAAATCATCATATACTAAAATACTGTACTCTATATCTGTAACACCCATTTTACTAAAATAAGAACTTCGTTAATTGTTACCACTCTTTTGATGCAAATATAGCCCTTAATGCAATTATTTTGCTCTGAGATGCTCTTCAAAGTAAGGTAGTTGGTAGCAATACTTGCTACTAGTCTTGCCAACATCCATCAAGGTTCTCACTGGTTGAGCACTCAACTGATAGATGTAGATGGTCACTTTCCAATTGAAATCACTTTCCAATTGGTAGCAATACTTGTCACTACTAGTCTTGCCAACTCCTTCCTATCCATCAAGGTTCTCATTTGGTTGAGCACTCAACAATATGATAGATGTAGATGGTGATCTTTTTGCACTTTCCAATTGAATCACAGATTTCATGTGTACCGGTAAATCACCAATATCCTTTAACATATTGTTGATACAATGTGCACTACAAGGACTCTAAAAAAGAATTATTCTCTCATATTCCAATATTGTTTCAGTATAAATATAATAAGATGTATAATCAGTGGCCATTTGGACGACATTTTCCTCACTAATTTTCTCCAC
The DNA here is from genome assembly GCA_030789695.1 of Scilla litardierei. Classification (NCBI taxonomy): domain Eukaryota; kingdom Viridiplantae; phylum Streptophyta; class Magnoliopsida; order Asparagales; family Asparagaceae; genus Scilla; species Scilla litardierei. The sequence continues at coordinate 57,975,663 of CM061139.1, forward strand.
AAAGGAGTCAACTAACTTGAACAGTTCTTTTTCCATTCTTCAATATAGCCAATTAGCAATAGATTCTAGAAAAACTATACCACTTAGACTATTGATAAGAAAATTTACTATGGATCTTAATTTCTCATCGATCTAATCATCAGACATAATGTGCACATTGTCCTCTTTCAGTCCATCCTATACTTTTCTAAATCAATTATTTGTATCTTCTCTACTTTTTCAGGTGTGCGACTCTTAGCTCATGATATGATGGAGGCTTTAGTCCTTCATGTAGGCGGTAGTTGACTAAATCATCTTTGTAAATAGAGGATTTTCACCAAATTAAGCGAAAGACTCTTCTGTACCAATATTGAGCAATGTCTATGTACACCGCACATCGATCCTTTACAACTTCATTGATTGCCTTTTATCTCATTTACATCTTTTCATTTCTCCTTTAGTCATAAAGTAATCCATGGTTCTTTTGTTTATGTTCACACTCTCACCTGTGCTTATTTCAACTTCTTTGAAGCACTCATCCTCATCTTCATTTTTCTTCTTTGACATCTCAAAAAAATAATTTCCAAACAGCATCTGGATAATGTGAACACGGAGTGATATCCTTGTGTGTTCGGCTAAATGAGCCTTCATCATTGTCACGTTGTCCCATAAGTCTTTACCACAGTACTTGCATTTCAAAAATAATTTGTTTTTTTCATTTACTTGAAGGCAATGATCACATACCGCTTTTACTTTTTTAGAGCTCCTCTTACCCGCTCTTTCCATTTCAAAAGGTTTGAATTGCCAAATTAAACAAATTAAACAAAGTGACAATTTGATATTAGTCTTAATAGATAACTAAAATTAAAAAACTGAAAATAAAAAATTGATATTAAAAATAAACTAAAAAAGAAATAAAATACAAACCGAAAATTTAATATTTAATCTGAAATTTTAAAAACGAAAAAAAATTAAACTGAAATTTAATTTGAAAAAATAAATGAAATGAAATGAGGAAAAAATGGCACAAAAAACCCAAAAGATAAAACTCATTGTACTCATCGAAATTCTGCTCTGCCTTCGACTTCGACTTCGACTTCAAGATCTTCGCTCTGCTCCGCCTTCGCATTCACCTTCGAGTTCCAGCCACACCTTCTAGGTTGTTGTCGTCCTTCTCCAACATTGTTTCTGAGATCTAGCTACGACTTCACTTCAATTGGTCACCGTGGAGTGAAATCAAACTCGATTAAGCCCTAGACCCAGTGGGTTGGGTTACTAAATAAAAAAATCAAAATCAGCTAACCCACACTGTAAAACCAATTGGAAGTTGTCCGATATGATATCTAATCGTACAATATGGATATCATACAATATTTTGTTAGATAGATATGGGGCTATGATTCGTATCGAAATGTGCCCATATAGTATCGTATTGTACGGCATGTCTTACGATATTGATAACTATGTGACGCAGGACGGAAGCGGGGAGAGATGTGGGAATTTGAGGAAGAAAAAGGTTGGGAATTTGATAAATTTTCGTATCACGCGCCCTGTAAATCTTACGATCACCAAATCTCACGTGGAGATTCCATCCAGGCAATCAAGTCCACTCTCGCACACTAATGCAAACGATTTAATTTGTGGTGAAACTAAAAGTTTTAAATCAGAGACTAATTTCCATTGAATTGTTCATTGAAAAAAACTAAGAAGTTTGTGACCTTTACATAGGCTTACAACTTGACTCTGAATCTAATTATGACTAGAAATTGTAAATCAACTAAAACACTCAAATAACAAAAAGACTCAAATAATAAAAAGACTTAAATAACTAAAACGCTCTTAAAATAACACAAAGACTCCAACTAATAGGAATTCTTTAAGGGCTCAAACTTTATCAAATAAATAAGACTTCTTCTCGAATTGAACTTCTCAAATTCGATCTCTATCATTCTTTTCGGCTTAAGAACTCACCACCTGGTGAACGTCGATAAAAATAACATAGCTAAAGCTGAAATCAGTAGTCCCTTATGGTTGGAGAAGATGCGTCCATGAACTTTGAAGTATAATATGATGTAGATCTGTACGCGAACATCTTCTGTGAAATCCTCCCAAATAGCAAAAAGAGATGAAATCGTGTAGAATTTGCTTGTTTGTAGGATGTGAAGAATGTGGGATGACAAATTCCTTATGCTCAATCTTCTCAAGCTTTTGTGAAATACTCTACTCAGTCACATCAGGATTGTAACTCAATAAAGCTCATCAAGAACATATATGATACATGCAAAGCCTCTTCGCTGGTTCTACTTTGAACCTCTTTAGGCAAACTCTAATCATCTCGTCATCCCTAACTATAAACTTATGTAAATTTCTATTTGATTCTACAGCAGATTTTTGATTGTCATTAATAGTTGCAAGAGTTTCATCAGTTTCGAGATGCAAAACACTCAAAGTAGATGCAACGTGATCATGAAATGCACTAGGAACCAAGTCATAACCTAACTCTAAGGAAATGTGATTCACATGATGCGGTATTTGTTGTGATGATTTTTTAGTTTTAGACTTTTCTTTTATCTCTTTAGCGGTATTAGTTTCAGATTTAGTTAAATTATCACTTGACCGCTTAAATTGCTCCGACTTTAAAAGTAGGCTTCCTATCTATGTGGACGTTCATGTATTTCAAATTTAAGTCTAGGTTATATGCTTGTTGCACGTTTTCTACAGTGTAGGGAAGCATTTCTCGCCGAATGTCTGCTTTCATTTTAGAATGAAACCTAGTAAGAGTATATAGATGATCTTATTTCACTCCTAACAAATAGGACGTTGACCTTAGTCATGTACTCCTCAACAGTCATGCTTCTTTGACATAAGTCATTCAGTTTTCCTAGTAGGCATTTTCTATAAGTAGATGGTAAATATATTTCTACAAATTTCATGTCAAATTTTTGTCCTTTGCTAAGTTTATTTTCTATGGTTTCTAGGCGATCTCATGTTCGATATATGTCGGCTTTTAGTTGATCTCTTGTTCGATATATGTCGGCTTTTAGTTGATCTCTTGTTCGGTATATGTCGGCTTTTAGTTGATCTTCTGTTTGATTTATGTCGGGTTTTAGTGCTAGATATATTTTTAAAGTTGGCTTTCTATCCTTTGAATTGCATTATCTTCTGTGTCTGATCCTAATGTTTTGTTATTACGCAATAACATGCAATGTCAACCAATCACACAAATACATATGCAAGACCTTAAGCTCTAACTAAATGCGTGCACTAATTATATATATTAAATAAAATTCCTAATGTACAAATCTATATGTCAAGATTCAACCCTAAATATGCTAATGCGACTCAGATCGAGACTAAAAAAGCATGCAATGGCTTTGATATCAACTAATCTGAACAAAAATCAAATAAAGAAATTTGTGAAATTTAACAATAAAGTATTTGCTCAGATTAGATGATTCCGAGAGTGCAAATCAGCTTTGTTGTAGCGTGCAATGCCTCTAGAACTTGTAAAGCTTTAATTCAAACGATCCGAGCCGAAAATTTCATGCGAAAAGCTCGAGAAATCACCAAAATGCGACTGAAATACGTAGAAAATACGAAAATTCGGCTAAAAATCACTGGAAAAATAACGTGGTGTACGTTAGCAAAGGTGAATGCAGGCTGCACCGGCGGTGGTTCCTGGCGACTTTAGTGGTTGTTCATTGTCCAGCTTGATCCTGTAGCGTCGCCAGAAGGTGTCGATTCAATTGATGGGGTCGATGGACTACGAACACCTTCGTTGCGTCGGTTTCCGACGGATCCTACGGTGATTTGTCACCCTCCTTGCGTCTAGAATGTTGCATGAGGTTAGGATTAGGGTTTGGAAGGTGCCTGCTGAGCCGAGTTGATTTAGGAAGGTTTTTCTTTTTTGCCTGAAGTTTCTCTCCTTTTCTTGTCTTTTCTTTTTTGCTGCAAATTCTCTGTTTTTTTTCAAAATTTGTTTGTTTTGATTTTTTTGAACTCTTCTTTTTTTGAATCTAACTAAAATTTTTTATGAAGAAGAAAGAAAATTATCCAGATTTAGGGCTGATACCAAATTGAGACAGGACGAAAGCAGGAAGGGATGTAGTGGGAATTTGGGGAAGAAGAAGAATATGGATTTGATAAATTTTTGGATATCGCATCCCGAAAATCTTTCAATCACCGACTCGCACGCTTTGCACATGGAGATTCTTTGGACCTCTCGCCCATGCAATTAAGCACACTCTTGCAAACCAATGCAAAATATTTAATTTGTGGAGAAACTAAAAGTTTACACCTGAAACAAATTTTCTTTGGAAAAACTAAGAAGTTCGTGGCCTTTATACAGGCTTACAACTTGACTCTCTAAATCTGATTAGAACTAGAAATTCTAGATTATCTAAAACACTCAAATAAAAAAGACGCAAATAACAAAAAGGCTTAAATAACTAAAACTCTTAAAACATCAAAAAGACTGCAACTAATAGGAATTCTTCAAAGGCTCAAACTCTATCAAATACATAAAAGACTTCTTCTCGAATTGAAGTTCTCGAATTCGTTCTCTATCGCTAGGGTTGGTTCCCTCAAGTAAGTTTAGAAGTCTAAAACTATTTATATGGATACTTTAAACATTTAGCCTCACTTGATTAGTTTGCTTTTATTTTGGTTACTTTTCCAGGTTTGATGGTCTTGCACCAGAACCGCGCAAAGGCATAAGAAGTGGTCATGTACCGGGCAGCAAATGCATTCCTTTTGTTCAGGTAGTAGTATGCAATTTTGTATGGTTTTATGTGCTTTGAAGTTTGATTGCTAAATTTGTACCTTTTTTTAGCATAATGTATACTTGATCTCTGGGCATGTGCAATGGACGCATGGTAAAAAAAGGAAAACATATGTACATATAAGCAACTTTTAATGTTAATGCAAACTTAGCAGTGGCCAGGACTGATCTGAAAAGTGCAAAAATATCAAAAGGTTATCATGGGGCTGCTGCTTTTTGCAAGAAGCAAATTTGAAATTGTGAAAGAATTGTGCAAAAAAGCGTTCACAAAGTTCTCATGGGGACCATGTTTTTGGGGAAAAATTTAGACAGCAACTTCCACAAACTTCACACTGCAATTCATCCAGACTATCTATTCTCAATAACAAAGAAAAGAAAATAATTCATAAAATAGATTTGTTTACATTAAAAAATTGCGCTTGTAGGAATAAGATATGCAAAAGTTGTAATGAAAATTAATTAATTTTTAATGTAATTTTGCTAGACATGTGAATTTATTGGTTGTGAGTGGCTTATTTGGTAGCTAAAAGATAAATATGGGTTTGATAATTTTATACTATGTTGTTTTACGCATACCAAAAGCCTAATTATATGTTTTAAGGGTCTTTATATGTGAACTCTGTCAAAGTTAGATAATCCCCACATTTTCCCCCATTTTTTTTCTTGTAATGACATGTTATTATGTTTAAATGATAAACTTCTGCTGCCAAGCTTAAGCACTCGTGTAGCCCACCACTGGCTTAGAAAGGATGCCAGCTGGTGGAAGATGAGCAAGTTTATAAAGTGATATTATAGTGTCTATTACTCATTATAAATTTTAATCATAGCTCAATGATACGATCATTACGTACGAGAAAAGGAGGAGGCGCAAGCACGAGGTCCATGAGCAAAGGAAGCCCAATGAGTAAAATTGCTATGCACACTACAAGTCAGTGAGTATTTACTTTATGCACTACGGGGTGGGAATAGAAGCGGCCAGCCGGCCCTAGTTTTCTTTATCGAATAATTGAGGGATTGTTTTCTACCATTTTTCCTAAAGAGAGATCTAAAAGAGGTTTAGGCTTTAACCTTACAAAAGTTAGGAGAGGGGGATCTACTCTACAACAAGAGATCTAGTTATCTTATTGTTATCTTTGAGTGTTTTATCAAGTAAAAATCCCATTTTACCCACTTTTGTGCCCTAGTTTGTATCAATTTGGTATCAAAACTTCAGATCCATGGCGAGTACAAGGCAGATGGAAAGAATCGAGGCGTTGGAAGAGAAGATCGGAGCCGAGATCACGGAACGAAAGAAGGAGATCGAAGGATTGAGGGCTGATTTGAAGGAGGATTTTAGGGCTTCAGTAGAGACGAACAAGTTGGAGATAAGGAAGGAATTCAGGGAATCGATTGCGGAGGGGACAAAGAAGATCTTGAGGGCTCTCACAACGAGATCCAACCTCATCTACTTCATTTGAACCACCAATCAGATCTGGCTTCGAAAACACCTCCGACAACGAAAGATAAAGGAAAGCACGTGATCTTGAAGGAGGTGATGTTTTGGAAGAAGGATTGATCTCCGACAAGGAAAATCAGATCATCATGCTCGGCGTAAAGACACATCGACACAACGAAGCACAAGATGAAGCGCGCGAGGTCGGAAGGGGGATGACGGAAGCCTGGTGGCTGCGCCAGGGCATACCGCCGGCCCTGGCGCATCGCTAGGCCGCCGGCGTGGTCCTGGCAAACCACCAGGGCCTTGGCGGCCCAGGGCAGAACCGCCTGGGTCCTTGCGGGCTCCAGGCGGGCCGCCTAGGGGAAACCGAGCCCCCAGCTGACCGCTGGGGCCCTGACGAGGCTTGGGCGGGTGTCGACGGGGGCCTGGAGGGTCTCGGCGAGCGTTGGGAGCATAAGCAAGGCACGAGGCTTCGTCGACAGGGAGTAGATGACTTTCGGGGTGCTAATTTTGAGTTCGGAGAGCGTCGTGGACACCTGGAGGTTGATCTAGTAAATGGAAGGGGCCGAGGACAGGGGCTGGAGTATGAGGAGTTCGTGCGGTACCATGAGGATGTCGGTGAGGGTGGTTATGACGTTGGCAGGCGCGAATGGAGGGATGTTGGGCGACTAGCCAATGAGAGGGCTAGGTTTGGAGATTCCCACAGACAGCGGCACCAGTAGTGATATGGAGGAGGGGACCTCCGTGCTGATGAGAGGATACAGAAGCTGAAGATGCCCCTCTTCGAAGGTAGTGACATCTGGCTGGATCTACAAGGCAGAGAGGTATTTTGAGGTGACACGGCTGACAGAGGCGGAGAAGCTGAGGGCGACCGGGATCTGCTTGGAGGGAGAGGCCTTATCATGGTACATGTGGAGTGAGCAGGAGAGACCTGCGAGGACCTGGGAAGAGTTTAAGGAGATTTTTTTGCACCGCTTCAGGGAGACACAAGTGGGATGTGCATACGAGCAGCTGCACGACATCAAGCAGTATGGGTCTGTGCGTGACTATATTAAGCAGTTCGAGGTGCTTGTGAGCCGGGTGCAAGGGATGCCAGCAAAGTCCATGGAGGGATTTTTCTTGGATGGGTTGAAGCCTGCTATCAAGACAGAGCTTCGTACCCATAGTCCCAGAGGACTGTTGGAGCAGATGGATTTGGTACAGTCAGTGGAGGATAGATTGGCCGAGTACCGCCGTACCAGGGGGACTTAAGGAGGGAATTATATTCGCCCTTAGGCCGTGAAGGGGGCCAGCAGAGATCGTCTAGAGGTACCCCTGCTAGTGGGGGCAGGGCTGTCGAGGCAAGACCGTCGAGACCTTACAAGAGGATGACAGTGTCTGAGATGCAGAATATGAGGACAAAAGGGCTATATTTTAAATGCGACGAGAGGTTCACTTCGGGCCACAAATGCCGCAACCATGCTATTCAGGTGTGCGAAGTATTTGAGGGGGAGGTAGAAGAAGAGGAGGTTGTGGAGCTGGAGGCTGACGGAGAGGTAGAGGTTGAACTACTACTTTTGGAGGCAGCTGAAGTTTCGCTCAGTTCTATAGCAGGATTCACACAAGTCCACACCATGAAGTTGGCGGGCAGAGTTCGGGACTTATATGTGGTGATTTTGATCGATAATGGGGCTACACAATTTCGTGTCCCCTAAGGTGATTGAGAAGTACAGAGGGATTTGGGGTCATGTTGGGCAATGGCAAGGTGGAGTATAATAGAGGCATCTGCAAAGACCTAACGGTGTCCATTCAGGGGGTGTTTGATTATTGGTAACTTACTGCCTTTAGCATTGGGCAACGTTGATTTGATTCTGGGGATGCAGTGGCTTCAGACATTGGGAGATATTCAGTTCAACTGGAAGCTGCTGAGGATGGAGTTCCAAGTAGAGGGGAGGAATGTGGTGTTGCTGGGAGACCCGAGCCTATGTTGTTCCTCAGTATCATATAAGACCATGGTCAGGACCCTTCAGATGGAGGGGGAGGATTCTTAGTGGAGCTTCAGAGATTGACGATGGAGGATGCGGCTGGCACGACCGAAGTGCCCGGAGACGTGGAGCAGGTGCTGAGCGGTAATGATGATGTGTTTCAGTCCCCTAGCGGTCTTCCACCACCGCGGGATCACGAGCATTCCATCGTTCTGAAGGAGGGAGTGTCTCCTATAAGTGTGTCCGTACTGGTACCCCCAGGTGCAAAAGGACGAGATTGAGAGGCTAGTGGAGGAGTTGTTGCAGGCAGGCATCATACAACCTAGTGTCAGCCCATTTTGGTAAAGAAGAAGGATGGGAGCTGGCGTTTCTGTGTCGATTACCGAGCTCTGAATAAGGAAACTGTACCAGACAAGTTACCTATTCCGGTGATAGACGAGCTGTTGGACGAGCTACATGGGGCTGTGGTGTTCTCCAAACTTGATTTGAAGTCTGGTTACCACCAGATACGCATGAAGGCAGAGGATGTGCAGAAGACAGTTTTCAGGACTCACAAGGGCCATTATGAGTTCCTGGTCATGCCATTTGGCTTGACAAATGTCCCCGCCACCTTCCAGTCCCTGATGAATATGTTATTTTGACCATACCTGCGGAGCTTCGTGCTCGTCTTCTTTGATGATATCTTGGTTTATAGTAGGTCTCTGCAGGAGCATGTAGAGCACTTAGAGGTGGTGATGGAGCTATAGAGGCACCATTTGCATGCAAGCCGAAAGAAGTGCCTTTTCGTTCAGGCTCAGGTGGAATACTTGGGACATATTGTGTCCGCTAATGGGGTGGCTGCATATCGGGGGAAGATTGTCGCTATGCTGGACTGACCTCGACCTATGTCCTTGCGAGCCTTACGAGGATTCCTTGGGTTGACGGGTACTATCGAAGGTTCGTTAGCGGGTATGTGACGATTGCGTGGCCGCTAACGGAACATCAGAAGAAGGATAGTTTCAATTGGGGGGAGGAGGCTACCAGGGCATTTGAGGCCCTTACGCGAGTAATGACAACGGTCCCAGTTCTGGCACTTCCTGCTTTCAGCAAACTGTTTGTCGTAGAATCGGATGCTTCAGGTTATGTGTTGGGGGCCGTCTTTATGCAGGAGCAGAGGCCCATTGCTTACTTCAGCCTGGTGTTGTCTGCCAGAGCACGACTGAAGTTTGTTTATAATAGGGAACTGATGGCGATTTTCCTCGCAGTGCAGAAGTGGCGACCCTACTTGGTAGGGAATTTATAGCAAGGATAGATCAGAGGAGCTTGAAATACCTACTGTAGCAGCGCATGGTGGCGGAAGAGCACTAACAATGGTTGTCTAGGTTGAGTGGGTACAAGTTTGAGATCAACTACAAACCCCGCTTAGATAACAAGGCGGTCGATGCGCTATATTACAGGGAGGAGGGGGTGCAGATTTTTGCTATGTCCAGGCCAGTGGTGCTTAGTGGGGATTCCCTCTTATGTGAAATAGAGGCAGATGAGGAACTGCAGCGAATTCGGGGAGCGCTGGTACAGGGCTCTGGTGACTCCCCGGGTTACTTAGTAGAGGAGGGGAAGCTGCTGTACAGAGAGATTTTGGTGATTCCACGGAGATCGTCACACATTCCACTACTGTTTCAGGAGTTCCACAGCAGCGCAGTGGGAGGACATTTAGGTGGGTACCCAACGTACCAGCGGAGGGCACGAGAGCTTTATTGGCAGTGTGTGCGGAAGGATGTGGCTCAGCTCGTGGCAGGTTGTGATGTTTGCCAACGTCACAAGTATCAGGCGACTGCTCCCACCGGACTTTTACAGCCATTGGCACTGCCAGAGAGGGTGTGGGAGGACATCTCGATGGACTTTATTGATGGGCTGCCGAAGTCTGAGGGGTACACGGTCATTTTTGTTGTGGACCGCCTCATTAAGTACGCTCATTTTGTGTCTATGCGACATCCATACACGACGACGACGGTTGCAGCAGCATTTCTGAAGGATGTTATTAGGTTACATGGGTATTCAGCTTCTATTGTCTCTGACAGGGACAAAGTCTTCATAAGCACTTTTTGGAAGGAGATGTTCTGACTGCAGGAGACCGCTCTCAGGTGGAGCATATCCTAACATCCTCAGACCGACGGGCAGACAGAGGTGGTGAATAGGAGCGTGGAGACTTACTTACGATGCTGTGCATCGGGGTCACCTAGGCAGTGAGTGACATTGCTCCCTTGGCAGAATATTGGTACAACACCTCGTACCATTCCGCTGCACAGATGAATCCGTTCATGATCTTATATGGCAGAGAGATTTCACACTGGTTCATTATAGGAGGAGAGGTACACCGGTGTCTGAGTTGGAGCAGCAGTTGACGGAGCGTGACAGAGTGCTGGAAGAGTTGAAGAAACATCTGAGGCGACCTAGCAAATCTTGAAGGGTAAGGCGGACAAGCATCGCAAGGACGTGGAGTTTAAGGTGGGAGACATGGTCTATTTGAAGCTGCGTCCTTACAGGCATAGTTCAGTAGTGCAGATGCATAACGCCAAGCTGGCAGCGCGCTATTATGGACCTTATGAGATTGAGGCTAGGGTGGGGAAGGTAGCTTACATGCTATAGCTACCTCCCACTTCTGCTATACACCCGGTGTTCCATGTGTTGCAGCTGCGGAAGGCGATTGGGGACCATGCAGCATCAGCGACTTTGTCCCATACGTTGACAGAGGACATGGAGGTACTGCTAGAGCCCGAGGCGGTCAAGACAGTGCGACAGGTTCGACCAGGATCTTCGGAGGTGCTGATTCAGTGGAGTGGGCTACCCAATCATGAGGCGACATGAGAGCCTTTCGATACAATCTACATGTAGTTTCCAGACTTCTACCTTGAGGACAAGGTGGCACTTTTGGGGGAGGGGAGAGCAATGATACGATCATTACGTACGAGAGGAGGCACAAGCACGAGGTCAACGTGCAAAGGAAGCCCAAGGAGTAAAATTGTTATGCACACTACAAGTCAGGTAATATTTACTTTATGCACTACGGGTGGGGGGGGGTATAAAAGCAGCCAGCCGGCCCTAGTTTTCTTTATCGAATATTTGAGTGATTGTTTTCTACCATTTTTCCTAGAGAGAGATCTAGAAGAGGTTTATGCTTTTACATTACAAAAGTTAGGAGAGTGGGATCTACTCTACAACAAGAGATCCAGTTTTCTTATTGTTATATTTGAGTGTTTTATCAAGTAAAAATCCCATTTTTACCCACTTTATGCCCTATTTCGTATCACTCAAGCATAAACTAATAACATTATATAAGGGGTAGACATCAAGAAATGCCGTTTTCTAATATATAGAGATGGAGTACAACCTTGCGATAAATGTCTCTAAAAAAGAAAGAATAATATTAAAAAATGCATATTCAGTATACTCATCCAAAATATATATTCAACACTAATGTTCTCTCCCTAAACAAATACTTAGAATGATTTTTTTCTTTGAATAGATGAATTTATATATAAAAGCTAATATCTCTGGACTTGGGCATGTGTAAGAGCCCAACCCATTCAGGATGGTTGATTTGGGAGAGAGCTTCAATGCGCATTCCTGTAATGCGAACCACATTGTTTTCACTTTTCAAAGCCAGTAATCTGATGGGCCTCCCGGCTCATCAAGCCGCTTGCAGGTTTATACCCGCAGGAAAGGGGGCGGGCCCAAGCCCAGGCCGCCCCCTTTGCTGCATGCCCTAGCCTAGGCCGCCCCCTTTAGCCGCATGCCCTAGCCCCCTTTGCCCTAGTTTTGATTATAAATAGGGGGGCCAGCCGCCTTGGTTTACCTATGCTTGATATTTGATATTGTGTGACTTATAGGTAGACGTGTGCGGACGTCCTCTTCGGCGTCTTGGGAGCAGAATACACCTCTTTTGTATTCACTTATCTAGTTTCTTTTGCTATCATTCTCTATAAAAATCGCGTCGTTTGTTAGATCATAACAATTTGGTATCAGATCGTGACGATCCATGACGGCCGCAACGAGATCAAAGGATAACTTCGAGGCGTTGGAAGAAAAGTTCATGGGGGAGATTGAAGGGGTAAAAAAATCGGTGGAATCGGTGGTGAAACCGTCGAGCACATGAAGGCGTGTCAAGTGAAGAACGACGAGCAATTTGCAAAGATCCTCTCCCTCTTGACGGCGAAATTCCAAGGCGAAGGAAACCCTAATTCGACACCAAAGGCGGCACCTTTGAAGAAGGAAAAGGAAAAAGAAGAGGTTTTTACCCAAAATCAACCCTATTTCGTGGAAGAATTGGACGAGGAAGAAGATGAGGGGCCATGGAAGGTTGATTATCGCGAGGAAGTGCGGCGACAAGCGGTGGAATTTCAAAGGGGGGCAGCGGCCCTAGCCGCCCTTTTCGAGCAACGCACGCAAGCGAGGAGGGGCGGCCGCACCCCTTAGACACCTTTGGGGGTCGGCCGCCGCACAACTTGGGCGGGGGACCCCCCCGCCTACCACGGGGCTCGGCAGGGCTGGCCAGGCCCTGCTGGCCCCCGCCCAGGTCTGGTGACCCTGCCGGACCTCTGGCAGGGTTCGCCGGCCCTGTCAGTGGGCCGGCAGGCCCCACAGGTCCTCCAGCAGCCCCGGAGGGCCCCGCCCGAGCATCGCCGAGACAGGGAGCCCCCCTGGCAGCCACCAGGGGGTGACGCGCGCGGACAGCCCCCGGGGGGCTTTTTCGAGCCTTCCGAGCAGCGATCAGCAGGGGTGGACGCTCGCGGACAGCTTTTGGGGGATTTTTCGACCCTTCGGGGCGGCGGCCAGCAATGGAGGACCATTTTTACGGAGACGGACGCGGAAGAGACCACTATTATGACGGCGGGGGTGGCTACGAGGCGGAGTTCGGCGATGATGCAGGTTGGGACGACTTCGAGGGCCGGCGGGAAGATTACCGAGGATACTATGGGGGCCGCAGAGGAGGGCCACCTAGACAGTACGAGACCCAGAATGAGAGGAGACAGCACTACCGCCCACATCACCAAGTGGAGCGGAGGCCCAAGCAGGGACACTTTGGAGTTGCAGGGTGCGAAAGCTGAAAATGCCGCTATTTTCTGGGGAGGATTCACATGCCTGGTTGTTCACTGCAGAGAAGTACTTCGCGGCGCACCACATGACCGATGCACAGAAGCTGGAGGCGGCGACCATTTACATAGAGGGAAGAGCCTTGGGGTGGTTCCAATGGAAGAAGAGTCAGCAGCAGATTCATTGCTGTGAGGAGCTGAAAGATTTTGTGTTGGAGAAGTTCAGAGACCCCCGTTTGGGGAACCTGCACGAGCAGTTATATGCCCTCAGGCAGGAGGGACCATGATACGATTAGGGTTAATCGTAGCAAAAGTTCAGATTTTTAGTGGAAAGAAAGAAAAGAAATTTGATTTGGACAATAGAAATTGATATTAAGATAGGCAATCCCTTCTGGAGTGGATCTCTCCCTAGCTTGAATTGATGGATCAGGCCTAATCCTCCAAATCCCTAACAAGAAACTACTTTCAAATGATCGTTCTTCGATAAAAATAAACTAGGGCCGGCTCGTAGGCTTTTAACCCTTCCCTTCCTAAACATGAAAATAAGTAAAAGACTAATAAGCCCTCTAATGGCTAAACACACAGCTCGACTAATGAGCAAAAGGATAAAATTGCTAAACACACAACTCGCCAATGAGCAAAAGGATAAGTCACCCCCGTGGGTGTGTGTCGCTTCGCCTGGTGTAGACCCGGATCACATCATTACTCCCCCAAAAAATGGACCTTGTTCTCAAGGTTGCAGTCTGATGATGGCGTCCATCTTCTCTAATCTAAGTGTGGGCGCGGCTCTGCCTCGTCCCCACCTCCGTCAAGCATCACCACAAGATCCTCTTCTGCTGCCACCTCCAGCTGCATGGCCCTCCCTGCGCAACGGTGCTCTGGGGTGAACCTCTCGTCACACTTGAAGCAAAGGCACTTGGCCCTTTGCTCCCTCATCTCGACATCTGTCATGCGGCGAGTCTGCCCTCCCGGCCGCGTCTCCGTCGCATCATCCCTTGCCGTTGCTGGTGCCCCCACAGTGGTCTGGGTTGTCTCAGTAGGTGCTGGACTGCGGTATGTCGATCCGCCCCCGGCCCCCTAGACTTTCTCTCTTCTGCCAACCTGTCTTCCACTCTCCTGGCTACGCGCATCATGGCAGTCAACCCCTGAAGGTCCTGCACTCTCAGCTCAACTCCCACTGTCGGCTTCAGCCCCTTCAGAAAATTACCCTCCATTGATTCCGCAGACACACCTTCCACTCGGCTTGCGAGTGTCTCGAACTTTGTCATATAGTCCCGCACGGTCCCATCCTGCGTCAATGTGTACAACTGCTCAAACAGCCCTCCCGTGTGGGTCTCCTGAAACCTCTCTGTGAGGCACTCTGTCATCTCCCTCCACGTCCGTATTAGCCTCTGCTTCTGGGTCCACCTGTACCACCCAAGAGCCTCACCCTCGAAGCTCAATGCTACCGCCCTCAGTCTTTCCGCCTCAGTGAAGCCTGTGACATCAAAATATCTCTCTATCTGGTAAATCCACCCATCGGGGTCCTTCCCATCGAACAGCGGTGCCTTCAGCTTCCTCATCCTCGTCTCTGGGTTGGTGTCACCTCGTGGTGGCCCTTCCCCGTTGGCTACCTGACGCCTCTGGTAAGGATGCTCCTCTGCTCTCCACCTTCTTTCATCTCCCATGTCCCTCTCGTTGGCGAGTACGCCCACATCATCCCACTCATCAACATACTCCCTCCGGGGTCCCCCACGTAGCCACCCTTCTCCGACGACCCCAAAAGGAGGGGGAAATCCTCCTGCGGGCCCTAGAGGGGCCCGCCCGTCCTCGCCGCCCCCACGGGGTTCGGCCACCTCCTGTGGGCCCCAAGTGGGCCTGCCACCCTCCGCCCCCCGCGGGGGCGGATCTCCATCTGCGGGCCCCTGGTGGGCTTGCCTGCCATTTCCGCCTCCCACCGAGGGCGGAAATCCCCCGCGCCCCCAAGTAGGGGGCGCCACCCTCCGCTGCCCCATGGGAGGCAGAAATCCCCCAGCGGGCCCTAGATGGGCCCGCTGCTGCTCGCCGCCCCAAAAAGGGGGCGGTTGCCCTCTGGCGGCCCCGGTTTGGGGCCGTCTGATCACCGGCCGTCCTCCCTTCGTCCAGTGGCATTCCCCATGAAGGGGAAGTCCCTCCTTCAAACCCTAGGCTAGGGTTTGCCTTTCGCCGTCGCCGTTTTCTGGGTTTGTTCGCGAGATCAGATCTGAAGATCCGGATGATTTTGGATCCGGATCTCGCTGAAAAAATTGCTGCTGAAACATCTTCGCCATCTCGGCAAACCCCTCCATCTCGCGCGAGTATCGCTCCGACATCCGATTCATCGTCTCATCCATGGTTGCACTCAAATCTGCCTTGATCTCTTCCTTCATATCCGTCATCTCCTTCTACAACCCCGAGATCTCCGCATCCAGTCGCTCCTCCAGAGTTTTCGTCGCAGTCGCTCGTGTGCTCGCCATAGAATCGAGTGCTCTGATACCAAATTGATACGATTAGGGTTAATCGTAGCAAAAGTTCAGATTTTTAGTGGAAAGAAAGAAAAGAAATTTGATTTGGACAATAGAAATTGATATTAAGATAGGCGATCCCTTCTGGAGTGGACTCTCCTTAGCTTGAATTGATGGATCAAGCCTTATCCCCCAAATCCCTAAGAAGAAACTACTTTCAAATGATCGTTCTTCGATAAAAATAAACTAGGGCCGGCTCGTAGGCTTTTAACCCCCCTTAAACATGAAATAAGTAAAAGACTAATAAGCCCTCTAATGGCTAAACACACAGCTCGACTAATGAGCAAAAGGATAAACTTGCTAAACACACAACTCGCCAATGAGCAAAAGGATAAGTCACCCCTATGGGTGCGCGTCGCTCCGCCTGATGTAGACCCGAATCACATCAGACCAGTGCGGGAGTACATCGAGAGATTTGAGACACTGGCAGGGAGATTACGTGGCATGTCGGACGAGTCCCTGGAGGGCACCTTTCTTAAGGGGCCGAGGCCAGCCTTCGAGCGGCAGTGAGGCCATACAAGCCCAGGAGGCTTTCCGAGGTCATAGAGATGGCGCAAATGGTGGAGGACGCTCAGACGGAGGATAGGAGGGTCAGAAGCGGCTACAGTGGCCAGATACCGAGAGGCACCCCGTCTGGAGTATCAGAAGCAGGGACCCCCACGAGAGCGGCCCAGACGAGCAGGGAGAAGACTGGAGAGAAGGGTAGTGCACCACAGGTTGGGAGGCAGTTCAGGCGCATGACAGGCGCTGAGATGAGGGAAAAGAGGCAGAAGAGCTTGTGTTTCAGGTGCGATGAGCAATTTTCACCAGGCCATCGATGTGCGGGGCGCAAGCTCTAGGTGATTCTGTTGGAGGACGATGACGACGAGGCTGACGTCGAGGAGGAGGCAGCTGAGGCAGAGGAGGAGCTGGAGGGCCAGCAGTTGGACGTGGCAGAGGTGTCCCTCAACTTCGTGGTAGGGTTCGCACCGAACCATACCATGAAGCTGAGGGGGGGATCGGTGACCAGGAGGTGACCGTGCTCATTGACAGTGGGGATACCCACAATTTCATTTCCAGGAGGGTGGTGGCACATCAGGGACTTCAGCTGACAGATTGCCGCAGCTTCAGTGTGATGATGGGAACGGGAAAGAAGGAGAGCAGTTGGGGAGTTTGCAGGGGGCTGGTACTGACCATGCAGGGGATACAGGTGATCACAGATTTTTTACCTCTGGACCTGGGGAGCACCGACATCATTCTAGGCATGACCTGGCTACAGACATTAGGGGAGATGACAATAAACTGGAAGCTGCTGCGGATTGAGTTTCAGGAGGCAGGGAGAACAGTGATACTTCAGGGGGACTCCAGCCTCTGTAGAGTTTTGGTCTCTTTGAAGACTATGGTGAGGACCATCCAGACAGAGGGAGGAGGATATTTGGTGGAGCTGTACTCGTTGACAGGTGAGGGAGGCGCAGAGGCCAGTGCAGAGCAGCCCATTCTAGGAGAGGTGCGACAGCTGATGGAGCAGTTTGAGATCTTCCAGCAGCCTTGGGGTCTCCCACCACCGCGGGACCACGAGCACGTCATTGTACTACGAGAGGGCGTGTCCCCCATTAGCGTGCGGCCCTACCGATACCCCCAACATCAGAAGGACGAGATAGAGAGGATGGTGTCAGAGATGGTACAGGCGGGGGTGATCCAGCCGAGTGTGAGCCCGTTCTCCAGCCTAGTGTTAGTAAAGAAGAAGGATGGCAGTTGGCGATTCTGCGTGGACTGCAGGGCGTTGAACAAGGAGACCATCCCAGATAAATTTCCATACCCGTGATAGACGAGCTCCTGGACGAGCTTTACGGGGCAGCCTGGTTCAGCAAGTTAGATCTTAAGTCTGGCTACCATCAAATCAGGATGCGATGGTGAGGATGTGTCCAAGACGACGTTCAGGACGCATGAGGATCACTATGAGTTTCTTGTCATGCCCTTCGGGTTGACAAACGCATCTGCCACTTTTCAGGCTCTTATGAATAAGGTATTTCGACCCTATCTCAGGCGATTCGTACTAGTTTTCTTCGATGATATTTTGGTGTACAGTCGTACTCTGGAGGAGCATTTGGACCACCTGCAAGTGGTGTTTCAGTAGCTGCAGTACCATTATCTATATGTGAACAGAAAGAAGTGTCTTGTCGGGCAGCCACATGTGGAGTATTTGGGACATGTCGTATCAGCGCCAGGTTGATAAAGCAAAAAGATAGCGGCCATGCTGGATTGCCGCGCCCCACCACGCTCAGAGGGCTACGGGGTTTCATGGGGCAAACAAGATACTATCGCAGGTTCGTGGAGGGGTATGTGACGATTGCCTGGCCACTGACGGAGTTATTGAAGGACCAGTTTCATTGGGGTAAGGAGGCGACGACAGCATTTGAGGCCCTGAAAAGGGCAATGACCACTGTGCCAGTATTGGCATTGCCTGATTTTTCCAGACCCTTCGTGGTAGAGGCGAACGCATCGGGACATGGGCTGGGAGCAGTACTGATGCAGGAGCAGCGGCCCATAGCTTACTACAGCCAGGTGTTGACCGCGAGGGCCCGACTACGATCGGTCTACGAGAGGGAGCTAATGGCCATAGTGTTGTCCATACAGAAGTGGATGCCATATTTTTTAGGAAGGAGCTTCATAGTACGCACCGATCAGCGGAGCTTGAAGTATTTATTAGAGCAGCGGATGGTAGCAGAGGAGCATCAGAAGTGGTTGCGGAAGCTGATGGGGTACATGTTTGAGATTGAGTATCGCCTGGGACTGGAGAACAAGGCAGCTGATCAATTATCCCGGCGTGAGGAGGAGGCGGAGCTAGCGACACTTGCAGTGTCTGTCCTGGAGGACTGGGGCCCACTACAGCAGGAGGTGGAGCAAGACCCGGAGTTGGCAGTTATACGAGAGGCCCTTCTACAGGGGTCGACTGAGTATCCGGGGTATTCTCTTCAGGATGGGCGGCTACTATACTGGGGGATGCTTGTGATATCGAGGACTTCTGCATTTATACCGGCCATACTCAGGGAGTTTCATGGCAGTGCTATTGGAGGACATTCTGGGGTCCTCAAGACCTACCAGCGGCTGGCGAGGGAGGCCTATTGGAAGGGATTGAAGAAGGAGGTGGCGAGGATGGTGGCAGAGTGTGACGTGTGCCAGCGGCACAAGTACCAGGCGATATCCCCAGGATGACTACTACAGCCGCTATCCTTACCAGACCGAGTTTGGGAGGACCTCTCTATGGACTTCATAGATGGTTTGTCGAATCAGGTGGATACACTGTCATTTTTGTTGTGGTCGACCGCCTCAGCAAATATGCACACTTTGTCCTACTTCGGCATCCTTACAGCGCCGTATCTGTGGCGTAGGTATTTGTGCGGGAGGTCATTCGTCTGCATGGACCTCCAAAGTCCATAGTCTCGAATAGAGACAAGGTGTTCCAGAGCAGATTTTGGCAGGAGCTATTCAGGCTGCAGTGGACGGCATTAAAGCGTAGCATATCTTACCATCCTCAGACCGATGGTCAGGCAGAGGTGGTAAACAGGAGTGTGGAGACTTATCTGCGGTGCTTCATTTCGGAGAATCCTAAGGAGTGAGCGCGTTGGCTATCATGGGCGGAATATTGGTATAACACTTCATATCACACGGCAGCGCAGATAACACCCTTCAGGATCTTGTATGGTAGAGATCCCCCGCATTTACTACATAATGGGCATGAGACGACATCCGTGTCGGATGTGGCGCAGTACCTAGCAGAGAGGGACCGGTTCTAGAGGAGCTTAAGCTCCACCTGGCGAGGGCACAACAGGTGATGAAGGCTAGAGCAGACTTACACCGTCGGGACGTACAGTTTGAGGTAGGGGACAGGGTGTAACTGAAGCTGAGGCCCTACCGGCAGAGATCAGTGGTTCACAGGGGGAATGAGAAGCTGGCGCTGCATTATTTTGAACCTTTCGAGGTCGAGGCGAGAGTTGGCCCGGTGGCCTATAGGTTGCGCTTCCCCCAGGATCGTCCATTCACACAGTCTTCCATGTTTCACAGTTGCGCCGGGCCATTGGCGACCACACATCCTCTCCATCCTTACCAGAGACTCTTGCTGCTGATATGGAGGTAAGACTGGAGCCCGAGGTGTTGAAAGGGGTTTGGATGAGCGACACGGGAGAGCGGCAGGTGTTGCTGCAATGGAGGGAATTGTCAGAGCATGATAGTACGTGGGAGGACATGGATGAGATGTCAGCACGTTTTTCAGACTTCCACCTTAAGAACAAGGTGGCTCTTTGGGGGGGAGTATTGATGGGCCTCCCGGCCCATCAAGCCGCCTGCGGGTTTATACCCGTAGGAAAGGGGGGCGGGCCCAAGCCCGGGGCGGGCCCAAGCCCAGGCCGTCCCCTTTAGCCGCATGCCCTAGCCCCCGTTGCCCTAGTTTTGATTATAAATAGGGGGGCTAGCCGCCTTGGTTTACCTATGCTTGATATTTGATATTGTGTGACTTATAGGTAGACGAGTGCGGACGTCCTCTTTGGCGTATTGGGAGGAGAATACACCTCTTTTGTATTCACTTATCTAGTTTCTTTTGCTATCATTCTCTATAAAAATCGTGTTTTTTGTTAGATCCTAACATAATCATTTTCCAATGCCCGCTGCTGGGCATATTTGTAATTACCAACCAATCTTCTTTTGGGTATATTTTTTGAATTTCAGTTCGTCTGTGGCGGGTCTAGTGGAACCACCTGCCCACATCTGACTAACACCACGCCTCTGCCATTAAGATAGTGTGTAGGAATCTGAAATTTGCTTCATAGCATTATTTCTCATTCTATTCCAAAGGCTCACCGAATTACTTTGACATTTGCCTCAAGATGAACGTTTGGTGTTCATATATCATGGTGTTGATTATGCATAGATAATGTTGTGCCTGAGAGCTCATGTATGTTCCCCACAAAGTCCTTTCATTCTCTGCGAAGGGACTTTTTTTTAATGATCTTGTCAACTTCAGTTTGTTTCAACTTTCAACACTAGTTAAATTGAGATCTTAACATTAATCTTCTGACCAAGAAATTAATAATTTATATGTTTCATTTTGATGAGATTATATACACACACACATATATACATACATACATGTATGTATGTATGTATATGTATGTATATGTATGTGTGTGTGTGTATATATCTATATTATAAAAGAGGGATGTTATCAAGAGAAATTGGATAAGAGATATTGGACACGAGAAATTGGATAAGAGATATCTATATTATAAAAGAGGGATGTTATCAAGAGAAATTGGATTAGAGATATTGGACAAGATAAATTGGATAAGAGATATCTATATTATAAAAGAGGGATGTTATCAAGAGAAATTGAATAAGAGATATTGGACAATAGAAATTGGATAAGAGTGATGTTATCAAGAGAAATTGGATAAGAGATATCTATATTACAAACGAGCGATGTTATCAAAAGAAATTGGATAAGAGTTATTGGACAAGAGAAATTGGATAAGAGATATCTATTATATAAAAGACGGATGTTATCAAGAGAAATTGATAAGAGAATTTGGACATGAGAAATTGGATAAGAGAATTTGGATATCTATTATATAAAACAGTGAAATTGAATAAGAGAAAATATATGAGATGAGATTTTGAGGGATATAAGAGGAGGTGGGGAATTTTGCACATACAACCCCGGTTTTTATATTTTTGCCTATGGACCCTCCCCCCACACACACCCACACTTTTTATTCTCACCCCTTCCGGCCATTTTTTTTCCAGTTCTATGAAGATTTTGAATCTTATCCTACTAGGACAAAGCTTTGTCCTACGTGGCAATGTATGTATATGTATGTATATATGTGTGTGTGTGTGTGTATGTATATATATAGAATAATGGGTATCATACGCCATATGAGAGGGTCTCTCATATGCACTCTCACATAAAGGGGCAAGTACAAGCCCACATGGGCTTGTACTTGTTGTACTTGCTCCCTTTATGTGAGATGGCATATGAGAGACCATCTCATATGGCGTATGATACCCATTATTATCATATATATATATATATATATATATATATATATATATATATATATATATATATATATATATATATATATATATATCAATGGAGAAGTGCTGACAACGTTGGAACACTTTACCATATATATATATATATATATATATAAATTTTTCCAACGTTGGAAATTTTTCCAGCGCTGGCAGCGAACTGGGGTTGTTACAGATTTTTTTAAAATTTTTTTTTGCAGTTGGTAGATATACTTGTTAGGAAGCTCCCTACAAATTTTCAGATCGATTCGACACCGTTTGAGCCTCCGTTCATCGATTTCAAAAACGTTCCACAGTTTTGCGCAACGTTTTTGAAATCGATGAACGGAGGCTCAAACGGTGTCGGATCGACCTGAAAATTTGTGGGGAGCTTCCTAACAAGTATATCTACCAACTGCAAAAATTTTTTTTAAAAAATACTCTACGGACCCCAGATCGCTGATAGCGCTGGAAAAATTTCCAGCGCTGTCAGCACTTCTCCATTAATCTCATATATATATATATATATATATATATAGAGGGAAAAAGGGATATAGGCTGCATCATTAGATTAAATCTAAGGTGGTGCC
The DNA here is from genome assembly GCA_030789695.1 of Scilla litardierei. NCBI lineage: Eukaryota > Viridiplantae > Streptophyta > Magnoliopsida > Asparagales > Asparagaceae > Scilla > Scilla litardierei. The sequence continues at coordinate 57,998,050 of CM061139.1, forward strand.
CTCGTTTTCTCCCATCCATCTCAAATGTTAATGAAATTTTTTTCATGGGTTTGTTGTTCACATCATGGATGATCAACATACCAAATTTCAAGGTATTCCGATACTTTTCGAGCATACATCTACCACTTAAAACTTCAACGGTTTGAAAACAAACGTGCTGAAAAACCATGAAGTTGTAAGAGGTAGATGAGGGCTCAAAAAGTATTAGAATCCCTTAAAATTTGGTATGTTAATCATCCATGAGGTGAACAACAAACCTATGAAAAAAATTCGAAAAATATATGGGAGATGGGGGGAAATGGGGGCGCCTCCTTAGATTGAATCTAAGGAGGCACCTTAGGATCCTTTTACCTTATATATATAGGGAAAAAGGGATCTAGGGTGCCTCTATAGATTCAATCTAAGGAGGCGCCCCCATTTTCCACAATTCTTTTCGAAATTTTTTTCATGGAATTGTTGTTCACATCATGGATGATCAACACACAAAATTTTAAGGTATTCCAATACTTTTTGAGCCCACATTTACCGCCTACAACTTCAACGGTCTGGAAACGTGCTGAAAACACATGAAGTTGTAAGGTGTAGATGATGGCTTAAAAGTATTAGAATCTCTTGAAATTTGGTATGTTGATCATCCATGAGGTGAACAACAAACCCATGAAAAAAATTTCAAATAAAATATGGGAGATGTTGGGAAATGGAGCCCCTTTTATGTGAGAGGGCATATGAGACACTCTCATATGGCGTATGATACTCATTATTCTATATATGAGGCAACATGTATTTCTTTCGTTTCTCAGTTATCCTGAGGTTGTGGGATCAAAAAATCTGTAACCGACTAAATTTACCCTGCAAAAAAATATATATGAGGCAAATGTGCCTGAGAACGTGCGCGGGTAACATACCTGCGCACACACCCTCTCCAGGGGTTTAAAGTATTTGTTTTTGAATTTTTTTTGCAGTAGGTAGTTCTATATGTTAGGTAGCCCCCCCACAAAATTTCAAGTCAAACAAACACCATTTGGGTATCGAAACATCCATTACAAAAAAGTTGCAAAAAATTCCAGAATTCTGGATTGTTTTGCACAACGTTTTTGTGATGGATGTTTCGATGCTCAAATGATGTTTGTTTGACTTGAAATTTTGTGGGGGGCTACCTAACATGTAGAACTAACATCTCCAAAAAAATTCAAAAAAATAAGTTAAAACCCCTCGGAGAGGGGGTGTGCGCATGTAACAATACATGCGCACGTTCTTAGGTACATTTTTTGCTATATATATGAGAAAAATGGGCATTGGCTAGCCAAGGAGGAAATTTCATACTTGGCTAGTGTTAAACCCCCCACCCCTTTATTTTTTTTCAATCCAAAGTGTTCATTTCATTCATCCACTCGTCACAAGTTTAATGGTTTCTTTGTAACCGAACTTTTGCAATGGTTAGATGAACAATTAAAACCCTTGATAATTTAGTGTTTTGTAACATGAACAAATTGAATGGATCCGATCGTCGAAAAAAGGAGGATGAGTTGCGTAAGCTAGCCAAGAAGGAAATTCTCCTTGGCTTGCTGATATTATATATATATATATATATATATATATATAATATAAAAGAGGGATGTTATCAAGAGAAATTGGATAAGAGAATTTGGACATGATAAATTGGATAAGAGAATTTGGATATCTATTATCTATTATATAAAAGAGGGATGCTATCAAGAGAAATTGGATAAGAGAATTTGGACATGAGAAATTGGATAAGAGAAATTGGATATCAATTATATAAAACAGGGATGTTATCAAGAGAAATTGGATAATAGAATTTGGACATGGGAAATTGGATAAGAGAATTTGGATATCTATTATATAAAAGAGGGATGTTATCAAGAAAAATTGGATAAGAGAAATTGGACATGAGAAATTGGATAAGAGAATTTGGACATGAGAAATTGGATTAAGAGAAATTGGATATTTATTATATAAAAGAGGGATGTTATCAAGAGAAATTGGATAAGAGATTTGGACATGAGAAATTGGATAAGAGAATTTGGATATTTATTATATAAAATAGGGAAATTGGATAAGAGAAAATATAAGAGATGCGATTTTCAGGGATAAGAGAGGAGGTGTGTAATTTTGCACATACAACCCATCTTTTTGCATTTTTGCCCCTGGGGTCTCCCCACACCCACCGACGCTTTTTATTCTCCCCCCTTCCGACCATTTTTTCCAGTCGTTTGAAGATTTTGGATCTTATCCTACTATGACAAAGCTTTGTCCTACGTGGCAAGTTTGTCCTAGGTGATAATGACAATTTTGGGGGGACTTAAATTTTGGGGTAAAACTTAAATTTGAAGGGAAACTTGAAATTTTGTGGGAAAACTTGAAATTTGGGTGAACTTGAAATTTGTGGGAGGGAAAATTCAGCCCTTAAATAAACCGTGCCCTATAGGCACGGGTAATGACTTGTTGTATATATATATATATGAGAATAATGGCTATCATACACCATATGAGAGCCTCTCTCACACGCCCTCTCACACGCCCTCTCACATAAAGCACCCAAGTACAACCAAGTATAAGCCCATGTGGGCTTGTATTTGGGTGCTTTATGTGAGAGGGCGTATGTGAGAGGCTCTCATATGGCGTATGATAGCCATTATTATATATATATATATTGGAGAATTAGTGTGCGTCTTTATTAAAAAATGGAAAAAATGTACAAAGAATAGAGGCGGTAGCTAATCGAAGGTGGAGGATGTTAGAGAGGGGAGAGGGCACAAGTGTCGTCACCCTCAACCAACACACCCCCTCCTCTACCGAATTGTACATGGATGTGTTGCTAGAAGATTTAACTATCCTGCATGATGTGTAGAATACATCCAATTTTTTTTAAAAATAAAACATTGTATATGTGCGTTAGCATGGGAAATTTTCCCGCGCTGACAACACATATACATTATTCTCATATACATACATACATACATGTATATACAGTTGCTGAAAATGTGCTAACGATGTAGCAAATTTCCTTCTATTGTTCTAAAACCGTTGAATTTGCAACAGTTGGATCAATGGTCAAATAACATTGGATTCACTTGATTTGTGGTGTGTTGATCATCCATGATGTGTAGAACACATCTGAAAAATGTAAAAAATGAAAATAAAAATGTGTATATGTGCTGTCAGCGCTGGAAAATTTGATACGACTTGCGGGTGTGGTGGCAACCAGCGGCAGATTTGTAATTTTGGGCAGAAATCAGCCTTATAAATGTATGGGGGTTGGGTATTTAGGGATATGCTGAAATTGAGAGGAGAAATGAGAAGTAAGAGTGATTAGGAGTAGGAAACCTAGATCTAGTGGGAGAGCTAAGCCGTACTCTTGAATTAAAGGCTAGGGAGCGGTCATCTCGAAAGAGGCCAATCATCATTGTTTCCTCTATTGAAAATCAATAAAAATATCACCACCTAAATTCCCTCTTTTAACATTAAAAATCCAACATTTGCCATAAAATCCCATCTTTTCCCCCAAAATATATTAAAATCCTATTTTTATCCTTAAATCCTTAGCGGGTCATATCAAATTGGTATCAGAGCTTAGATTCTAATGGCATCAAGAAAGGTGAAAACTTTGGAGGAGAAACTCAATAGCGAAGTAGAGGATTTGAAGAAATCGATGGAGGAATGAGTCATCAATCGAATCTGGGATGAAATCGTCAGAAGCATGGATGAGAACGTCGATGGAAACCCGTCTGCAAAGCCTAACACAACAAATATATAAGTTGAAGAACTGCCTTCCACCTGAGAAGGAGCTGACAAAGCTGGATCCGAAATAAGATGAAGGCAACGGCGTAGATCCGGGAAAGAAGGTGGTGCCTTAGGACAAAGAGAATGGGAAATCTGTCGCCTTTGCAGTTGATCGACCACCGAACGGCATAGATCCGAGACAAAAGGTGAAATTTTTGGTCAACATTATTTATTTTGAGGAGATCCATCCAAAAGGCGGTTCGGTATTAGATGTGATCAATGACAACGACTACGACACAGATCTAGGGTAAAAGGCGTCACCTTTAAACACGAGATGGAAAGTCATCAACTTTGAGGAGGATTTGCATCCAGACGAGGGATCGCGTGCGTGAGGCTTAAATCCTTCCCTAAAATTATGGGGAAATGCGGACGTGACTGAAGGATAAGGGGAAGCCCTGGCGGCCCCCACGAGAGAGGCGAGTCCTGTGTGGGCCGCACGGGGGCATCTGGCCTCCTGGCAGGCCGCTAGAAGGCATGTGACCTCCTGACTGGGTTTCCAACCCAGGGTGGCCCTTGGGCAGGTCGGCTCCCAAGGGGCCCACGACCCCTGGGTGGTCGTTTTGGGCTCGTCGACCCCCCCCAAACGGCCTTCCAAGGGCCCTTCATGCCCACAGATAGAGATCGGTGGCACATTGCCCCTGGGGTGCATTTGGGGGTCCACTGGTCCCGGTGACAAACTTTAGGACTTGACAGATACACAGTGGGCTTTGCGTGACCATGGAAACGACTAGTGCAGCTTCGAAGATGGCGGGGGAGAGTTAGGTTTGTTGGACAATTGAGGTGGTGGGACCACGGCGTAGCTGCATATGTCCAGAGTAAAAGTTTTGGAGGCCCAACATCTCTGCAATACGCCTATCATCAGTTTCTCTACCGACAACCCTATCTTAGAGTAGAACATGGGTACTGCGACGTTGACAAAAAGATCCGAAAGCTGAAAATGCATATCTTTTTTAAGTGGGAGGACCCTTATGGATGGTGGGTTTATCGGACATAGAGATACTTCACTGTGAACTGTCTTTCATTGTGAACTGTCTGACGAGGAGAAGCTGATGGCAGTCAATATCTGTTTTGAGAGAAAGGCTTTAGCCTGGTTTTGGTGACGTTAGCAGGGGCACCATATTAGCTAGTGGAAGGAATTCAAGAACTGCTTGTTGGATCGGTTTCGAGACACGCAAGAGGAGATCTATACGAGCAGTTCTTTGTCCTTAAACAGGATATCATCGTCAGAGACTGTAGGGAGGTTCGACATGCTCTCATGCCGCGTAAGGGGGATTACTGAACATGAGCTTGAGGAAAATTTCATGAACGGGTTTAGGGTGAGCATCATAGCTGAGTTACATATACTAAGGCCGAGAGGGCTTGGTAAAGCGATAGAACTAGCTCAGATGGTGGAAACCATTATCACTGCGGAGTGGGCTGCCAAGGTGTGTTGAATGGGACACCTCCCGCACTCATGCCACGACATATGCTTAAAAGTCTCAGTCAGCGACATTTCAGACGAATTAGGGGAAGAGCAACAAGCCTCAATTTGGTAGCAGATTTAAGCGTCTCACGGAAGCAGAGCTCCAAAATAAGCGCAAACATGGGCTATGATTCTGATGTGATAAGAAGTTCATGCCAAGACATCATTGTTGTGATCGTGCTCTCCAGGTGCTAATGGTTGAACATGAGGAGGATGATGGTATAACAGCTGAGGAGAAAGAGCCGGAGAGGGTGACCACCCTCATTTGAAGTAGCATGTCTATAGGATAAGGTGTTTCTTTTGGGGCCGAGTAAAGATACGATTTGGGGGGGGGGCGTGGTGGCAACTAATGACAAATCTGTAATTCTGGACACCAGGGGAAAAATTGTAATTCTGGGAGTCTGGGGGAGCAGATATATAATTATTAGGAAATCGGCCTTATAAATCTACGTGTGTTAGGTATTGAGGGATATGTTGAAATTGAGAAGAGAATTGTTAAGATTGATTAGGAGTAGGAAACTAGATCTAGTGGGAGAGTTAAGACTTCCTAACGAATTAAAGCTTATGAGGGCGGTCCTCTCAAAAGAGGCCAACCATCATTTTATCCCTATTGAATGTCAATAAAATATTACCTTTTCTCCAAAATACATTAAAAATCTTATTTTTATCCTCAAATCCCTAGTTGGTCATATCAAAGATTTTCGTGTTAATAGCATATATATACGTTTTATTGTATATATATTTTTTTGACAGGTAACTATACTTTATTAATGTCAGAATTTGATACAAATTTACAAGGCAGATTACCCCCACAGGAAGGAATGAAGAGAGGGGATAGGGCACAAGCGCCGTCACCCTCTACAATGTACTTTCCTATGGGAAATAACTAGCCCAAAACATCACAAAATACAACTATACTGATTAACCATTATCAAGAAATCCCCAATTAGAAAACGGATTGTCAGAAGTAGGGAAGTCTCTTTCAACATTTCGCAGAATGGTGCGAACATCAGATGCTATTTCCTCAAAAAGTTCTACTTTCCCCACTTCCTTTCCATCAAAAATCCTCAAATTGCGCTGCCTCCAAATGTGCCATACCATAGTAGCAAGTACGCTCTTCACAAGAGTCCCCACACAATCAGAATGTTTATATCGGGATAGAATCAAGTCTCCGACCGCCTCAAGAGAATTAGGCATTACTCCTGAGTACCCCATTTTCAGCAGACTCCTTGTTAGGATGTATTTGCTATAGCTGCAGTCAAAAAATAAGTGTGTAATACTCTCATCAGCATTTGATTTGCAGAGTACACATCTCCCATCAATAGACAACCCCCATGGAGTCAGAAGGTCTTTTGTCGACAACTTGAGTCGGAATGCCCGAAGCAATGTTAGAGCCATCTTGGGCACGTGCTGTGGATGCCAAACCAGCTTGCAATACTTGAAAGAAGCTCCTGCCGTTCGCACACCTTCCCAGGCTCCCTGCATTGTAAAATTCGGCCCAGGCAACCAGTTCCAGGTATCCGGACCTGGCTTGAGTTTGAAAGAAGCAAGGATCGGCAATATGCTGGCAATATCCGGGCTAGAAGACCAATGTCCATCTGACCAATAGTCAGCGACCAACGCATGTTCAGTTCCTGTAGTAGGTGTGTAACGTAGATAGAGGGGTCCAATTGGATGCCAGTTATCATACCAGAATGATGTGGATGTCCCGTCATTTACTGAACGCTTGATTAGTTTATGCGATAATGATCGGTGCTTCAGAAGAAATTTCCATGTACCTGACTGAAATGGTCTCGATATGGCTGAGTAGAATCCTGTGGTGGCTCCATGAGTTTTCCGCATCATCTCAGCCCATTGCCCTTTATTGGCGAGGAAGCGCCAAATTAAGCGAACCCCCGAGGCCTTATTTAAATCTTTTAGCATTCTCAAGCCAACTCCTCCCTCCCTTTTAGGAACACAGAGATCCTTCCAGGCCCAATTATGAAGCTTCCCTCAAATAAACTTCCTACATACCGAGTTAATAGTCCGGATGACTGATGATGGGAGACAGTAAGCTTGCATCCAGAAACTCACCATGCCATAGATCACAGTGCGTACTAATTCAATCTTGCCAGATATCGATAGTAAGGAGGAGGACCAACCCTGGAGCCTCGTATTGCACTTGTCAATTAATCGTTGAAACATACTAGCTATTGGGTACTTAGATGAAAGAGGAAGTCCCAAGTATGTAGTGAAAGAGGTTACCATATTAATTCCAAGCATATCAGCCAATTCCCTGGGGTTGCGTGTTCCTTTGCTAAACATTGCCGAACTCTTCTCTTGATTTATTTGAAGACCAGTGTAAAGATTGAACCTGTGTAGGAGATCCCTAATCCCTCTGAATGACCTTTGGTTTGCACGACAAAACACCAACATGTCATCTGCAAAAAGAAGATGAGAAATTGCACCAGATCGCTTCATTGGCTGGATGGATTGGACAGATTCCGCCCTAGCCATATTCAAAGAGAATGCTTCCATAATTAGTACAAATAGATAAGGAGAGAGAGGATCCCCCGGTCGTAATCCCCTATTCGACCCGAAGTAGCCCACTGGGGAACCGTCAATTAATACGGAGAAGGATGGAGTAGAAATGCAATTTGAGATCCAGTCTATAAATTTCTTGCCGAATCCCATCTGATGGATAATGTATGTGACAAAATGTCTATTGACACAATCAAAAGCCTTACGGATATCCAATTTGATGCATGCCCTCGACCCCATTGGATTGCTGAAATCTCTGATTTGTTCATGAGCAATTAGAGATCAATCAGCCAGAAGCCTATCCTTCAAGAAAGCAGCCTGATTTGGAGAGATTAATTCACTGATAGCCATCCTCAGTCTGTTGCATAGAACCTTGCTGATTATTTTATAGATTACATTACAGCATGAGATATGCCTGTAATCTCCCATTCCCGTAGCCTGAGTTTTTCGGAATCAGAGTTAAGAAAGTGTGATTTATTTCCCGAAGTAAATTGCCAGTTTGGAAAAATAGGATACGACCGCTATAACATCCTCTCCAATGATACTCCAGCAATGCTGGTAAAAGTATGCATTGAACCCGTCAGGCCCTGGGGATTTGTCCTTGCCCATTTGAAAAACTGCACTTTTAATCTCTTCTGCTGAAATTTTCCGTTCCATCCAATTTGATGCCTCTAAAGAGAGTTTCCGTTTCGGGATTAGAAGTGGGAAATCCGAATTATAATCGCTGGAATTATACAGACTCATAGAACTTTAAAGCCTCTGATCTAAGGGTAGTAGTAGTTGCATTAATGCTCCCATCAGAAGAAAGGATATGGCTGAGACTATTATAACACTGGCGAGTTTTCATAGCTGTATAGAAGAACTTGGAGTTCTTGTCTCCCAAAGATATCCAATTCTGCCTACTTTTCTGCCGAAAGTCTGATTCCTCAATGTCCAAAGCCGTCGCAAGATTAGAAGAAGCCACCCTTTCTAATAATTGGGTATTACTGTCAAAATGTAATCTCGGGTCCGCATGTAGTGTTTCCAGTCTCTTCCTACAAAGATTAACATCGGTGCCCAATCTCTGTACAGCCGGCCACATTTTTAGCTCTCTTTAGAATTTTCAGCTTGCCAACTAACCTCATCATAGGGGACCCAGCTATGTATGACTTCCAGGTATTCTCAACCAAACCGTAAAACCCCAGCATAGTTGACCATGAATTAAAAAATCTGAACGGTTTAGGCGCCTGCTGAACAGTAGGATGGGGATAAACAGTCATCGGGGTATGATCGCTAGTACCGGAATCAGAAAATGAGCAATAACTATTGGGGAGATGATGGAACCATAGAGAGTTGCCAAAAATGTGATCAAGACGGGCCGCAATTCGGGCACCCCCAATGCGGCGATTGTTCCATGTCATAAGGCCACCCGTAGTTTTCAGCTCAGCTAATCCACATGAGGAAATAGCTATATTGAAATCATTCATTGCAGCTGGATCTACTAATTGACCCCCTATCTTTTCATTGTCCCGCCGTATGCAATTAAAATCCCCACCAACCAACCAAGGCAGGGTAAGCAGAGATTTTGAATCCTCAACTAGGTAATCCCAAAGAGGTAATCTGGAATTTGATGTATTAAGTCCGTAAACTACAGTCATAGCCATGCAGAAGCCCCCAGTATTGGACAACACACAGGATATGTGTTGTACAGAAGCCGCAATAACATTACAAGTCCAGTAATGAGAGTTGTAAAAAATGATAATTCTTCCCCCCTTGCAAATACTCCTGTTATCAGTACTGAGACATTCACTTCCGAAGCAATTAGAAATCCTGCTTGAATTCTTATTCTCCACTTTAGTTTCAAAAAGGCACACAATAGATGGCCTAATATTATTCATCCTAGACTTAAAATCCGCACGACGAACTGGGTTGTTTAAACCCCTAGTATTCCAAAAGAAAATGGTCATTTAAAATTACTGGGGTGGTGTGCAAGCACTGGGGTTGCCTGCAATCCGAGTGCTTCGTCTGGTAGACTTTGGTGAACTAGTAACTGATTTCTTTAGCTTAGTGACCGAAGCCTTCAGGACCGAGTGTTCCTCGCCCCATTCTGGGACTGAGATGGTCCAAACTGCAGGGAGATCAAGTTCAGACACATGCTCCGAAGAGCTAGGATCCCCTCCCGGAAGAGATAGTCCAATGTCATTAGGTGCCGGTGCCTGAGCCGAATTCAACAGGGGTACATTGCCATCTGGGGGCCTGGAAACATTGTTCTCAAGAGATGAAATAGCATCTATATTGGAGACAGCAGCAGCTTGATTATTGTTGCCAACAAAACCCGCAGGAACAGGTGGCTGGGAGTCAAGAGTAGTGACCAACATCGCATTGTTAGATTTAGAGAGAGGGTCATTCACAGCTGCAGCGAGTGACACAGGAATAGCATTGCAAGATATTGCTGAGGGGGGACTGATACATTGTCATTCCCCGCTGCTGCACCATTGGACATTGGAAAAGCAATGGGTGGAATGACTGAAAGCTCATCCCTCCCATTCTCCCCATCCTCAATATTCAAATCAGCAGTCCCTGAGCTTTCCCCCGGGTGGAAAATTGCCTTCGGTGCAAAAATGATGCCAGCAGATGATGTTGAATTGTTTTGGATTGAAGAGGGCTCCGTACTCTTCACCTTGATAGAACATTGAGTTTCCTTGTGCCCAAAACTACAACACGAAGAACATCTGGGGGGCTCGCTCTCATACTTCACCACTACCCAAACTGTAGATCCATCCTCCAATTCCACCCTCACTTTTCTTGCAAGGGGGTTTTTAGCATCCACTTCGACCAAACACCTTGCGTACACTATTCTGTTCAGATTCGCGGTGCCCCGATCTAAACAGATAGGCATCCCTACCCCACTCGCCACCATATTTAAAATCTCCTTAGTCCACATGTGGATGGGTAGGTTATGGAGTTGAATCCACACAGGGACAGATGTGAGAAAGTCGCGATCATGTTTGAATGACAGACTCCATCGTTGGAGAACCACAAGGCGTCCATCAAATAGCCACGGACCCCCATGAAGTATTTCTTCACAATCTTCTTCCTTCTCAAAGCGGAAATAGAAAAACCTATTTTCTTTACTATATATCTGAAGGCCGCCCTTAAGCTTCCAGAGTCTTTCAGTCCAAGCCTTAATTTGTCCATAGTAAGGGATATCCCCCAGAACATATCCCACAAGAGATGTCTTCCAACGTGATATACCCACCTCCAATTGGTTGTTCGATACTCGAACCTTAGCAATGCCATCCTCAACTCCAGATGGCTCAATATGTGACATTACTAGGGGATCGTCATACTTCCTCCTTTGGGAACATACATCAAGCCAGGACTTCTTCCTTCCCTCAGGATTGATGCGAATAGAAGCTGTCGGTCTCACAGGAGTTTTAGCAAACACCTGGTGGGTAACTGACGCTACCTTATTCTTGGGATCCTGGCCTATTCTACCATCCTTATTCCTTCTGTAGGGAGCATAAGTCCAACCAAGTTGCGAAGCTGGAGCACGGGACTTACGCAATCCTCCGTCATTAGTACTCTTGGCCGCTCTCCTCTTCGCATTAACCACAGTCGTCCACCCGTCATTAGGAATATTTTTGATGACCTCTTTGCCTTTGTTGATGCCGGTTCCTCCCCCAGAAAGATTATTGTTGAGCACGGGATCAGATCGCACTTGATCCCCATCAGGATCTTCAAGTGGCTGAGAACCAAAACCCTCGCCTTGGCCTTCCTTTCCACCATCTAGCACTCCGCCGCCTTTATCATCCTTCTGAATATTGACTGAGCCGCCGCCGCCTTGGCCTTTCTCATCACCACCACCTTGGACTGCCTTTCCACCGCCGCCGCCTTGGACTTCCTTTCCGCCGTCGCCAGAGGGTTTTATTGTGTGTGTGTGTGTGTGTATATATATATATATATATACTAGTCATAGCATGTGACCAGGTCACGTGACATTCAAAATATTCCTTCGAATTTTTTTAACACATTCAAAATCTTTCCTCAAAAAGTTTGCAGTCTCTTCAAAATCCACCAAAAAAATTTTACAGCCACCTTCAAAATATTGGCCCCAACAAAAAAATTTAATCACATTCAAACTAAAATTTAGTTCCCCCAAAATTTTAAAATTTAGTTCTAACCAGATTTAGTTTCATCCAAAATTTTTAATTAAAATTTAGTTCTCCCAAAAGTTTTAATCCCACCAAAATTAGTTCACTCTAGATTTAGTTCCTTCCAAATTTAAAAGTTTAGTTCTCCAAAATTTAATTCCATCCAGATTTAGTTTCCCCCCCCATAATTTTAGGTTTCCTCCCAAAATCACTGCTCGCCCCCAAAATTTTTTTAGGATCCACCCCCAATTTTCATAAACTCTCATCCTAACCATTGATTTCTCAAGATTCGATCCTAGCCGTCTTTTTATCCATCCCTTTGTCCTAGTCAGCAATCCCATAAAAACATCCCTAATTGTATAATTGATATATATGAAGTTTTATTTTCCTTATTCTTGTTATATTAGTATTATTGAATTATGGAACTGGAATCCTACTGATATATACTATCTCCTTTATCTTCTCTCTGAACCCATATTTACCCGTCAACTAGTCACCTGCATTCTAAGAAACCATCCATGGCATGCTTTTGTTCTCAAAGTATGGAGAATCATAAGGATTGGGTGTTGGCATGCAGGTCGCCAAATTCTTCCTTTTGTTTTAAATTGGAAATGTATAGTATAAAGTTGAGTTTTACCTTTTTAATTTCTAGTTTACTTTTTAAAAAAGAGCGCTTGCTAATTTGAGATCTTGATGTAAACACTCCCCTTAAGATGTTGATACGATTTGGGGGTCAAATCGTATTTAGGGCTGAATTTTAAAGAGGAAAAATGGAAAAGAGAGGAATTTCTATTGAAATACGAAGAACAATAAGATAGATTTGATCTTTTTCTGGAGAGATCACTCCCTAACTTGAATTAAAGGATCAAGTCTAATCCCCCACTAACCCTAGCCGTCACGGCAATTTAATCTCAATTCTTCGATAATGAACAACTAGGGTTTTTGGGGGTATTTATAGGACTCATCTAGTCATTGCTAAGCGCACACACCGTGACTTAAGCAATGACTAAGATGTTACAAAGCAAAAACAAACCAAGCTAAGTAAGATAAGGTGGGTAGCTCTAATTCCGGCCCGTGACCGCTTGCCTCCTCTTGTAGACGACCGCATCATTACTCCCCCCCCAAAAAACGAACCTTGTCCTCAAGGTTGTAGTCTGGGAACTGAGCCCTGATGGTATCCTCCCGCTCCCAAGTAGCCTCGTGGTCAGGCAACCACAACCATCTTACCAGCACCTCCCGACCGCCCCTCTCAGTGTGTCGTACCTGCAGAATATCCTGGGGCGCCATCGTCACCTCTGAGTCGGCTGTCAATGTAGATGGTAGAGTGGCCACTGGTGTCTGCGCTCCAACCGCTCGTCGTAACTGAGAGACGTGAAACACTGGGTGTAAGGCAGATCCTGGGGGCAACGTCAGTCTATATGCCACGGGTCCAATCCTCGCCTCTATCTGGAAAGGCCCGTAAAACAGCGCGGCCAACTTCTCGTTCCGGCGTCGGGCTATCGACCTCTGTCGATACGGTCTCAGCTTCAGATAGACCTGATCCCCTACTGTAAACTCCACCTCTCTACGATGTGCGTCCGCCTTGGCTTTCATAAGCTTCTGAGCACTCGTCAAATGCTTCTTCAACTCCTCCAAAATCCCCTCTCGCTCCTCGAGGTACTGATCCAACTGGGACACCGGGGTCGTCCCACAACGATAATGGACCAGCGCTGGTGGATCCCTCCCATATAGCACTCGAAACGGTGTCGTCTGTGCGGCTGAATGGAAGGAAGTATTGTACCAATACTCCGCCCACGCCAGCCATCGATACCAACTCCGAGGACAATCCGATGCAAAACAGCGAAGGTAGGTCTCAACGCTCCTGTTGACGACCTCCGTCTGTCCATCCGTCTGGGGGTGGTAAGCTGTGCTCCTCCTCAGAACGGTCCCCTGCACCCTGAACAACTCCCTCTAGAACTGGCTCATGAAGACAGTGTCCCGATCTGATACTATGGACTCGGGAAACCCGTGCAGACGCACCACCTCCCGCATAAATGCCGTAGCCACTGTCACTGCAGAGTAAGGATGTTTCAGCCCAATGAAGTGTCCATACTTGCTCAGTCGGTCTACCACCACCAAAATCACAGAGTATCCTTCCGACTTGGGTAGCCCCTCCACAAAATCCATACTGATCACCTCCCAGACCCGCTCAGGAAGAGCTAAAGGTTGCAGCAGCCCTGCTGGTGCCATGGCCAAGTATTTGTGACGCTGGCAGACGTCACAACGGGCTACCATCTCTGCGATGTCCTTCTTCATTCCCCTCCAGTACAGCTCCCTAGCCATCCTCATGTATGTCTGCTGGACGCCAGAATGCCCCCCTATTGCGCTCCCATGGAATTCCTGAAAAATCAGTGGAATGTGCACTGAACCCCGTGGTATCACCAACTTTCCCCGATACAACAACCGTCGTCCCTCCACTGAATAGCCTGGGTGCTCAGTCACCCCCCGAACCAAATCCTCGCGGACTCTAGACAACTCCTCGTCGGCCTCCACCTCCCTCCATAAAGGCTCCCAATCCGCTAGCAGTGGTACTGACAAGGCTGCTAAGGATGTAACCTCCTCCCGCCGTGATAGCGCATCCGCAGCCTTGTTTTCCAACCCGGGCCGATAGTGTATCTCAAACTTGTAGTCCACAAGCTTAGATAACCACTTCTGATAGTCCGCTGCCACCAATCTCTGCTCTAGTAAATATTTCAGGGACCTCTGATCCGTGCGCACAATAAATGGCCGCCCCAGCAGGTACGGACGCCACTTCTGAATCGACAAGGCAACCGCCATCAACTCCCTCTCATACACGGACTTCTGTCTCGTCCGTGAAGACAAAACCTGGCTGAAGTAAGCCACGGGCCGCTGATCTTGCATCAGCACTGCTCCCAGCCCGTACCCCGAAGCATCTGTCTCAACCACAAAGGGTCTGCTAAAATCAGGAAGAGCCAGTACCGGAACGGTCGTCATCGCCCCCTTCAGGGCCTCAAACGCCGCAGTCGCCTCCTCGGTCCACTGAAACCCATCCTTCTTCAACTGCTCAGTCAGAGGCCAGGCAATGGTACTATAGCCCTGCACGAACTTGCGGTAGTACCCCGTCAAGCCCAAAAATCCCCGCAACGCCCTCAGTGTAGTTGGCCGCGGCCAATCTAGCATGGCCTCTATCTTGCTCCTATCAGCTGCCACCCATGCTGCTGAGACCACATGCCCTAAGTATTCCACCTTCGCCTGTGCGAACGTGCACTTCTTCTTATTGGCATACAGCTGGTGGGCCTGTAGCTCCTGTAACACTGTCACTAAGTCCCGCACGTGCTCCTCCACTGTCCGGCTGTACACCAAGATGTCGTCGAAGAACACCAAGACAAACTGCCGTAGCTAAGGCTGGAATATCTTGTTCATCAACGACTGAAATGTAGCAGGTGCATTCGTCAACCCAAAGGGCATGACGAGGAACTCATAATGCCCCTCATGAGTCCTGAAAGCAGTCTTCTGTACATCTTCTGCCTTCATCCGGATCTGATGATAACCCGACTTCAGGTCAATCTTCGAAAAGATCGACGCCCCATGTAATTCGTCTAGCAACTCATATATCACCGGTATAGGAAAACGGTCTGCCACCGTCTCCTTGTTGAGGGCACGGTAGTCTACACAAAACCTCCAGCTACCGTCCTTTTTCTTCACCAAGAGCACCGGGCTAGAGAACGGACTAACACTCGGCCTAATCACCCCCGCTTGTAGCATCTCCTTGATCAATCGCTCGATCTCATCCTTCTGGACATGCGGGTATCTGTATGGTCGGACACTGATGGGCGCTACCCCCTCCTGTAGCACGATGGCGTGCTCGTGGTCTCTCTGCGGTGGAAGTCCCTGCGGCATCTGAAAAATGTGCCCATATCTGTCCAACAACTCCTCCACCTCCGGTGGTGCCCTCTGCTCCTCTGCCCCAAACTCCTGGTAGGACACAAAATATGCCTCTCCTCCTATCGACACTGCCCGAGCCAAGGACTTCAAGGACGCTGCGCGACAACACAGACTGGGGTCCCCTAGCAAAATCACAGTCCTTCCGTTCTCCTGATATTCCATCCTAAGCATCTTCCAGTTGAACTTGGTGTCACCTAATGTCTGTAGCCACTGCATCCCCAATACCAAGTCAACCTTCCCCAGCTCCAGGGGGTAACAGTCTACCACCACCTGAGCTCCCTGTACTGCCAGAATCACAGCCCTGCAGACACCCCTGCTCTCCTCCCTCTGGCCGGTGCCCAAAATCACCCCAAAAGTGGCTATCTCACTCACTTCTAGCCCCACCTGCTCCACCAACTTCCTGGAGATGAAGTTGTGGGTCGCCCCACTGTCTATCAATACCGTCACCTCCTGGTCTGCCAACCTGCCCACCAGCTTCATGGTGTGATAAGGAGTAAATCCCACCACGGAGCTAAGAGAAACCTCCACGACGTCTAAGTGCTGGTGTTGTTCCGTCACAGCCTCCTCCCCATCGAGTATAATAGTAATATCTCCCTCTTCTTCCTCCTCAGCCGCCACCTCCAACTGCATGGCTCGTCCTGCGCACCGATGCCCCGGAGTGAACCGCTCATCGCACTTGAAGCACAGCCCCTTGGCACTGCGCTCCCTCATCTCTGCCTCGGTTATCCGACGGGTCTGCCCTCCAGGTCTGGTCTCCGCGGCCGAGGTCCCGGTCGTAACCCTAGGTACTGCTGGCGGAACTGGGTTACGTGCCGCAACCCCGCCCCACACTCCTCTAGACCTCCTCTCCCGAGTCTGCCTGTCCTCCACCCTCCTGGCTAATCGCATCATAGCTGCCAACCCCTGAGGGTCATTCACTCCTACCTTTGCTCTCACGGATGGCTTCAACCCCTTCAAAAAGTTCCCCTCCATCGATTCCGCTGACACCCCCTCTACTCGGCTCGAGAGGGTCTCGAACCTCGAGATGTAGTCACGCACGGTCCCCTCCTGTTTCAAGGCATATAACTGCTCAAACAGCCCGCCCCCGTGGGTCTCCTGGAACCTCTCCATCAGGCACTCTGTCAGCTCCCTCCAAGTCCGTATCGGTATCTGCTTCTGGGTCCACCGGTACCACGCCAGGGCTTTCCCTTCGAAATTTAGTGCCACCGCCCTCAGCCTCTCTGCTTCAGCGAAGCCCATGACCTCAAAGTATCTCTCTACCTGGTAGATCCAGCCATCGGGGTCCTTCCCATCGAACAGTGGTGCCTTCAGCTTTCGCATATCTGGGGGTGTATCTCCTCGTAATGGTCCCCCCTATCTCCTCGTAATGGTTCCCCTCCATCGATTCCGCTGACACCCCCTCTACTCGGCTCGAGAGGGTCTCGAACCTCGAGATGTAGTCACGCACGGTCCCCTCCTGTTTCAAGGCATATAACTGCTCAAACAGCCCGCCCCCGTGGGTCTCCTGGAACCTCTCCATCAGGCACTCTGTCAGCTCCCTCCAAGTCCGTATCGGTCTCTGCTTCTGGGTCCACCGGTACCACGCCAGGGCTTTCCCTTCGAAATTTAGTGCCACCGCCCTCAGCCTCTCTGCTTCAGCGAAGCCCATGACCTCAAAGTATCTCTCTACCTGGTAGATCCAGCCATCGGGGTCCTTCCCATCGAACAGTGGTGCCTTCAGCTTTCGCATATCTGGGGGTGTATCTCCTCGTAATGGTCCCCCCTGTCTGCCTGCCGCCTCTGGTAAGTATGATCCTCGGCCCTCCACTGTCCTACACCTTCCCTGGCCCTCCCATTGGCGAGTGCTCCTACATCGTCCCACTCGTCCACATGCTCCCTCCGGGGTCCTCCACGTAGCCAACCTGCTTCGACGCCCCCAAAAGGAGGGGGAAAACCTCCCGCGGGCCCAAGGTGGGCCGCCCATCCTCCCCCGCCCCCAACCGGGGGTGGGTCTCCATCGGCGGGCCCTAGGAGGGCCCGCCCCATCATTCCGCCCCCCACTGGGGGGCGAAAAGCCCCCCGCGCCCCCCCGCCTGGGGGCGCCACCCTTCGCCGCCCCTAGGGGGGCGGAAACACCCCAGCGGGCCCCGGATGGGCCCGCTGCTGTTCGCCGCCCCCGTAGGGGGCGGTAGCCCTCCGGCGGCCCCGTTTCGGGGCCGCCCGCCTTCGCCGCCCCCAGTTGGGGGCGGCCGACCACCGGGACCCCCTTGAAGAGTCCGCCCGCCTCCCGGTTGCCTCGGATCGCCCTCCCGTGAGGGAAATACTACTCCTTCGTCGCCGTTTCCAGGGTTTGTCCGTGAGATCAGATCTAATGTACCCGACGATTGCGGATCTGGATCTCGCTGCAAAAACTGTGGTTGTTGAAGCATCCTCGCTACCTCGGCAAACCCATCCTTCATCTCGCGCGAATGGCGCTCCGAGACCCGATTCAACTTCTCATCCATGGTTGCGCTCAAACCCGCCTTGAGTTCTTCCCTCATATCCGTCATCTTCTTTCGCAACCCCGTGATTTCCGCATCCAATCGCTCCTCCAGAGTTTTTGTCGCAGTCGCCCGTGTGCTCGCCATAGGACCGAGAGCTCTGATACCAAAATGATACGATTTGGGGGTCAAATCGTATTTAGGGCTGAATTTTAAAGAGGAAAAATGGAAAAGAGAGGAATTTCTATTGAAATACGAAGAACAATAAGATAGATTTGATCTTTTTCTGGAGAGATCACTCCCTAACTTGAATTAAAGGATCAAGTCTAATCCCACACTAACCCTAGCCGTCACGGCAATTTAATCTCAATTCTTCGATAATGAACAACTAGGGGTTTTGGGGTATTTATAGGACTCATCTAGTCATTGCTAAGCGCACACACCGTGACTTAAGCAATGACTAAGATGTTACAAAGCAAAAACAAACCAAGCTAAGTAAGATAAGGTGGGTAGCTCTAATTCCGGCCCGTGCCCGCTTGCCTCCTCTTGTAGACGACCGCATCAGATGTGCCTTGCATGTTTTGGAAGGAGATCTTGGAGTATGAAGTAATATTTTTACTATATGATGCAGGGTTTTCATGAAGGGTAAATTATAGGAAACCCCCATCATCTATGCCCTGTTTTTAATTAACCCCATGAATAAAATAATTGAATAAGTATACCCATGATCTATGCATAAGTACTCTTACAAATTAACAGAGCTAATTACCATTTAAAATTTTCCAAAAAATATTCCTATCTCCACCTATTTTTGCTCTCCCTCTCGTTGAACCTGTTAGCAGCAACAACCTTAAAAAATAAATAGAAGGATAACATCTCTTTGAACCCATCAGCGGTGGCAGCCAAAAAAGATAAAAGAGAAATAAAAGGAAAAAAACTGTTCTTCCTCTCCACTCTCTTTGAATCCAGTGGCAATGATGGTTGAAAAAAAATAAAAAAACTCATCTTCATCATCTCTTTGAACCCATTAGCTGTGTGAACCAACAAAAAAGATAGAAAAGGAAAAAGAAGTCATACGATTTCCCACTTTTTAGCCCACCAGCAACATCAACCCTAAAAAAGGACGAACAATATCAGCATCCTTCTCTCGTCTTTTTTAACACCAGCAACAACAATTCAGAAAATAAAATAAAAGGAAAACAACCCACACCCTCCATTTCTTTCGATTTTCTTTTCATAGTTGTTTCTTTGGATAAAATCAGCACGCACACATTACTCATTAAGAACAGCAAAAAAGAAGGAAGACCCACATCCTCTCTTCCCCTCTCTATGAACTTGTCAGAGCAACACCAAAAAATAAACAAATAAAAAGAAAGGAAAAAAACTGATCCTCATCTTTTCTTCTTCCTTTGAGTACTCTCTTCTTAAAAAATTACTTGTCTCTCGTCTCTCTTTTCCATTTCTCACTCTCTCTCTAGAAACCAATGATGCAGAAGAGAGAAAAAAGTGCATGCATGGTGGAAAGGAGGCAGAGCTTGGGCTTTGCTTCGAAGCACTCTCCCTCTTTTACCTCATCTTCAAAGTGCTCTCCCTCTTCTACCGCCTCCTTGTCCTCTCCCAGCCTAAACACTTAAAATCCAGAAACAATTTTCGGCCATAAAAACAGAAACACGTGAATAGCGCAAGTTCTTTAGGTTAAAACGTCGTGCGATGTAAATCATCGCACCTACGATCCAACCAATTGGGAGAGAACCAATAGTTTCTTTTTCGGGAACGATTCATCCTTCCCGAACACAGCCCTGATCCACCAAACCAAATATTTCAAAGAGGATAGTTCAGGCTTCTCTAAATGGAAGCCCTCTCTTTTGGGAAAGCCAGCCCCCACCTCCCTTGACGTCCCTCCAAGTGTTTGTGTTACTCTTCGGGGCAGAGTGGAAGAAGGGAAGAGATTCTCGAACGAAGAAAAGGGTCCAAATCAATTACTTCGAAAGAATTGAACGAGGAGCCGTATGAGGTGAAAATCTCATGTACGGTTCTATAGAGTGACATGAAGGGTGACTTATCTGTCAACTTTTCCACTATCATCACAAAAAACCAAACTCTGCCTTACGTAAAGTTGCCAGAGTACGATTAACCTCTGGATTTGAAACCACTGCTTATATACCTGGTATTGGCCACAATTCACAAGAACATTCTGTAGTATTAGTAAGAGGAGGAAGGGTTAAGGATTTATCCGATGTGAGATATCACATTGTTCGAGGAACCCTAGATGCTGTCGGAGTAAAGGATCGTCAACAAGGGCGTTCTAGTGCGTTGTAGATTCTTATCCAAGACTTGTATCATTTGATGATACCATGTGAATCGCTAGAAACATGTGAAGTGTATGGCTAACCCAATAACGAAAGTTTCGCAAAGGGACTCGAGCAGGCTCCCATAAGACAAAAGATCTTCTTACTAAAAGAGATTCAGTCCGAAGATCATCGAAATAATGAGTCACTCATTCCATTGATATGGACACATCTGAGATCAAGAAATACTCGGGAGTGGTGCTAAATCAATAGGTGATGGATCAGCAGCAGCTCTCAGGATGGATTATTTGATTTACAGATTCAGTGGGCTATCTCTGGTAGGCTCGTGAATAGACTAAGGGTGTAGGTGGAAAGCAAATTGAAATGAAAAGACGGTCGCTAATGCGAAGACACCTCAAGACCTAAAGGTCTCTTCTACAATCTTTGCAATTACAGTTATCTTTTCCTTTTTTGGCAAGGTATTTCATATCAGTCCAAGCAAAATGAGCCTGCACTGGCATAGCCAGACCAGACGGCTGCCTATTCATTGGCGAAGCCAGAGCAGTGCAATGTTGTTGAATGAGGTCCTTGAGTTGCTTATCCTGTTTCTTTGGGTTTTGCATTTTGGGAGAATTTGGGGATTTTTTATTTTGTATTTTAGTTGATTTTTTGGCGTTCGTTAAAATATTTGTGCAACATGGGTATTTTCGTCATTTAATTTTAAGTTAAATAATGACAGTCATGACTGTCAAAGATGTTAGAAAACTAACAAAAACTCAACTGTGAATGATCAAGGGTATACTCATACAAATTCTTATTTAATAATTACTATTTATTAAGTATTTCTTAGTAATGTTACTTGATAATATTAAAAATGTTGATAAATAATTATTGCTTATAGTTAGAAATAAAATAACAGTTATTTTATTATTAGCAATGGTATCAATAGTTAGCAAATATATTCTTGAACTAACTCTTCCAAGTTGGAAATCATGAGTTTGATTCTCACCATCCGCAATGGAGGCGGCCTAAGGTAATTTTTCTCACCATCAATAGTTGATGTCACATGCCCCGAAGATTAGGAGAGTACTCCAACTGTCCCGAGTACCCAAGTTAGCCAAAAAAAAAGCTCTTGAAATTTAAGGACGAGCAAGTGATTTTTTTGAAGACAATAAATCACTAGCATTTTAATTAATATCAATAAGGTAAAATAAAATAACAACAATGCAACCGGTGTCATTGGAAATTAAACTAAATCCTCTGAGTGGCGACTCCCATTATTCCACCTTCTCTGTGCTATGTAGTCCTATCAAGCTCACACACATGCTTGTTGTGAATGTTGAGTCGGTAAATCATCATCTTCGTTGGAATGCTCATTGAGATCAGTAATGCTGTGTGGGCAGGTCACAAAAAAGATCAAAAATGTTGAAATCATCATTTGTGTTCTCTAACCATAAGACTTTGTGCAATTAAATAAATATATGTGATGACCTTTTGTGCGTCTCAAATTGAAATCTTGGGGACTGACTCTTGAAGGAAGTGAATCTAAAAACACCAAAGCTGCATTCTATGCAATTTTTGAGAGATGCATGGAGGTGATTAAACTCCTCTTTTGGGTTTTGTGGCTGCCGTTAATTATTGATTTGCCCCACTATTTTTGTGTAGGTGGAGGTTGCAAGGTAGAAGCATGGTGAAAGAGATTGATGTGGGAGGACAAAGTTACTGGTGGCAATCAGGATTGAGAAGAACGATTTGTTTAATCTTCATGGCTTTTTATGCTTTTCCTTTTTTTTTGTTTTTTGGTTGAATGAAACAGAAGTGAAAAATGAAAACAGAATAGTGAGGGTCGGTAGAGGTGTTGGGTTTGTCTGGCTGTTCCAGTTTTTTAGCTTGGTACCACTCAATAGATGTTGGGGTTGGTAATACTCTTTTGTTTTATACGTGGAAGTGAAAACTGAATCATGGAACAAATATTCTAGTTCTAGTCTCAATCAGGGACAACACTGCGTATACATTTTTGTTCTAGCGTTCAAGTCATATATCATCCAATTGCCACCCATCCCGCTTTTAAAAAGAAATAAATAAAACCAACCCCCACCCGAGTTTCAGTGGAACATCAAGGACTTGAACGAGAGGGTGTCTGGAATTTGTTTAAGCATTGATTACCATGGAACTGTCTTTTAAGTTTTAACTTCAGTGTACTTAGAATTGGATTGTATTAGATGGTTTATGGTAGAGATAATCTAGGCACGCTATTAACCCGATGCTCAGTCTTAAGACGTCATTTACCGGCGGAAGGATCATATTCTGGTTTTAGTTGTGCTCTGTGTCATTGCCTTGGTCCAAGATTGCATTTACCTCAATAAGAATGGGTTGTTTTCTGGATGAACTCAATTTTCAATCAACTTTGTAACATGTCTCATTCCATGCAGTTTACTTTGACCTGTCCTTAGCTTTCATACTGATGTGCTGGTGGTAAACAATGTTTCATCTAATTAATCCTATATATGTGTTTACTCATAAATATGATACCATTTTACAGATGTTAGACGGGTCACAAATGCTTTTACCTTCCAGCGAGCTTGCCAAAAGATTTGAGCAAGAAGGTAAGAACTCTCCTTCCATTGCATTCTTCATTCGCAACTAGTATTCTATTCAAGAATCTATTTTCGAACCCTTAAATCTGAAACTCGTTATGGGTCGCAGGCATCTCTCTAGATCGGCCAATAGTTTCGTCATGTGGTACTGGCGTAACTGCATGCATCCTTGCTTTGGTAAGTACCTTACACTACATCCTTGAATAACTCTGCTGTCATGGGGTTTACCATAATTTCGCCCCAAATTACTCAACATGTTTGCTCCGTTACAGGGTCTCCACCGCCTTGGGAAATCCGATGTTCCTATATATGACGGATCTTGGACAGAATGGGGCTCGCAGCCTGACACCCCCGTCGCCAGTTCGTGAATCATTTTACAGAGTTTATGATTTCTTTTATGTGGAATCTGATAATGAGTGAGGAGAATGTATATTGTGCCTTGTCCCCGTTTCTTTCAGGATTGTCCTGATGTAAATGTTTTTGTTTAATATAACTATTTTCAGTTGTTTTGAATTAATCTTTCAGCTGCATTCCTGAGTTAATATGTGACGACATTGTAACATTTGAATCAATATTTGAGTAGATTTGTATCTGTCTATGTTGAGAATTTTTTAAACCCATGTTGGGTTTTTCCTTCTCGAATATTGGTGGTTGCAAAATTAATCAAGTGAATTAAAAAAATCACTTGGATTAACAAATGAATTGCTGCATATTTAAACTTGGTTTTGTACATCCATAAGTCACAATGCTATCATCCAAAATTCTCCCACTTGACTCAACAATTCTATATTACCATATTGTTGTAGCTGCTCTTTATGATCAACTTATATGTTGCAGCTGAAAGATGAAATAATGTTTTCATAATAATTTTCATTAAACCATAAACCTTATGAGTCTAACCTCAATTTGTTCATATGGCAAAAATCACATGACAGAGAAAAATGAATGTACATATGCTTTATTGTCATTTCTTTGTGCTAACAACCATCAAATATCTCTAGACATTTGTAATAAGTCAGTGTTCTTTATATGCTCCTTCAATGTTGCAGCATAACTAACTCTAGTCAAATGATCAACTACTTTAGACTTAATCCTTATGTACTAAAATAATTTTAGACTCAGTCTTGAACTTTATGAAACTGAATATCAATATATTTATATCAACTTCTATTGTTGTTAATTTTAGCAAATGCTATTGCAATAGCATTACCATATTACATAAACAAATGTTTTGACTACAATCAATCAGTATAATACTGGTGAGTTGCATTCACTTCTATTGGGCTCTTTTGGGGTTAAAAGAAACTCCAATCCAAGGGAGCCATATACGGTGTCATAAGCAGGAGTTAATTGTAGTTCTCTTCTAATCATAAGCAGTAGTTAATTGTAGTTCTCTTCTAAAAGAAAACCACTTTAATTGCTTATGCTCAACCTTTGCAAGTTTTTCTCTTTTTTAAGACACTTTTTTATCATGAGTTATCATATTGATAATTTTTAAAATATCCCGAGTCTTTCTTTTTTCTTTAAACATGAATAATATGATTAAGTTTATTTGTAGTTCTCTTCTAAAAGAAAACCACTTTAATTGCTTATGCTCAACCTTTGCAAGTTTTTCTCTTTTTTAAGACACTTTTTTATCATGAGTTATCATATTGATAATTTTTAAAATATCCCGAGTCTTTCTTTTTTCTTTAAACATGAATAATATATACATGATTAAGTTTATTTACCAACCCATAACTTTATGTGTGTATATAAGAGATCTTAACTGGGTTATATAGTCTTCTGGAAAAGAAAGGCAAGAGAAATTCATTAAACAACTCAATTTAAATAAAATATTTTATTAAAACCAATATTATGTTTCAATAATGAATTCTGACCTTCATGTGGGTAGATGTGCAAAATGCATAAAATTCACTATATGCAAACTTTATTTAAGAGTAATAATGTTACATTTTAATAACAAGAAATTTTATATCTATGGACATAAAAATTTCTCAATATGTAACACATCATCTTGATGTAATTAATCTACACAAATAATTACCTCCATGTAAGGTATATTAAAATTTGTCTAAACTAAATACAAATCCGAACATGTTATGAAGGTATTCCCTTGGGAAAACCCCAAGTTTTAATTTATAGAGGATGAGAGAGTACATACATGGATGAGATACAATCTCTCAAATAGTACAATCTTATCCAATCGCACATCATTATCTATTTACAACATTCCCCCTTATACAATCATAAGTGTGAAGTCTGTCCATGAATACTTGAGGATTCTGAGCATCATATAAGTATTACAAGGGGTGGATATTTCAGGATTCTGAGCATCATATGAGTATCACAAGGGGTGGATACTTCAGGATTCTGAGCATCATAAGTGTATCACAAGTGGTGGATACTTCAGGATCACGAGTTAATGGAATTTGCCTCGTTAAAACCTTTGGATATGGAAAACCCAGTGTGAAAAAAATCATAGCTAAGGGTAAAGAGTACAAATTCCCTCTAACTCCCCCCTGATCTGTACAAGCCCTTAGGCTTTCAGATCTCTTAGACGACTCATTCCAATCTTTTGTACGAACTTTCTGAAAGTGGCTGCAGGAAGTGATTTAGTGAACATGTCTGCCAGATTTTCACTTGATTGCACTTGTCTGACATTGATCTCGCTATCTCTTTGTAGCCCATGCGTCCAAAATAATTTAAGAGATATGTGCTTCGTTCTGTCGCCTTTGATGTAACCTCCTCGTAACTGAGCAATACAAGCAGCGTTGTCCTCGAACATAGTGGTAGGTTCAAGATCACCAGTCTTCAATCCGATCGTCACCAGAATGTGATATACAACTTAGCGTAGCCACATGCATTCTCTGCTTACTTCATAGATAAAGAGAATCTTTGAGTGATTGGATGAGGTCGCCGTCATAGTCTGCTTGATAGATTTCCAGGAAATTGTTGTCCCACTTTAGGTAACACATACCCAATTTGTGACTTTTCATTGGGGGGATCGTACCTATATCCTGCATCAACATAACCATCAAGTGTGGATGATGATTCTCTTTTGTAAAACAATCCCAAATCTGTTGACCCTAGGAGGTAGCGCAGGATGTGCTTAACCCCGGTCCAGTGGCGGTTTGTAGGTGCCGCACTGTTTCTGGCTAGTAAATTTACTGCGAATGCTATATCGAGATGCGTGCAGTTGGCCAGATATAGAAGTGCTCCAATAGCACTCAGATAAGAGACCTCATGACTAAGTATATCCTCTTTATTTTCCAGCAGACGAAAGTGGTCTTATGTGCATCCAAGGATTGTACTGCACGAGGTGTACTTAATGGCTGACATTGGTCCATGTGATATATTTGTAACAGTTTCTTTGTGTATGTGGTTTGGTATAACAAGATTCCGTCTTTTTAATATTCAATCTGTAAGCCAAGGCAGAATTTTGTTTTGCCTAGGTCTTTCATTTCAAATTCTTTTGTTACGCTTAGAGATATCTCGGTGATATCTTCAGAAGATCCAATGAGATTCAAATCGCTACGTAGACTACAATTATGACGAATCATGTTTCCTTTGCTATTATAAAGACACACGTGCAAACTTCATTATTATGGAATCCTTGTTGTACAAGGAATTCACTGAGTCTGTTATACCACATCCTTCCCGATTGTTTAAGACCATACAATGATCTTTGTAGCTTAACAACATAGATGTCCCGAGGTCTATCTTTTAAATTTGTAGGCAGTGAAAAGCCATCATGAAGTTTCATATATATATATATATATATATATCTTTATCGGGAATTCCATATAGATATGCAGTCACAACATCCATTAGCTGCATATGTAATTCTTCCTTTGTTGTTAAGCCTATCAAAAATCGAAAAGTGATCGCATCCATTACCGGTGAGTATGTTTTTTCATAGTCTATACTCGGTCTTTGGGAAAATCCATGTGCTACAAGCCTTGTAGCGTGCGATCTCATTATTTTTATTTCTTTTTCTCAAAAATACCCATTTATATCCCACATGTTTAACACCTTTTAACACCTTTTGGTTCTGGACTATATGCCGAAAGACTTTGCATTTCTTAAGCGAGTCCAGCTCTGCTTCTATTGCCTCATTCCACTTTGGCCAATCATTTCTTCGTTTGCATTCAGCAACGAAATGTGGATCATTATCATTGTCGCTTTTAGCGACGTGAATGTCAATATGAAACGTGAAGTCATCGTCGATGATTGTACTCTTTCTGTCCAACACCCCCACGTGTATGTACATAATTTAATGATATTTCAGTTTCTCCCAGTATTTCATCTGCAGTGGATTCCGGGAGGGATGTAGGTATGGACATGAGCTAATTTTTCTGTGGAGGTATTGTCACAAGGTTTCCAAGAGTTTTTCTTTTTCTTGGATTTTTGTCCTTAGAGCCTGGTGGTCTGTCTCTTTTCAATTGAGGAACAACCACTTCTGCTGCTGTTGGATTGCATCCACTCTCAGAGATGTCAATTCTAGCTGAAGTATTTGCAGTAGGGATGTGTGATCTGACAATCTTCTAGTTGTCAGTAAATGAGTCAGGTAACTGGTGAACAGTGTTCTATATATGTATGATCTTCAGGATCTCATCTTCATATTGCTTTGTTACTGGATCATAGTGGGTTAATGATTTTGTATCCCACAATATTATTTGTTTGGCTCCAGATTTTGCAGTATCTGGACCGAATTTGGAGACATTTGTCTCATCAAATTCACAGTCTTCAAGACATACCTTGAATGCGTCTCCCGTTTGGGGTTCTAAGTATCTTATTATTGAGGATGAGTCAAACCCTACATAGATCCCTAGACGACGTTGAGGACCCATTTTTGTCCTCTACGGTGGTGCAATGTGGATATAAACCGCACAACCGAAAAATCTCATGTTAGAGATGTTCGGCTCATGTTAGAGATGTTCGGTGATACTCCATATGCAAGTTGCATTAGAGAAAGACTCTGATCTCCAGATAATCTAATTTTTATCAACGAAGCAGCATGCAATATAACATGTCCCCATGCAGTCACCGGCAACTGGGTTTTCATTAGTAATGGACGTGCAATCCATTGGAATCTTTTTATCAATGACACTGCCAACCCGTTTTGGGTGTGAACATATGGCATAAGATGTTCAATTTCTACCCCAGTTGCGTGGCAATATTCTTGAAATGACTGGGAGGAAAATTTTCTAGCATTATCTAGACAGATTTTCATTATTTGGTTGTCTGAAAAATGCACCCGCAACTTTATTATTTGTGCCAATAGCTTTGCAAAAGAAAGGTTGTGGGCCGATAGTGACACATATACGAATATTTTGAGGATGCATCCACTACTACAGATTTGGTCTTGTGTAACGCCACTTAGATAGCGCTTCTAAAAAGCGATATCTAAGTGAGCTCTTGTATAGCGCTTCTGCACTTATATAAAATAAAAATAAATCAAAATTAATGTAGAAATCACTTAGATATCGCTTTTTGTTAAAGCGATATCCAAGTAATACCTTAAATAGCGCTTTATTTTAGCGCCATGGTACTAATCGTTACGTAAGCACTTTTATTTAAAAATATACATATATATAATCCCTTAGATAGCGCTTAAACAAAAATATCCCAGCCTTAGGCGGGAACTCTCTCATTTCCAAACGAGCCCTAAATTTCCCAACCTGGCCTCGTCTCTTTCCCATATGCTCTCTTTCCCATTTGGCGGTGACCTCCCCCCTCCTTACATCGACTTGTCCGACCCATTTCTCGTCGACGGCAGCTCCTCCGGCCCTCACCTTTTCCGATACAAGCTTCCTCCTCTTTCCACCTAAGCTACAAAGATCAATCGTCAATGCAAAGATCGTACGAGCTTCCTCCTCTTTCGATCTGAGCTACCTGAGATCGAATCGAGCTACCCATCCATCCGATAAGAACTGCTGAAGAACTACTGAAGAGAGGAACACACAGAGAGAAAGGAATCTAAAACAACTACAATGGCCTCTTCATTGCTCTTTATGGGCTCATCTCCTCTTTCCTCACTCCCAATTCTCTCATCTGACAAGTCTCATCTCTTTACCCATGCATTCTCTCTCCCCATTTAAACCACCACCGTTTCCTCTCACAGCTTCTCATCTATCAGTACCATGAAGTTCCGAAAAGTCCCACTAGGGGGTGGATTGGTCCACATATATCTCCATGTATTCTTTCAAGGAAGCTTGGAGATTCTGTCCATTTTCAGTGGAGACGACCTTGTGATTAATTTTCTATTATAGCAAGGGATGCAAGGGAATTCTCCCTTCTGAAGAATCATTTGGTTCTTTAAGTCATGCCTGTAGGATTAAGATAATATGCGATGCATTATAACCGATCCAGGGTGACCAATTCTATCATGCCAAAGTAGAAACTTGGCTGATATCAGACACTTCAGGTGCTCCAGAGAGGAATCTTTGTATGATAGAGGCCCGATGAAAGGCTCTCAAAACGTTCAAGTATGGATTTAACTCCTTGTTTTTGATACGTTACATACAAATATTCTTTTTTGTTTACATTTGCAGTTTCTAAGTGGAACCTGTTTAAACGGATGTCCTTGAAAGTTAATAAGTTTTATTTAAATTCGGAGAGAATACTGCATCCTTTATTTTTATTTATGTTCCATTTAGGAGCAACAATGTTATGTTTTCTGAACCTTCAATAATGTTTGATGGCCCTGATATTGTATTTACTGGGCTTTCATATGGTATAATGCTATGAAAATAGCATTTGTATTGAAGGATCATATATGTTGAAGCACTGTCTACTAAGCAGTCATGAGAGCAGTCCATCTATTAAAAGATGAAACAAATAAACAGATTTTTCAGAAAATCATTACTAACTTATCCGTACTTCATTAAAAAACATAAGTAGCTCTCATGACAATGTTTTTTTAATGAAGATAAACCAGCTAATCAAACAAGTCGTCCTTTTCAAAATCCTCAGCAGTGAACTGGAATGGAGCATGGGTAGTCACCAAATTTGTTTTAGCTTTCTTTTTCAAGCTCTCTTTGTACAAATCTTGGAGGTGCCGCGCAGTTCTGCACACTCTAGACTAGTGTCCTTTCATACCACAACTATGGCACTGGTCTTCCCAATCCTTTCTAGGCGGGGGTGCATTATTTCTGTTGTCATTTTTGTGCCAAGTGAACTTCCGCCCACCTTCATTCCTTTGCCGGTGGACTTGTCCCCTATCCTTTTTGGGCCCCCCTTTGGAATCTTCCTTTCCTTTTATTTTCTTTCTTCTTTTTGGAAGAAGATGCATTGTGAGCTTCTGTGTGTGTGTGGGGGGGAGGGGGTGTACCTGGGGTGCATGTTATAAGTGGCAAGTAGAAGCTCTCTATTTTGTTCAGTCATGGGTAAACATGACAGTAGCTCAGAATACTTAGTGAACTTTTGTTCACGGTATTGCTGCATCAGTATCGCATCTTTTTCATGGAAAGACATATAAGTCTTTTCCAGTATGCGATCTTCTGAGACTTTCTCACCACACAACTTCAGGCGTGAGGTGATACAGAACATGGATGTGTTGTACTCAGCTATGGACTTAAAGTCCTAAAGTCTCAGGTTCTCCCAAGTATAACATCTTTCTGATGTTTATATCTGTCCTCAAGGGCAGTCCGCAGCTCCAGTGGATCCTCGACCGTAAGGTATTCAGCCTTTAGGGTCTTATCCACATGACGATGAATGTATATAATGGCTTGCACATTTTCAATGTCTGTTACCGTCACATATTTTGTAATTGCATAAATGAGGGATTTAGCTCGCAAGTGGAATTTACCATCAAGCTGCCAGCTTAGATAATTTTTCCTTTATGCATCCAGTACTTCGAAATCGACGCTTGCAATTTTTGCCATTTTATCTAAAAAGCACAATTTTGCATAAATTAATAATACTGAAAACATTTTTCATGAGAGGTAATTTTAAATGAACAAGGTAATTGAGTGGATCGGCCAGTCACCACATAAAAATAATGTCCCAAAGTCCATATACAGTCCATTTTACACAAATGAAAGAGAAAATTACAACTTTGGAAACCACTTGGGCCCCACTAAAAATCTTCATCTTCAAGAGTGGCCTCCATCTCAACGGAAATGGTCATCAGTCTTGGGCATTACATATTTTTTTCTCACTACAATTTCTCTCAAAATAAAAAGAAAAGCGTAGGAAAAGTAAAATGTGGGACTAAATAGCCGGTCCAAAACCACACAATTAGCCATCCATGCAAAATTTGTGCTTATAAAACATGTTTATAACGCATCACAAGCATCATAAATTCAAATGTGATAAATGCTTCAAATTTAATGTTTAATAATTATTTAGACCGTGTGGCGATGTTATACACCGTTAGGTTAGATAACTAATGATAGAGCGGTCGCATGATCTTCATAATTATTAAGCCAATGCTCGCACAATATAGCATAAATTTATTCCAGAAAATGTGGCAGAAAATGTGATGCAAGGCATATACATATGATCCAAAAGCAGTCATCTTATAAGATAATATGCAGTGTTAAAGTTGTTCGTATATGTGTCAATTCAAATAGAATTGAAAGATGCCCTCAATTATTTTGTTTTGTAAAAAGGAAAGATTTGCTTTTTATGCCCCCAAAAATTTCCCTAAAGTCCACATATGCCCCCTTTCAAATCCCCAAATTTTCCATATTTTTCTTTTATTTATTTGGCCCTAAAGTCTCCCTTATTTATTTTCATTTGTATTTTTTCCTTTTTTTTTCCTTTGTTTCCTTTTTTCTCATTTTACATGGCTTACATGCCTGAGGCCCGCAACCAGAGCAAACAGAGCTGCGGGCTTCAGGCCAGCATGTATTTTTTTGTTATCAACAGCCTGCAGGGCTGTGGGCCTCAGGCCCGCATTATTTTCTCTTCTTTTTTGTGTGGTCGGTGGGCTGGAGCCTACAGATCTCCGTGGGCTTCTGGCCCACGTGGTTTTTTTCGCACGCGGCCTGTGGGCTGGAACCCACAGACCGTTGTGGGCTTTGAGCATACGAGGTTGTTTTCGAAAGTGGCATGTGGGCTGGAGCCTATAGACTGCCGTGGGCTTCGGCCCCACGAGTGTTTTTTATGAAGTTGGTGGGCCGAGGCCCACAGCGAGGCTGCAGGCTTTGGCCCAGTATATTTTTTATAATGATGTTAATTGGGCCGAAGCCCAATTTTTTCGTTGGGAGAGCAATGAGATTAGCCGCAGCCGCTCCCCCCAACGTTGGTATCTGTCGAGGTTGTGGTGGCCGTTCTGCCGTGGGGTAGCAGCGGTGCTGGCTGCAAGGGCACGCCGCCGACAGGGGTTAGAAATTTTTTTGTAAGGATCTCGTGGGGATCGCCGTTGGAAACCGGTGGCGTGCCATCGTTTCCATGAGAACGATGGTGGCATGGGGGCAGCCGACAGCGAGGGTGATATGGTTTAATATATTTTTTCAAAAAATTGTAAAACCCCTAATTATGGTTTGGCTGCCGTACAAACGACGTCGTGCCTCCACCGAGGGGGGTCACGGTGGCGGGCGATGGGGATGCCGCCGACGGGGCTATGGGGTGTTGTTGTTTGGTTTTTGTTTATAATAACCCTAGTGTATGGTTTATGATGTTCTTCCCTAGGATCAATAGTGGAAAGCTGTCATCTCTGATCTAGGGAGAATAAAAATTGATTTTTCTTGTCCGATCTTATGAGATTGACGTTGAGGGTATCATGATCATGATAAAAAATAAGATTTTCTTGATTTGTAGGAATACCTCTAGATCCGCCCTTCAAATCTAGCGACGGTTGAGACACCTACGCGAGGTTTGGATCTGGTTCCTCAACGTCCGAGCAGTTACGATCTTTCGATCCTCCGTCGTCTGCCAAGGCTTCTGCTACGATCCACACACACACACACACACACACACTCTCTCTCTCTCTCTCTCTCTCTCGGTTAGCTCTCGTTGATAACGTGTTATGAAGCGCATTCCCTAGGGGAAACCCCATGCCTTTATTTATAGAGGATGAGAGAGTACATACATGGATGAGATACAACCTCTCAAATAGATACAATCTTATCCACTCACACAACATTACTATTTACAACAAAATACTATTTGTAAATAAGAATTATGGACTTATACATCATTAGATTTACAGATGCTATGTGTACTGCACAAGTCTCATAATGTAAGATATCAAGAATTGTATACAAACATTATTAGCCACATTATCGCTTCAGTTATGATATGATAAGCATAATCCATATATTGCAATTGAACTTATGCAATTGAAAGAGAGACAAAAGTCATAAATAAGAAAATTACACAACATCCCAATTTATGCGGATGATGACATTATGTTATAAACAAATAAAATAAACTTTACTTCCACTGACCTAAGCTAATATTGTGATTAATTACATATGCATGAAAAATCACATCAACTTACAAATTTACATGTGTAAAAGATTGCAGTACATGATAGCAGAGTCCTACATAAACACATTATCAAATAGCCAAAACCTCCCTCTTAAACTTTGGGTTTTAACCAAAACTACCATTACCAATTTTTTTTTCAAAACTAGCTTAAAGTTTACCATTATTCACCATATTTACCATAAACTTTATAATTGTTCATAGGAACTACCGTAAAGTTTAAGTTGAATTTATTAAACATACCTTATACTTTCCAGCATTTAGGGTAGCTTTAGTAAAATAAAGTTTAGGGGGATTTTGGGGGTATTTCTAAAGCTAAGGTTGGTATTTTTAAAATCATGAATAATTTAGGACATATTTCATAAATTAACCCTAATAGATTTGAAACAAATATATTCCAATCAAGTATTTTATTTGAGTAAGAATAATTGAATCTCTGACCTGATCTTTAGGAAAGGAACATGGGTCTTATGTCCCTCTTTTTTACTGATTACATAAGTATGCCAAATATCAAGCATATCGTATAAATTTTGTACTTGGATGCTAGTCATGTGAAGCATTGGGAGCTTGTTGATAGCGACGTGAGAATAAGTTTCAACTTAAATCTCTATAATATTCTTCCTTCGTTACTTTCATTTTTCGTTCCTGTAAATTGATGTACACAATCTTATACGCATAACTTCATACAAGCTCATTATCAATCTCTGTTATAAAAGGAGCAAGTTTTCAATTTTGCATCTGCCAAAATTTTCAATCTGTCAGTCAAAACCAATCCTTTTTATAATATTTTGGCTTCTATCTTAAAATAGACTTCGGATCAACGTGAAGTAAATAGTGTTTGGAAGAATCCAATGATATAAAAACTATGCATTAATTAAGAACATATATTTTGTTAGAAGAGGATTAACCATGGCAAATAGCCATGGTACTATATTTATAAAACTCTCATGTTAAGTTGGGAGTCCAAGGGCCTCCCCACTAACTTAGTGGGGAGTAATGGAGAGTGATGAGTGGAGGGAGGCCAAAGGCCTCCCTCAACTCACAACACTCCCCCTCATCTCTCCATTACCTTGGGTTAAGCATATGAATACTTCAGGATTCAGTATGCCAATGGGGTGGATACTTCTGGATCCAGAACCACAGTGTCTCTGGATCCAGAAGTATCCACCCCATTGGCATACTGAATCCTGAAGTATTCATATGCTTAACCCAAGGTAATGGAGAGATGAGGGGGAGTGTTGTGAGTTGAGGGAGGCCTTTGTCCTCCCTCCACTCATCACTCTCCATTACTCCCCACTAAGTTAGTTGGGAGTCCAAGGGCCTCCCCACTAACTTAGTGGGGAGTAATGGAGAGTGATGAGTGGAGGGAGGCCAAAGGCCTCCCTCAACTCACAACACTCCCCCTCATCTCTCCATTACCTTGGGTTAAGCATATGAATACTTCAGGATTCAGTATGCCAATGGGGTGGATACTTCTGGATCCAGAGCCACTGTGGTTGCCTCGTTAAAACCTTAGCTGTGGAAAACCCAGTGGGAAAAACCAGCAGCTTAAGGGAAAAGAGTACAACTATCGAGGGACTCCCCCTGATCTGTACAAGCTTCAGGCTTGCAGATCTCCTATGTATCTATACAATCATCTCCTATTCGTCTATACATCCATCATGTTCTAAAAGAAAATACAATTATCACTCATCTATACAAGTTTCACTCATCTAGCGGCTATTGGAAGGCAGAGTCGCTCTGGAGTGTAATGCTCTTCGAAGTTGGTAGATGACTCCACTAAAGTATTCTTTGAATCAGTCTTCAGTGTGTCTGCAAGGTACTGCTAGACCTGGCTGAGCGTTTTCAATACTTGCTTGGTGGATGATGAGCTTCTCAGAAGATGTAGACATTGGATGATGATGTGTATATATTTAGGAGGTGGCCGGCCTATTGTGTTTCAGTCATCGTGATGATCTTTAAACCTGCATATGCAATATATATTCTTTGACTCTTGGAAGTTGCACAGAAGCAGCCTATCCTTGGTCTAGTGTTGCTCTCCAGGACAACACTGTATCTGGTTAACAACTTTACTGGAGACGTTCTATCAAAGATACGTGCAGTTGGCCAGATAATACACTAGAGCTAGGCTCTTCGGGATCTAGGATGTCCTCCCCCTCTTCCAGCTACTGGAAGGTGTCATAAATAAGCATCCATTTTTAATAGGTTGCAAAAGGACATCATTCTTCATAAACTCCAGGTGTATGAATAATATGAAAGGGTTCCACCACGAGGGTGTTTAATATGTAAGCCGAGACATCTTCGGCATGATTAATAATAGTTCATCTTCACGATGATTAATGTCATCTTCAGGATGATGGTTCATCTCCAGGATGATAGTTCATATTCACGATGATTAATGTCATCTTCAGGATGATGGTTCATCTCCAGGATGATAGTTCATCTTCAGGATGATTAATGTCATCTTCAGGATGATGGTTCATCTCCAGGATGATAGTTCATCTTCAGGATGATTAATGTCATCTTCAGGATGATGGTTCATCTTCAGGATGATAGTTCATCTTCAGGATGATTAATGTCATCTTCAGGATGATTGTTCATCTTCAGGATGATTATTGTCATCTTCAGGATGATTATTGTCATCATCAGGATGATCGTTATACCTAGGTTTTTCATTTCCAAGGTATGCTTTAAAGCTATCTGAAAGCTCAATGGTCTCTGCTGGAGATCCTATTAGCTTTAAGTCGACCATATGTGAGGAAAATATAACAAATCCTGTCAACGATCTTTCGAAAAAGATACAAGGGCAGAATATTGCTTAAGATCAACTAATGATCTTTGGAGCCTTTATGGAGAAGACGTTTCTACGTTTCTCTTTCATCTCTGGGGGTAGAGTATACCCTTCTGGAAGTTTTATATAGATCTCTATATCTATATTGCCGTATATATATGCAGTCACAACGTCCATGAGCTGCATGTATTGGCTTTTGCAGGGAAGTGTAGGCTTAGTAGGAAAATGATCACATTTCCTTCATTTCAATTTCTTTATGAAATTCGAATTATATTTCACAGGTATTTACACATTCAGGTGTATGGACTACTGGTCCAAAGACTTTGCTTTTCAAGAGTGAGTCCAGCTCTACTCTTATTGCCTCGTCCCAATTTGGCCATTCTATGCGTTTACGCTATAGAAAAGTGGGTAGATGTCATCGTCGTATTCAGCGACATGAACGGCAATAGCGAAAGCAAAACCGTCGTCGACGACTGTGCTATATATGTCCAGTACCTCTCCAGTACGTACGTAATATAATGATGTTTCTCCAGTTGTTTCCTCTGCAGGGGAAATTAGGAGGGGAGAGGTTGCTGGTCTGAGCTCAGTATCCTGTGGTTGGATCATTTTTATATATCCAGGAATCTTCATATTATGAGGAAATTTTTATTTTGAACCTGGCCGGCGTCCTCTTTTCAAATGAGGTACAGCCAATTCTGCTGCCGGTGGATTGCATCCATCTTTGGGAATGTCAATCCTAGCTGGCGTGTTGGCAGCAGGGACGTGTGAACGAACAATCTTCTGGTTGTCCGCAATTTTATCCGTCAATTGATGTACTTTAGTCTGAATGTGAAGGATCTTCTAGATCTCAACATCACACAGAAAAAAGTATGCGGATCATAACGAGATGAGGACTTATGTGTCCCATGATATGGTCTCAAAAGCTTCAGGCTTCTTTAGACTGCGTGCCTATTACAATGAGACTTTACTCATCAAATTCACATTTATCAAGACTTGGTGGTAAACCATAAGAAAGCGGCATCAGCAATAAGATATGGCCACAAGCGGGCCGTATTGTGATAAGCGATGCGGAGTGCAGCTTGTTGGTCCCTAAATATCAACAGGCAACTGGAATCTAACAATGGACGTGAAATCCATTGGAGTCTCTTTACCAGAGACTCTGATAACCCATTCTGAGTATGAACATGCTACAGGATGTTCAATTTCAATGCCAGTTGCTTGGCAGAAGTCTTGAATGATATGAGTGGTGAATTCACCCTCATTATTAGCTTTGAGAAAGCTATGTTGCGAGTGAATATGAGGCACACAGAAAACCATCTAGTAGATGCATATATCAGTACAGTAATGAAGTACCGAAAATGGTCCATTTGCGGGGTGAATAGGCCCGCAAAAGGTCACCATGTATTCTCTCAATGAAGCCAGGAGACTCTAAACCCACTTTCAGGAGGGAAGGTCTCTCTCTAAGTTTTCCCTTATGACAAAGGGGGACAAGAAAACTCAACCTTTTGAAGAATCTTCAGGTTCTCCAATGGATTCATTTGATGATGCGTCCATCATCGCTGATCCAGGATGACCAAGTCCATTTTTGCCAGAGTTAAAAACTATGGCAATGAAAGGCACTTCTGGTGCTTAGTCAAGTTGGCTTTCTATAGGATGAATATCTGTAATTATAGGGGCCCGACGGGGGTCCAATGAAATCGTAAGTAGATGGTCTTCTGGACATTTTCTTGATGAGTTACATATTGATATTCAATAAATATTATCCACAATTTTCAAGTTATTTTCTATAAAAGAAATATCCTTGAAAAGTGGAGATTTCCTATATGTTTATAAGGAGAATTTGAATCTTATAGTCTCGTTGTATGTGGGAGCAATATCAATGCTACACCAGTGCAACGAGGCACTGTCCACAATATTCCATACTTCATCTATAATTAAAACGAAATTTTATTTAAGTCAATGAAAAAGACGAACTTAAGCAAATTAAAGATGAAGTAACATTGAATTTTAAATGCATAGATAAAAGATGAAGCTTAATCGAGCAGGTCGTCGTTCTCGAAGTCTATTGCAGTGAACATCGTTGGTGGC
Organism: Scilla litardierei; assembly: GCA_030789695.1. NCBI lineage: Eukaryota > Viridiplantae > Streptophyta > Magnoliopsida > Asparagales > Asparagaceae > Scilla > Scilla litardierei. Next base: position 58,036,577 of record CM061139.1, read on the forward strand.
TGAACAGCTGCCAAGTTTACTTCAGGCAGAGACTTCTGGCTCGCCTGATATAGTTCCTGGAGGTGGCAAGGAGTGCGGCAGATTCTGGACCAATGGCCAGTCATCCCGCATCTATGGCATTTATCCTCCCAGTTCTTCTTTGGAAGTGACACTTGGTCAGTGTTCTTTTGCTTCCATATGAAATTTCTTTTTCCCTTATTGTTTTTGTTTGTCTGGGGAGCTGCACCTCTTGGTTGCTTCATTATAGCTTTCCCTTTAGTGTCTTTAGCCTTCCTCTTGTTTTTCCACTTCTGGGGAGAAACGTGGTGGGCTTCAGGGATAGGGGCAGTGCCAGCTGGACGTAAGTTATGAGTTGCAAGCAATAAGTCTCGATTCTGCTCTGCCCTAAGTAGGCATGAGATCAGATCGGAAAATTTCGTGAAATTGCGTTCACGATATTGCTGCATGAGGATTTCATCTTTCTCGTGAAACTAGGTAATTGTCTTTTCCAACATGCGCTGTTCTGTCACTTCTTCACCGCACAACTTCAGGTGTGAGGTGATGTTATGAAGTGCAGAATTATACTCAGCGACGGACTTATAGTCCTGAAGTCTGAGGTTTTCCCACTCATAACTGGCACGGGGTAATATAACATCAATTTGATGTTTATACCGTGCTTCCAGCGCTGTCCACAGGTCCTTTGGGTCCTCAACCGTTAAGTATTCAGCCATTAAGGTCCGATCTATATGTTTCCTAATGTAGATTATGGCTTTCGCCTTATCTATATCGGATACAATGGTCGGAGAGCTGCTGCTAGATGTAGCAGAAGCTTCGGCCGCTGCTGGGGCCGAGGAAGGAGCCAAAATGGACCCAAGGAGGGCCATTGAACGCAAGTGGAACTTCAGGTCCACTCGCCAACTCAAGTAATTATTCCCTGCAGAGTCAAGGACTTCGAAATCGACGCTTGCCAATTTAGCCATTTATCTACGCAATTTAAAATAAGCATGAATTAATATAAATTAAAATTCACGCATAAAGAAATAAACAAGTAAAAATGCGGGGATCGGCCAGATACCCAAAAAAGTACACAGTCCAAAGTTCGTTTACAGTCTATAAAAGAAAAGAAAAATACAACTTCGGAAACCCAAGGTGGGTCCCTATATCTGCATTTTGAACCTTCGTCTTCATATGCTGTTGCACCGAGCTTTGGCTTTTTATACAAATTTCCTCACTTACAAATTCTCTCAAAAGAAAATAAAAGTGCAAGGAATGTAAATAGGTATACAATGGCCGATCCCGAAAGACACATTTTTACTTATTTAAACATCCACACAGTTCTAAATATGCTACATGCATAATAATAATAGCGCAGCATCACAGACATTACAAAAAATCATCAAGCCCAAATATTGGATAAAATAATTTAAGTTAAAAGGATTAATTGGACCACAGGGAAACGTCATTCATCTTTAGGTTAGTTTACTAAAGACAGAGCGGTCTCAGGATCTGTATAATCAATTTAACTTAAATAAATGTTTTATTCAATGCTTAAGATATTTATTTAAAAGTAGCAGATAAAATATCATAATCCGCAAGTCCTGTGGGATAGAGGCGGGCAGCAGGCCCGATATCAAAAATAATAATCATGTGAATGTTTGATATGATTAACTGGGCTTCTGGCCCAAATAAGAATGCAAAATAAATTATTATTCTGATTGGGGCAACATGCCCATAAACAAAATAAAACTAATTTTAATTTTCATTGTTATGAACTGGGCTTCAGGCCCAATAAACAGCCAAAATAATTTAATAATAAGATTTGGGCTGCAATATTCAAGATTTAATTTTACATGAGCCCTAAATGACAAAATTTAGGGTTAATGAATACAAAAAGCCCCAAACCCCTCATGTTCCAGATCGTGCCCCCCATCTCTCCTACGGAAAACAAAAAAACACAGATAATATTATGGAACGTCTCTCTGTCCTTATTAGCCGCAACAATTGATAATATTCATCTCTCTTACACAATGAATATAATAATTTAATTTCCGATGTACCCCAAAAAAATATAATAATTTTTGTAATAACGTCTCTCTGTCCTTTTTGTAGTATCCATCTGTTAAATAATTATATTTTGTATTATCAATTTGGTGTAAGACGTTATTATCTGTGCTTTTTGTAGTCAACAGAGAGACGTTATTATCTGTTGCTAATACAGATAATTTTACATAATATTGGCGTAGGGAATACAAAAAGCACACTATGCTTTTTGTAATCAACAGATATTATGGCCCTTTGGTCCTCCCTGTTCAACTGATTGCGTCCATGATAAGTTGTGATCAGTTTTGAAGACAGAGAACCCTCCTTTGGGGGGTTGCAGCCATTCTCAATCGGGGGTGCGGGGGGATGGGTTATTTAGGGGGTTTTATTATTTTTATTTTTATTTTTTATTTTGATGTTTAGCAAAATGTTGCAGATTTATACAAGCCTATAGAAAAGCATTGTAAAATCATATCAAACTCTATTTTGTAATTATCTACGTGATCGAAAAAATTACCTCTAGATCAAAGATCTAGGGACGATCGTAATAAGAAAAAGCCGTAGATAGAAATCCCGCTCCCGATACGCCTAAAAGATCGCCACAACGGTTCTCCGCAACGGATCGTCGCAAGCCGGATCGTCGCAACAATTAGATTCCTTAGCGCGTAGGGGGTAAAATTTGAGGGGATACAGGAGAAAAAGCTCAAAGAATTGAGAGCTGACGTGCTGATAACGTGTTAGAAGAGGATTAACCATGGCAAATAGCCATGGTACTATATTTATAAAACTCTCATGTTAAGTTGGGAGTTCAAGGGCCTCCCCACTAACTTAGTGGGGAGTAATGGAGAGTGATGAGTGGAGGGAGGCCAAAGGCCTCCCTCAACTCACAACATATTTGATAAGTTAAGCATAACCAACATGTTTTACTTTTTACTATTTAACTTTAACAGGAGGTTGCCACGTCAGCTGTACCTAATAAAAAAGCCCAGATGTCATAGGTTATCCATTAATCTCACAATTTACTTATACCACAAATGTTCATTTTTGTAAAATCCATATAGCTTACAGTTGACGCAATGTTATATTGTTTTAAAAATAAATTACTTAAAGTATGATAAGTTAAGTAATTAGGAATTATTTATCAATTAGAAATTTAAAAAAAATAAGAATTTAGTTATAAAACATTAATATCTGAATATGATATAAATAATTTTATATGATTTATTACTTGGTAACAAACATATTAAATTAGAAGTCAAATATAATTAAAAATTCTTATGATTCTTTTTAAAAACAAGAGTATACTAATTAATAAATTAAAACTCTATAGCCAATTAGATAATCAGAAAATATTTATGATTCAATTTTACTATTGAAATCTTTATTCGGATATAATCTACTAGCATTATAATGCTATTATGCATAGATATTTAGAAAATCCCAAAAGAGTGGAAACACATTTGGGAATATTAGAGGATGCTATGACCTACTTGAATAGGCTTTGGCCTAAGCAAAAAGTATTGGACTGGAATTTTAGGTGAGGGCTCACACATGATATGAACAAAGGGCTATGTCCCACACCATGAAGCTTTATTGCTTGAGTAGGTCAAAGCAGGCTTTGGCATATCAAAATGACACTGGCCTAAAACAAAAGCTCTGTTGGGAATAGAAAACCTAAAGAGCGGCTAGGGTTTATATCATGATTATGAGACATCGTTAGGGTTTGGCTATATAAGTCATCATGTTTATAGGATCGGGTACATTGTATTGGTTTTATACAAGTACATACTACTTTGGCTATTAGTGGTGGCTCGATCTGACTTGAGCGTCAGAAGTTTTTAGATCAGGTGCCACCTTGATCTCCGCCTGACATTTGTTCGTTATTATGTGTAAATCAAGAGATAAAGGCATACAACCATTGCTGGAACAATTGACCCAAGAGAAACCTGCCTTATCCATGTAAAAGTACTACAATTCCCATGCATGAGTATATTATTTGTAATACATTATATGACTTCATACTTTATGCTACAACAATTGGCACCCATTGTAGGGTCCTAGTGGTGTTGATGTGAAGGTTTGTGATCTCATTTAAAGATGACCAATGAAGGGGAGAAATATCCTAATTAGAGTTCATTATGATAAGTAAGTCATGTACTCTTATGAAGTAAATGTGATCTTGACAAAAATAATGACAATGTATAGTTGTTAGGATATGTGTGCCCTTAAGACAATTATTCTAATTGATACATCTCATTCAAAATAATAGTACGCTATTTGGTACTCTTTATACGTATGATTTCTTATTACAAAATGAGTATATGTGTACTTAGTATATGATTGCATGGATAAAGTCATTTGATGATGTGAGGAGATTACGATCATGATGAGATCGTGATAATAAGACCTAATTGATCCACTTAAATACAATCCAAAATGTTTGTAATCATAGGAATATCAAAAGGGTACATTTATATTATGGATAGACCAATGTGTACGGAATAATAATCGCTAGTCTTATCGCCATTCGCTGTACATATATCATGAGAAAGTGCACATGTTCTTATTAGAGAACAAGTTTACAGAATGACTCCCTGAGATGCTTCTACATTATATGTGTACTCTCACTATCAATATAAGCTCTTAAGTGGTAACTGGTATAAGATATTCTTTAGACTTAAAACATGATAAAGAACCTTGCATGTAGGAGGTATTGGGTATTGGATTCTCCCAATACATGTTTTGATAATGAGCACACGTAATGATATCACTAACAATGTTTGTGTAGTTGTTAGGAAGGCATTAACTATGGTCGAAAGCATCAATAAACAACAAAGACCATAGCTCAAGCATGAATGACAAAGTAAGATCATAATTTAAGCTTGACATGATGGTGTGACAAGACAAGGCATCAAGATGACTAGAACAATTCTATGACAAGAACTTGGATCTTAATGCTACATCAATCAAGAGTTTGAAGACAAACTATGTAATTGATGAATTTATGTTTTCTTGTCTTAGAATCTTTGTTAATGCCTTGAAGTGTCACACACACACACACACGAAACCCTAGGATATAACTTAGAATTAATAGGGATTTAATTCATATAAAAAATCCATAGGTTTCATAGCCAAATTATGCATTTATTAATCAACCAATAACATAACACTAGTCGACTAACAGTAGTTTGGAATCAAACTAGTTTGTATTATCAGTATTAGTCGTCCAAAGAGCACTGACTAGTCGACTAATAATGCATTAGTCGACTAACTATTGAACTCTAGTCAATTAATATGAAACTAAGACTTAAAGTAAATTCTGACATGACTGGTTAGTCGACTAAAGAAAAAGTACTAGTCGACTAACTAAGGATTAGTCGACCAACGATATAATACTAGTCGATTAATACCTGCTAGAAAAATAGTTGTGACTTCTTGCTTGCAGATTGGTCGACCAGAGCTATCTTATTAGTCGACTAATGGCCATTAGTCGACTAATAGATGTACTCTAGTTGACTAGTGTAGATCAGTACTTAAGAATTTATCATATGAATATGAACACATATACGGAAAATCCAAGAACACACATCAATTGGTAACACAGTTCTGTGCGCACACATACATCTGCGGGGCCACGCCCAGGAAAACAGATTACTCCACTATTTTCAAAACGATTACAATAATAACTAATATTGCAATTTCATTAGGGGATCACACTCCCCCTCAATACATACCGCAATGGGTGATTCCAATCAACCCCATGGAGTAATCACCGCAAGATCCCCTTGCAAAAACTGACTAGATCAAACTCCCTTTGATCTCTACCTCTGTAGCCGTCAGCCTCCTTCCCAGGATGTAGAAAAAAACCAATCATCGCAAAGATTAACCCTAGCTGAAACTGCTTGAGAGCCTTTTGTATTGAGCTCCACCAATCAAGGAACTGTTTCAGGTAAACAGTTCAATCATATCTCAAGCAGATTTTCCGCCCATAATTCAAGGGACTATTTTGGGTAAATAGTCTTATAAGATCTCACGCATATATTCCCCATTTAATATAGCAATCACCAGATTCTGGGTGAATTAATCAGATCTGAGAGGAGCATCAAAACATATTTGACACCAAAGTAAAAGACCTACATCAAAATTCAGATACCCCATGTTGTGAAAAATGTTATATGACATGACTTACGACATGACTCATGACATATGCAAACCAAGATAGATTCCATAGCAGCCAAGACAAAGAACAAGTGCCACTAATGCCAACACCAACAGTACATCACAGATGACCCAATAAACTCCCCATTTGGCATTGTGTGGCACAAAAAAGCAACATCCAGCAGCATCACGAATAACCACAGTACATCACAGATAACCATAATAACAACCATCAGCACATATACGAACCACCATCAGCATATATACCATTCTCCCCCTTTGAGCCACAAAATCCAAAGGTTACCTCATGAAGACGTGTCTGGAGTAAGGTCTGAGGGTCCTGCAGGGGAAGGAGAAGTCAACATGCTATTGAGCCACAAAATTCCGCTATCAAACTGAGCCTTCTGAGACTGTAAAATAGCAATTTGTCGCTCAATGTCCTTTGTCGCAGTCTCATAGATGGCAATGTCTTCAAGAATATGAGCAGCAGATGTAGACCCAGAGACTGGTCCAAAAGTAGGTGGAACAGAGCATGCATCAGTAGGTGAAGCTGGAGTAGTAGAGAAGTCATCTACCTTACCTGCTATTGTTCTAACATTGAAACCAAAAACTTCTGAAGAGACATCCAACTCATTTGACTTGAGTGAAACCTTCTGGGATAGAAGCAGCTGTGAGATCTGACATAGATGAGGCATGATGGAGGATGCAAATGAAGATTCAGCCTGAGCAACAATATTGTAAAAGATAATTCTACCCAAATTTATGGGTGCTTGGTACCAACGTAGAAGAGAAATTTGCACATGTCCCTGGTGACACCTAATACATTTGATGTGGAGAGCCAATTTTTGGTTGCAACTCGATACATTAGAAAAAATATTTAGCTGATAGTGACGAGGATGGGAAAGAAGTAGATTTTGGCCAGTGAAGTATCTTTCCAGCCGTAACAACTTTGATGAAACCGTCAAAGTCATCACTTACAGCATCGACATAAGAAGAAATAGATGAATGATATGACCATCGTAGGTGATTGTTAATCAAAGTAGAAAAAACAACTACTTTCCCCCGAATACACGAGTGAAGCATCCATCTAGATTGCGAGTCACCCACTGCTTTGGAAAGATTGCAATAAAATTCTCGCACAAGCACATGCTGATAGGATTTGAAGCACATGGCTGAGTGAAACAACCGCACATCCTTAAGAACAGAGACGAAGATGGTCTTGGAAAAATCATCCACAGACACATGCTTTTCTATAAACACTGATCGTTCTGCATACGTAGCCCAACATTTCTTGCACTCTTGATCAAAGAACATTCTATTCAAGGCATCTCAAGAAGTGAATAAAGTAGGGGAAGGTATTGATGCTTCAGAAATGACTCTAGCCTTCTTAGAAGCTGGTATTGAAGTAGATGGAGATGGAGAACTGATCGGGGCATCACGTCACTTGGCAAAACTACGTCGATGTCGACAAGACTGAGGAACTTCCAGATCAGCTGACATATCAGTCGAAGTAGAGACCGGATCAGATAAAGGATGTTTAGAAGTAGGTATAGTTGTAGTATCAACTGGTGGAGTAAAACTGCATGTTGTGTCCTGTGTTACAACATGATCCATGACATGGACAGTCGAGGAATTAGCCAAATGGTCCTGTGATGTTGGCTCCCTGGTTGTGACATCAGTTGCAACATGGCAGTCATCAGGAGCCACATGTTCATCAATCCAATAATCAGACACAATGTCATTTGGAATATCCAACCCACATACACGATCGTGTAAATTTGAACCCCGTAGATCTGAAGACTCCATATCACCTGTCTTAGGTCCACCGAAATCAGCAGATAATGTTGTTGACGAATCAGAGTCATCCAACACGACTATCTTAGTTAACACAACAGAAGAAGAACGAGGACCAGATTTAGTGGTTGAAAGGACCAATGTGTCTCCATCCACAATTTGTACACTCTTTAGCACCTCACCAATGTGATCCAAGCATACATTTCCAATAAATAGCCCAGAACAGTCAACATGAGGCACATCAAAAATGTCCCCCATCTCCCTCAAGCGACAAAATAGGGCAAATAAGTCCACAGGCTCAGTAGAGTGTGAAGAAGAAGAATGTACCTCACCTCTAATAGTGGTTTTAACGAACGGAACAATTTCCAGAGAAGAAGTGGCAGCGGCCTGCTTGTCCAAGGATGACTGAGAAATAGGTGTGGAAGCGGTTGAATTTTGGGGAAAAGACACCAAAGAAGACGGAGAAGAACTAGAAGATCGACTCACGATGCTTTTTGTTTTGTTGGAGGAGGAGTGGATAAGGATGCGGCAACATTGACTAAGGAAGGGTGACGAGAATAGCGATGAGGCTGAGAGGAGAGATCACCTTGAGTTCGTGCCATGAGATGGAGGAGATCTGTCTTTTTCTGAGAAGAGAACGAAACCCTAGAAATTTGCCCTTTTCTGAGAAGTTAGAATGAATGAAATTAGAAAACCAAAGAGAAGCAACCGCCCTTTATTACTTTCACCCTTTTCTTCTTTTTTAATATATATAGCTCAATGAGAACTGCATAATTAAATGCGCAAATCCCCCCTGCTTGCCATAACTCTTCAAATCTGCCCGAGTCAAGTAGTTTTGTAAAAATGTCTGCCAATTGACTTGATGTTGTAACATAGTCCATGCCAATAAATTTTTTGCTTCACTAACTCTATGATATAATGGTGTCGAATATTAACGTGTTTAGATCTTGAATGTTGCACATGATTCTTGGATATATTTATAGCACTTTGATTGTCACACAACACTGTTAAAACTGCTTGTTGTACTCCATAGTCCATCAGCATCTGCTTCATCCATAAGAGTTGAGTACAACAGCTCCCTGATGCGATGTATCCTGCTTCTGCTGTCGACAACGAGATAGAGTTTTGCTTCTTACTGTACCAAGTGACTATATTATTGCCAACATAGAAACAACCACCAGTGGTGCTCTTCCTGTCATCTGCATTCCCTGCCCAATCAGCATCACTATATCCAGAAAGATGAGTATTCTTATCCTTAAAGTACCATATACCATAGTCTGTAGTGGCATTAACATATCTGATAATCCTCTTGACAACTGTAATATGAGATTTTTTAGGAGCTGCTTGGTAGAGGGCACAAACTCCCACACTAAACATATGTCAGGTTTGCTAGCTGTGCGATATAATAGACTTCTAATCATGCTTTTGTACAGAGTGACACCAACCGACTTCCCACTATCATCTCTAGATAATTTTTTGCTCACAGACATAGATGTGTGAACATGTCTGGAGTTTTATAACCAAAATCGCTTGACAAGATTCCTAGTATACTTGCTTCGAGGGATAAACAAGCCATCCTTGGTCTGTTTCACCTGTAATGCAAGAAAAACATTAAGTTCACCAACCATGCTCATCTCAAACTCCTTCTGCATCAAATCAATAAATTTCCGAACCAATTTCTGTGAATTTGAGCCAAACATAATGTCATCGACGTAGATATACGCAACTATCACCTCAGACTTGGTTCTCTAAAAAACAAAGTTTTATCAGCTCCCCCTCTTTCATAGCCTTTCTAAAGTAAATATTTGGTCAGTCTCTCACACCAAACCCTTGGTGTCAATCCGTAGAGAGCCTTTGTCATGCCCTATTCTGCACTGTACGTGTATTCTATTGAACACACATGATATTTCTACTTACGATGCATACGAGGACATGCAATAAACGAGGATATCGATGTATACGACGTAGTGCAAGGGGGATTGGGCCGTAATGCGTGGATAAGAGAAGAGAATGCGAAATGTGAGTGCGGGAGAAGTGCGAATGACGTCGTGTGTATTATTTAATGTGTATGTATTAGATGTGTGTGTGTGATGCATGTATGCATGCATGGATGTACGTGGGAGTGTGTATGTCACGCCCCGCTTCCCAAAAATATGGAGGCGAAGCGTGAGAAGGTCCGCTCAGACTTGAAGCTACAAAGCTGTAAGTCCGATAAGCGTTTAAAATTTAAAATTGCAGGTCCTTGCAACGTGAACGAAACAAAGATAATAATAATAAAATGAGACGAAGAGATATCTCAGAATATCCATAAATATAAATTCCAACATCACAGAAAAAGCCACCAGGCTAAAAGAAAAAGAGTCTAAAGGCCCAAACACGGCCAACAAAAGTACAACGTACAAAACAACGGTGCTACGCACCGACAACTAACAGAAAACCTAAAAGAAAGCTCAGCAAAGTCACCAAAAGATCACTGGCATCCACAAAACACCTCCTAGGCAGGCATGGACTCAGGCTCAGCGTCAGCAAACACCACGTACTCAGCAACGGTCTCTGACTCAGGGTCTAACATATGACACCCAAAAGAGCAAGGGGCACATGTCAGCAAGTCTACAAGAGACTTGTGCAAGGAAACTGAAGGTAGGCAAAAGTAAAGCAACCTAGCAGTTCTAGCATGATGTAATGACATGGCAGTTAAAGTAATGAGTGCAACAGGTAAGGAAAAGTAAAGTAAAGTACGAGCATGGCATTTAAACATGGCATGGATGACAAGTATTGCATGAATCATTCACAAGACAAGTACAAGACAAGAAAAGTAAGCACCTCGTGCACAGGGATTCCGTCTTTTGGCTAGAGGGCTGATCAGGCCACTCCTAAGCTCAAGTAACCGTTTATCCCTACCCCTCCACGTGTGTCGAGCCAGGGCCTTACCCCCGAACGGGAATGCTCGCTTCTGGATCACGAGCCAGGAAGTGTTTTTAACAAGTATGGCAAAGGGGTGCACCTAGCCGGTCCAGGGAACCCGTGCATTGGCTATTGACCAACACATGAGGCCCGTTTCCCCCGGAAGTAGTTTTCAAGGAGTACAAGTATTGTAGCGTGTGCTACGAATGCAACAATCAACTGGGATGACATGTAAGATGCAATGCATGGCAGTTAAAAGTGCTTACAGGTAAGGAAAGTAAACGTGACAGTTTAGTATGCATGAACAACAAGTTTAAAGGGTGGGATCTAGCTTCGTTGTCAAGCTAGATCAATTAGGTGACGGATCTAGTTTCGTTGTCAAACTAGATCAAGTAGGCGTCTAGCCAGCTATCATTTCACTGACTAGTCTCTTTTACGTTGAAAACAAGGAAGTGACCTAAAAACATGGCCCTACACAAGAGTTGGCAAGTTTCACTTGCCTGCAAGTACGACGTCTGAGCACTCCGTCCAATGAGTCCAAAGATCACAATTATCCTACGTGCACAAGTCCACCGGCCTAAAGTCTATATTATTAATCTTGATTAGTGAATTTAAAACATTTAAAATACTTTAAAAAAATACTGATTTTAGTCTTGGTTAGATGCAATTGGGTTGGGGGTCCTAGGGGTGCAAAGCGTTACCTCAACACGACGCGAAAGCTACACCGGCGTCGGGTAGCGACGCCGGGGGTTGGAATAAAAGATCGCGCTCCAAGTCCAGATTCCAATTAGATTCCTCGCTGGAAATTTCAGAGTAATCAACCCGGGCGACGATTCCAGATTCCAAAGCTAGCACGTGCGACGACGGGCTACGACGTGCGACGACGTCGTACGCGGCAAGTCGTCAAAGAGAACGCACCTAGGTGGGGCCCACAGTAGTCCTAGGGACCTTTGGGGGACCCACAATACCTCTGGAGAACTTGGGGGGCCCACGGTGGCAAGCGGTGCGACGGATGCGGGGTTGCGACGTTTGCTCTCGGTCGTACTCAGCCAAATGCGGGGGAACGGCTCGGTCGGTGCGGGGGGACGGGCTTGTGCAGCTGCGGGTGCGGTGCGGGCCTTGGTGCTCTCGGTCGGTGCGGAGGGAGGGGTCGGTCGTTCGCCTTGGATGCTGGGGAGCAGGCGCTGCAACGTTGCAAGCGTTGCAACGTTGCGGAGGGCGGGCGATCCGCTCGGTCAGGCGCTAGCGGATGCGGGGCGACAAGGCGGGCGCTGAGCGGGGGCTTGCAACGGTGCGGAGATGCGAGCGGAGCGGGGAAGTCTCTCGGTCTGACCGAGAGGAATCCTCGGTCGGAGCGGGGAGCGGAGTGGGCGACAGCAGCGGGTGCGGACGGGGCTTGGTGCGGGGGCAGCGGCCGGTCGGAGCGGGGAAAATGAGGCCGTTCTCTCGGTCGGAGCGGGGCTGAACATCGCAACGTTGCGACGAATCGTTGCAACGTCCAATTTGGGTTTTGGAAGAGGCTAGGGCTAATTTCTTGCGAAAATAGGTCTTCCTAGGGGTTGTTTATATAGTGTAGAGGGGTTGACTAGGTCTAGGGCTAATCCTAATGAGATTAGGAGTTTAAAATAATTTAAAATTTAAATCTCAACTTCTCCAACTCACCCAAGGATTTGACTTGGTCCAAATGAGCTGGAAATTGGCTCAAAAATTCTTTAAAACGTTTAAAACTCAAATAAATTTTCTTTGGCCGAATTTAATATAAAAATTAATTATTAAAAATATTATAAAACTTGTTAAAAATATAAAAGTGGTCAAATAAACTCCAAAAATTATAAAATAAATATCGGGGTGATCGTGATGACGAATGTGAGCTAACTAAGAAGACGGGTCTCAAATTCGACGTCGGACGACGAAACTAAAAATAGAAACGTCTCCCGTCAAGAGTGAATCGTCACGTCACATCGAGTGAGATTAAATTGTGGAAAAACGACTCGAGAAGTGTCGTTCCAAAATAGTGCCACTATTTAATATTCTCAGAGACGTTCACAACGGCGTATCACACGAAAGTGTTTACAAACGAACAAAGTCTAAAACAAACACGTGCACGGCCAAAAGCACGTGCACGAAAAACGTACAACGAAAAGTGGTCGTTACATCCTCCCCACCTTAGAATAAAGTCCGTCCTCGGACTTTCTAATATAGCTAAGCGCTCTAGTAACTACCCCAATCAAGTCATATTATAATTCAACCAGGTATAGTCATTACAAGTGCTTATATACGCACTAGGTAGTCAAACATTAACACTACCAACACGTATACATATACATTCACATACGTATACACTTATACCTATTATAGTCAGTCAGACTCGTACACGTATTTCGATCATATATATAAGCATGCATCCCTTATATAACTACTACCTACCTAATCACAAAACAATCTTTCAGATACTCATATAAGGATAGTCTCACACTTAGCCAATACAATCATTGCTCTACCTATATGTAGCTACCTATGCACAAACATCAAGGGTATACTACCCTCTAATATTCCCTAGTATACATCCAACGCATCAACTCATGTAGTCACACCATACCATTATTTAAATCCAGTTTCACTATATATATATATTCACCACTACTATAGTTTCACAATATATAGTCATTCGATGCATGCAAATAGTTCACCATATATTCTCATCGCATACAGTCCTATAACTATATTTACGACACGCCACATATATCTTAGTCACCAATAACTATAACTAAGCACGTACTTACCCGTGCATGGTGCACACCCATACACGCTAACATTTCATTTACGCATACCAATCATATCATTATATAACTAGCACACCTACACACCTAGTTTTAGCTAGTACACATACGTTCACACGGGCAAGTCCTTAGTAATTAACTATACCACAAGACCATCACCTATAACTATATACTGGCGTAGCGACCCACAATCATGTGCGTAGCACAACCAGGCACCAACACTCCTATCACTATACATACATCAAACATCGCTATATTCAAACTACAAACATTCATTCAATATACTTAGAGTATACTCACTCAAGCTTGAGTGAGACTCAATACACATATTAGAATATTCTATATACGTAACACTGCATTCATACCCATACCAATACCACTCCCCTATATATACATCTACCAATACAACCGTGTACATTTCATAGATCAATCACACTTAATATTTAGTCAGGCAATACTCACGTAGTTCAATCATTCTATATACCATAATAATAATACAGACATCCGCACACGTATATTTATAATACACTCCCTAATACCTGCATACGTATTCATCGTATAGTCACACACATGTAACACATATATTCATACCATAGCCTACTACCTATAATTAGTATACTAACACATCCACACGTACGTAATTAAGATGTGCAATAGTCGTGTATACCTCACGGTATGCACGCATGCAACATCCCGTAAAAGCAAGCAATACCAATCAAAATTATAATCTACTATCATATGCATATCACCTATGTACTCAGGCAACAAAACATAACTACTTGCGTCTAAGCATAATACATACCTACATACGAGCACATACACATACGTACTAACATATAGGTCACTCAATAGGCCTACTTACTTATCTATATGTACACCTATTATCATCACACCTAGCATATACATAGCTTTACCAATCATTTTATTTCAACCATTATAAGTATCTCTAACTTCATACACTCCATTAGACATTTCAACGCTAACTCTTATATACACAGGCATCCCTAGTATAGTATAGCTATCCACACAAAAATCTATAACTACTAACACACAACAACTTCATACTATCACGAATAACTCCGAGTATATACATATATATCACACAATAGGCAAGCACCAATATACTATGGGAATTCTCATTCAAGCCCACGTACACAACTTAGGTACGTGCACCACGACAACCTCACAAGGGTCCAAGGGCCTGCTAACAACTTAGAGTTGACACAGGCATTGACGAGCACTAAAGTCTAAGCAACAAGGGAGGTCGAGAGCGTGACGAGGGAAGGTTCGATAAGCACGAGTTCAGATAGGACGATACAAGGGGACGGCTTGGTTAGACGAAACATTGACTCAAAGGTGATGTTTAGGTTGAGGGAAACGGGAGATGTAGTGATGCTTATATAAGAGGGGGAAAAATAGGGTAAATAGCATAAGCTAAAATACGTGGAGTTTGAAGACTGTCGTTCTTCAAAAGTTGAAATCCCAGTCCGAAAAGAAATATTTGGAGATTGATAAAACGAGTTGTTCAAAATAAATTTAAGTCGAACATTCATAATAAGAGAAAATGGTCTATTGGTTTTAAAAATCATTATAAAAGGAAGTAAAATCATTTACACGAATATTAAGGACGTGGTTTAGAAAATTTAAACGTCAGTAATTTAATATAATGTTGTCAAAAGTTTTGGAAAGTCAAGAATGAAATCAAGTAACGGAAGAATTTAAACTCATATTAAATGCTTTCAAAACTTTTAGGCTATGGAAAATTTAAAATAACCAACATTGAAACTACTTTTTAGAGAACCAGGGTTTGCCAGAAATGAGAAACTGATTTACATCAAGTTCTTAATATACGAGCACAACAAGTCTGGCACGGATATAAAAATAGTTGAAAGTATGTATGATGCACGGAAAAATAATATTAACTTAGTAGTAAAATTATCGAAATCGAATAGCAAGTCTTTAAAATCAAATCATGGAGGGTCTAAATCAGGAAGTGGTTATGAAAATAGTAATTTTGCAAAAATCTGAAGTAGCGAAAATGATGAGCAAAGCCAACTTGCTGAAAACTGAAATTCCGTGTGCCTTGAAAGTATATTAAAGTAAGCACGACGCATCATTCGTATAACACAAATAAGAAGGAAACTTATAAATCGAATTGGGCAAAGCAAAAGTACGGTCCAGAATAAAATTAATATATGAAGGGGCAACGCATTTACATAAGTACGAAAGATATAAGCTGGAAAGATATTATAAGCTAGAGTTCAAAATTTCCAACAAAAGTTTTTAAAATTTTAAATCAACGAAGGAGGATGAAGTATAAGTACATATACATTAAGATTTGGAACAAGGTTAAACTTCGGAAAGGAGGGGGTCAAAAATACTTTCAAGAGTTTCAAGGTTCGTAATGGAGAGGTTCGAAAATGGACGACGATCATCATGAGGCGATCTCGTGAATCGAGGCAAGGAAATTGGTCGGAGATCAAAACATTCATACGCCTAGGATATGAATCAGAAGAGTCTACGGGAAACTCCTACGGTCGACCAACTAAAGATTAAAACTAAGCGCTAAGACTTCTAAAGGTTAGACGGTAAAGAAATGCGTTCAGCTTGGTCCGAAATCGATGGACCCAAAAGCGAACGACCGAAGGAAAATCTAGAAGTCTAATATGGTCAGGGTTAGGCAAGGGCCACTAAGGTAACTCCTACGACGATCAATTGCTGACAGGGAGCCTAACTATCAATCAGGGGCCTCTAACTAGCAAGCACAGACGTCTAACTAAGTCTTCTTACCACCTAGTGTCGTAAGAAAACGACTAGACTCAGGGCTTATGACTCGGATGTTGTAATTTATTTAATGGACATTCCGTTATTATCGTTGTTTCGTTAATTCGCAATTGCAAGACTGGACCTGCATGGGCCACCAATAATACCTGTCACGCCCCGCTTCCCAAAAATATGGAGGCGAAGCGTGAGAAGGTCCGCTCAGACTTGAAGCTACAAAGCTGCAAGTCCGATAAGCGTTTAAAATTTAAAATTGCAGGTCCTTGCAACGCGAACGAAACAAAGATAATAATAATAAAATGAGACGAAGAGATATCTCAGAATATCCATAAATATAAATTCCAACATCACAGAAAAAGCCACCAGGCTAAAAGAAAAAGAGTCTAAAGGCCCAAACACGGCCAACAAAAGTACAACGTACAAAACAACGGTGCCACGCACCGACAACTAACAGAAAACCTAAAAGAATGTAACGACTGCTTTTCATGTATCTGGATTTAATATAATATAATATATGTTTTGGTGGATTTTCTCCTCTTGTGTGGTTTCGTCTCCGTAGATTTCATTTTCGTTCGATTCGTCGTATTTTCTCGCTTCTTCCTTAGGATCGTCGATTTCGAAGTATGTCATTCGTGACGGACTTCATAACGGTCATATCTAACTAATAGATCAAGCCTAGAAGTCTTAGGAATCGATCCCGGGGCCCCGCGCTCCGTATCGGAACTTTTGGTGCTCATTAGCCGGTGTAAGAAGGGCCACCGACCGACTAGATGACGATCCAGTCGGTCGGCAATCCTTCTTGGACCGACTAGTTAGCTTTCTAAATTTCTCAGGAGTTACTGTTTATCGTTAGTCGGTCTAAGAACGTTGGTTGACCGACTAGGTTGCAAACTAGTCGGTCAGCAATGCTTCTTTAACCGACTAACACATCATCTAAATTTTTGTATCAGCTACTGTTTACTCTTAGTCGGTCTAAGAACGTTCATCGACCGACTAGATGCTAAACTAGTCGGTCAGTATTTGTTCATGGACCGACTAACTCTAAATCCTATTTTTCGTTCAGGAGTTACTGTTTACACTTAGTCGGTCTGCGTTGGTCGACCGACCGACTAGTTGCCAAACTAGTCGGTCAGTGGTTGTTCTTTGACCGACTAACCAGTGTCAAAACCCTAATTTCTGGGCAGCCGCCAGCCCATCCTATTTAAACCAAACCCAAACGATTTCATCTTCTCCAACACGACCCAAAACCCTAAAATCTTCCCCCTTCAGCCCCCATCTTCCTCCAAGCTTCAATCCTCCATTCCAAGCCCTAAATCCATCATCCAATCCATCCATTCACTCCATCTACCTCTCATCTTCCCCAAAATCTCACCCAAACCCATCAAAATCCCCAAATCCCCCAAAACCCTAGTTTCCCCAAACTTCTCCAATCTTCTCCAGATCTGATCCTAGGGTTCCCCGGAGTGTTTCTTCCGCCTCCTCTCGGTAAG
Organism: Scilla litardierei; assembly: GCA_030789695.1. Lineage (NCBI taxonomy): Eukaryota > Viridiplantae > Streptophyta > Magnoliopsida > Asparagales > Asparagaceae > Scilla > Scilla litardierei. The sequence goes on from CM061139.1 coordinate 58,054,503, forward strand.
AAATCGTTCTACCGTTGTTTTCATAGCTTATTTATATTTTTATGAAACCTTAATAAATTTCATGTTGTTTTGTGTTTGTTTCCCCCATAACAGCGATTTTCCCGTAGATTAGCATCCGTGTGACGAAGTGGTCGTCATCCCCGGTGCTAGGCAAGTGAAACTTGCCACTTAGGGTTTAGGCCATGCTTTAGGCCATTTGCTTGTTGTAGGCGTAAAAGAGACTAGGCGACGAAATGATACTCGCCTAGGCGCAAATTGGGGAGTTAGCTTGACAACGAAGCTAATTCCGACATATAGCATGTTGCACAATTACCATGTCATGTTTACTTTCCATTAACGGTACGCAAATTAAATGTCATGTCATTGCATTGTTTTGGTGATCCCGTGATTGCGTAGCTTTGCTACACTACTTCTGTGTTCCTGGCTCGTGTTCCAGAAGCGAGCCCTGTAGTTGGAAACCCCAACGCTCGATATTGAATTGTGAATTAAGAATGCGAGCTCATTGTGCGGGGCAACCCCAGGCTCACTAGCTGAGTTCATTGTGCGGGGACCCCAGGCTCCATTACGTGTGGGTATAAGGGGTGAGGGTTAAGCGGCCATTCAACTGGGAGTCTGTTTGATCAACAACTGCAGTTGTAAGGCGTAAACTCTTTGGGGTGGGGTAGTGTTTGGGGCCGATCGGACTGACATGCTAGCCATTCAGCGAAGGGCGCAAACATCTACAAAACAACCGTGAAACGTGAAATGTGTTTAGTGCCGATCGGTCTGATATGCTATGCCATTCAGCGAAGGGCATAAACACCTACAAAATGTGAATTGATTGAGATTGATAGTAGCGTGGCTACTCTTGTCTTGTCTTGTCTTGTCCCGATGATTGTTCTCTTGTACAAATTGTCTTGCCATGTTTTAATTGTGCACTCATGTTATAACTGCCATGTCATGTATACTAAACTGCTAGGTTGCTAGTTGCCTTACTTTTAGTTTCCTTGCCCAAGTCTTTTAGACTTGCTGACATGTGCCCCTTTACTCTTTTGGGTGACACATGTTAGATCCTGAGCCCGAGTACCTTGTTGAGGACGAGGTGTTTGCTGACGCCGAGCCCGAGCCCGTGTTTGACGGGTAGTACGTGGACACTGGGGACCAGTCTTAGTGTCTTCGTTGTGTTTTACTTTTTTTAGGTAGTTGTTTTGTTATTCGGTGCGTAGCACCTATACCTTGTTTCGTCGTTGTTGCTTTTGTTGGCCTTGTTCTGGGCCTTAGACTCTTTTCCTTTAGCCTGGTGGCTTTTATGGATGTTGGACTTTTGTTGATGTTGGACTATTTGTGAGATGTGGAATTTTATTTCAGTCTCTCCTTGCATTATTATTGTTATTCTGTTGTGGTTACAGGGACCTGTTTATGTATTTATGGACGCTTATCGGGTTTGGGGCTTCACAGCTCCACTCTCGTGCGGACCTTTTCATGTCTCGCCTCCATTTTAGGGAAGCGGGTCGTGACAGGTTTTAGTGGTGGCCCATGCAGGTCCTTCTGTAACTGCGATTTTTGGAATAGCGATAATAATATTAGAATGTCCAATAAACTAAGTTCGACGTCCGAGTCATAGGCTATGAGTCTAATCTGATTCGTTCTCTGTGTCATTAGATGGCAGGAAGGCGTTTCACCCGTGGTGGGGGTAGTGGTGCGCTCCCTCATGATGAGGAGCCTGAGCGGGAACCCACCAGCGGTGAGATGATGCGGATGATGCTCCAGATGATGCAAGTGCAGCAGGGCGTGCTTCTACAAGTCCAGAATGCTCCACTTGCTCGAGCTGCCCGGGCTCTTCCGGATGCCCCTCGCTCTGAGCCAGGAGCGAAGCAATTTCGGGAGCTGGGTCCCGCGTATTTTGATGGTTCTGAGGGTCCTCTGGCTGTCGATGAGTGGATTCGGAACATCGAGGACAATCTGAAGATGGCCAAGATCACCCCGGCTGGATGGGTTGATTTGGCGAAGAGGCAACTCAAGGATAACGCCAGGAATTGGTGGGATGCGGAAGAGAAGTTGTTGGTGGAGCCGATCGTCTGGGCTACCTTCAAGGTCAGATTTGAGGGTGAGTTCTTTCCGAAGGCTGCCAGAGAGGAGATGCTGCAGCGTTTCATTGATTTGAAGCAGGGGAACTCGTCGGTGGACATGTATCACCAGGAGTTCATGAGGCTGAGTCGGTTTGCACCAAAGATGGTGCAGGACGATGAGGAGAGAGCTCAGAGGTTCCTGCAGGGGCTTGCTTCGGAGCTCCAGAGTTTTGTGACCTCTTCTGACCGGGAGTCTTATCAGAAGGTTCTGGTCGCTGCCAAGAGGCAGGAGCTGCTCGTGAACCAGAGGAGAGGGTCTATTGTTGGTGCTGGGAAGAGGCCTGTGGAACAGGCGAGAGCTGTGGTTAGACCTGGATTCAGGCCTAATCAGTCTGCTCAGTTTAAGAGGCCAGGAGGGCCTATTCTGAAGCTTTGCCATTTCTGCGGCAAGCCTGGCCATATCAAGGATCAGTGTCGGAAGTTTTTGGGCCAGTGTCTGGTTTGCGGTGATGCTTCCCATGTCGCGAAGGATTGTCGGCATGCGGGTCCGCTGCGGAGGGCTCCTGTTGCAGCTCAGCCGTTGCAGCAGCGAGCGTCTGTCCCTGCTAGTCGTGGAGCGGCTCTTGTTCCGCAGGGGCAGGCTTTTCGGCAGGCTGTTCCGCCGAGGAGGCAGGCTTTTCTGATGACCGCTGCGGAGAGTGAGGCTGTGGATGAGGTTATCGCAGGTAATCCTCAATCTAGCTGTTACTTTTCTAGCTGGTTCTGATTGTTAGATTGTGTTGTTTGCTTGAACATGGTTGTTTGCTAGAATAGGGTTTGATTGTTAATTGATTGATTAGGTGTGGTTTTGGTTTGCACATTTCCTGCACGAGTCCTCTTTGACTCTGGTGCGTCGATGTGCATTATTTCTCGGAGCTTCGTGGAGAGGCATTCCTTGTCGACGTCCCCTCTTCCGAAGAGTTGGAATATCGTCACAGGGAATGGCGTGGTCTCGGTGCATCGTGGTTGCAATTCTTGCTCGTTGGTGGTCTGTGGACATGAGCTTTTCGCTGATTTCATTGTCCACGACATCATCAACTATGATGCAGTTCTTGGGATGGACTGGCTTGCGAGCTTCTATGCTACGATCGACTGCAGGAGGAAGAAGGTGGTGTTCGAGATTCCCAGACATCCAGCATTTGAGTTCAGTCGTGGTAGCAGTTCGCTTGGTCCTGTCAGATTTCGGGCCAGGCCGGTGGAGGCTGTGGCTATGCAGATGGAGCTGGAGTGGCCAGCTGTGGTGCGAGATTTTGGCGACGTCTTCCCCGAGGAGATGTCTGGTTTGCCGCCTGATCGAGCTTTGGAATTTTCTATCGATCTTGTTCCAGGTGCGCAGCCGATTTCGAAGGCGCCGTATCGTATGGCACCTGCAGAATTGGAAGAGTTGCGGAAGCAGTTGGATGAGATGTTGCAGAAGGGTTATATCAATCCTAGCGTGTCTCCGTGGGGAGCGCCGGTGTTGCTGGTTAAGAAGAAGGATGGTTCGCGTCGCATGTGCGTGGACTATCGAGAGTTGAATGCGGTGACCATTAAGAATAAATACCCGTTGCCTCGCATCGATGATATTTTTGATCAGCTTGGAGGTTCAAGGGTGTTTTATAAATTGGATTTGAGAAGTGGTTACCATCAGTTGAAGGTGAAGAAGGGTGATGTTCCGAAGACAGCGTTCAGGACGAAGTATGGACACTATGAGTTCGTGGTTATGCCCTTCGGCGTAACTAACGCGCCCGCAGTTTTCATGAATCTGATGAACCTGATTTTCTACGACTTTTTGGATAAGTTTGTCGTTATCTTTATTGACGACATTCTGATCTATTCGAAGTCGGAGGAAGAGCATGCCTCGCACTTGAGAACGGTGTTGGAGATTTTGAGGAAGCATCGGTTGTATGCTAAGTTTTCGAAGTGCGAGTTTTGGCTGGATCGAGTTGCTTTTCTCGGGCATGTGGTGACTGGAGATGGTATTTCAGTGGATCCCGAGAAGATTCGGGCCATCAGGGAGTGGCCTGTTCCGTCGTCTGCGTCTGAGATTCGGAGTTTCCTTGGACTTGCTGGTTATTATCGGCGATTCATTAAGGACTTTTCTCGCATTGCTGAGCCGATGACCAGGTTGACGCGGAAGGATGTTGCTTATGTTTGGTCGGGTGATTGTGAGAGTGCTTTTGGTGTTCTGAAGGAGAGGTTGACGACTGCCCCTATTCTTGTTGTGCCTGATCGCAGCGGTGGATTTGAGATCTTTTGTGATGCTTCTGGCAAGGGTCTCGGTTGTGTGTTGCATCAGCATGGGCATGTTGTGGCGTATGCGTCTCGTCAGCTTAAGGTTCATGAGAAGAATTATCCGACGCATGATTTGGAGTTGGCTGCCGTTGTGTTTGCTCTTAAGATTTGGAGGCACTTCTTGCTGAGTGAGAAAGTGAAGATTTTCACCGATCACAAAAGCTTGAAGTATATTTTCACTCAGAAGGAGCTCAACATGCGACAGCGTCGATGGTTGGAGCTTATGGCAGATTATGAGATTGATTTGCAGTTTCACCCTGGCAAGGTGAATGTGGTTCCGGATGCTTTGAGTAGGCTTCCAGCGGTGATGATTTTGACCTCGCAGTGGAGATTGCAGCGGGATTTTTGCGAGTCTGGCGTGGAGATAGTTCTTCCTGGAGAGGCTTCTTCGTTGATGTACATGCAGGTACAATCGATGATCGTGGATCGGATTAAGGCTGGCCAGGCTGAGGATCCGAAGCTGGTGAGGATTCGGGAGCAGGTGGAAGCCGGTCTCTGGACTGACTTTTTGATTCATGAGGATGGCTCGCTGAGGTTTGGAGCCAGGTTGTGTGTGCCAGCTGGGGATATCAGAGAGGAGCTGATGGTGGAGGCACACAGTTCGCCGTATTCTGTGCATCCTGGTGACACCAAGATGTACCAGGATCTTCGTCTGAATTATTGGTGGCATGGTATGAAGAGGAGCGTGGCTCGGAGTGTAGCCAAGTGCTTGGTTTGCCAGCAAGTGAAGGCGGAGCATCAGCGTTCGGCCGGGTTGCTACAACCGCTTCCGATTCCGGAGTGGAAGTGGCAACACATCACTATGGATTTCGTGACTGGACTACCTCGGAGTCCGAAGCAGAATGACGCGATTTGGGTGATCGTAGATCGATTGACCAAATCTGCGTACTTTATTCCGTTCTGAGTGGGACAGTCCACTGAGGCTCTAGCGAGGAGATATATGGAGGAGGTCGTGCGACTTCATGGAGTCCCCGTGAGTATCGTGTCTGACAGAGACACGAGGTTCACATCTCAGTTCTGGCAGAGTTTGCAGAAGAGCTTGGGTACGCGTCTGAGTTTCAGTACGGCGTACCATCCGCAGACGGATGGCCAGTCCGAGAGGACGATTCAGATTTTGGAAGACATGCTGAGGGCGTGCATGTTGGATTTCAAGGGTTCGTGGGAGGACCATCTACATTTGGTGGAGTTCTCTTACAACAACAGCTTCCAGGCGAGTATTGGCATGGCGCCTTTCGCCGCTCTTTATGGGAGGAAATGTCGATCGCCATTGAGTTGGGATGACGTTGGTGATCGGGAGTTGTTGGGACCTGAGATGATCGTGGAGGCCGTGGATATCGTCAGGAATATTCGGGAGAGGTTGAGGATTGCTCAGGACCGTTTTAAGCATTGGACGGATGCTAAACGTCGACCTTTGGAATTTCAGCCGGGCGACCATGTGTTCTTGAAGATTTCCCCGAATCGTGGTGTGATTCGTTTCGGGAAGCGTGGGAAGTTGAGCCCGCGATACATTGGACCATTTGACATTTTGGAGAGGGTTGGCGAGGTAGCTTATCGCTTGGCCTTGCCGCCATCTTTGGAAGGAGTTCATAATGTTTTCCATGTGTCGCAGCTTCGTCGATACATTAGCGATCCGTCTCATGCGGTAGATTTTTCGGAGATTACTGTTCGCCCCGATATGACGTATGACCAGCATCCAGTGCAGATTCTGGATAGGCGTCAGAAATTGCTTCGGAACAAGATTGTCAATCTTGTGAGGGTGATGTGGCGACGCGGTTCACCTGGAGAGTCTACTTGGGAGAATGAGGATGAGATGCGAGAGCGTTTCCCACTTTTGTTTCCGGACTCGTGAGTTTTTGGAAATTCCGAGGACGGAATTTTTCTTAAGTTGGGGAGGATGTAACGACTGCTTTTCATGTATCTGGATTTAATATAATATAATATATGTTTTGGTGGATTTTCTCCTCTTGTGTGGTTTCGTCTCCGTAGATTTCATTTTCGTTCGATTCGTCGTATTTTCTCGCTTCTGCCTTAGGATCGTCGATTTCGAAGTATGTCATTCGTGACGGACTTCATAACGGTCATATCTAACTAATAGATCAAGCCTAGAAGTCTTAGGAATCGATCCCGGGGCCCCGCGCTCCGTATCGGATCTTTTGGTGCTCATTAGCCGGTGTAAGAAGGGCCACCGACCGACTAGATGACGATCCAGTCGGTCGGCAATCCTTCTTGGACCGACTAGTTAGCTTTCTAAATTTCTCAGGAGTTACTGTTTATCGTTAGTCGGTCTAAGAACGTTGGTTGACCGACTAGGTTGCAAACTAGTCGGTCAGCAATGCTTCTTTAACCGACTAACACATCATCTAAATTTTTGTATCAGCTACTGTTTACTCTTAGTCGGTCTAAGAACGTTCATCGACCGACTAGATGCTAAACTAGTCGGTCAGTATTTGTTCATGGACCGACTAACTCTAAATCCTATTTTTCGTTCAGGAGTTACTGTTTACACTTAGTCGGTCTGCGTTGGTCGACCGACCGACTAGTTGCCAAACTAGTCGGTCAGTGGTTGTTCTTTGACCGACTAACTAGTGTCAAAACCCTAATTTCTGGGCAGCCGCCAGCCCATCCTATTTAAACCAAACCCAAACGATTTCATCTTCTCCAACACGACCCAAAACCCTAAAATCTTCCCCCTTCAGCCCCCATCTTCCTCCAAGCTTCAATCCTCCATTCCAAGCCCTAAATCCATCATCCAATCCATCCATTCACTCCATCTACCTCTCATCTTCCCCAAAATCTCACCCAAACCCATCAAAATCCCCAAATCCCCCAAAACCCTAGTTTCCCCAAACTTCTCCAATCTTCTCCAGATCTGATCCTAGGGTTCCCCGGAGTGTTTCTTCCGCCTCCTCTCGGTAAGAAATCGTTCTACCGTTGTTTTCATAGCTTATTTATATTTTTATGAAACCTTAATAAATTTCATGTTGTTTTGTGTTTGTTTCCCCCATAACAGCGATTTTCCCGTAGATTAGCATCCGTGTGACGAAGTGGTCGTCATCCCCGGTGCTAGGCAAGTGAAACTTGCCACTTAGGGTTTAGGCCATGCTTTAGGCCATTTGCTTGTTGTAGGCGTAAAAGAGACTAGGCGACGAAATGATACTCGCCTAGGCGCAAATTGGGGAGTTAGCTTGACAACGAAGCTAATTCCGACATATAGCATGTTGCACAATTACCATGTCATGTTTACTTTCCATTAACGGTACGCAAATTAAATGTCATGTCATTGCATTGTTTTGGTGATCCCGTGATTGCGTAGCTTTGCTACACTACTTGTGTGTTCCTGGCTCATGTTCCAGAAGCGAGCCCTGTAGTTGGAAACCCCAACGCTCGATATTGAATTGTGAATTAAGAATGCGAGCTCATTGTGCGGGGCAACCCCAGGCTCACTAGCTGAGTTCATTGTGCGGGGACCCCAGGCTCCATTACGTGTGGGTATAAGGGGTGAGGGTTCAGCGGCCATTCAACTGGGAGTCTGTTTGATCAACAACTGCAGTTGTAAGGCGTAAACTCTTTGGGGTGGGGTAGTGTTTGGGGCCGATCGGACTGACATGCTAGCCATTCAGCGAAGGACGCAAACATCTACAAAACAACCGTGAAACGTGAAATGTGTTTAGTGCCGATCGGTCTGATATGCTATGCCATTCAGCGAAGGGCATAAACACCTACAAAATGTGAATTGATTGAGATTAATAGTAGCGTGGCTACTCTTGTCTTGTCTTGTCTTGTCCCGATGATTGTTCTCTTGTACAAATTGTCTTGCCATGTTTTAATTGTGCACTCATGTTATAACTGCCATGTCATGCATACTAAACTGCTAGGTTGCTAGTTGCCTTACTTTCAGTTTCCTTGCCCAAGTCTTTTAGACTTGCTGACATGTACCCCTTTACTCTTTTGGGTGACACATGTTAGATCCTGAGCCCGAGTACCTTGTTGAGGACGAGGTGTTTGCTGACGCCGAGCCCGAGCCCGTGTTTAACGGGGAGTACGTGGACACTGGGGACCAGTCCTAGTGTCTTCGTTGTGTTTTACTTTTGTTAGGTAGTTGTTTTGTTATTCGGTGCGTAGCACCTATACCTTGTTTTGTCGTTGTTGCTTTTGTTGGCCTTGTTCTGGGCCTTAGACTCTTTTCCTTTAGCCTGGTGGCCTTTCTGGATGTTGGACTTTTGTTGATGTTGGACTATTTGTGAGATGTGGAATTTTATTTCAGTCTCTCCTTGCATTATTATTGTTATTCTGTTGTGGTTACAGGGACCTGTTTATGTATTTATGGACGCTTATCGGGTTTGGGGCTTCACAGCTCCACTCTCGTGCGGACCTTTTCACGTCTCGCCTCCATTTTAGGGAAGCGGGTCGTGACAAAGAAAGCTCAGCAAAGTCACCAAAAGATCACTGGCATCCACAAAACTCCTCCTAGGTAGGCATGGACTCAGGCTCAGCGTCAGCAAACACCACGTACTCAGCAACGGTCTCTGACTCAGGGTCTAACATGTGACACCCAAAAGAGCAAGGGGCACATGTCAGCAAGTCTACAAGAGACTTGTGCAAGGAAACTGAAGGTAGGCAAAAGTAAAGCAACCTAGCAGTTCTAGCATGATGTAATGACATGGCAGTTAAAGTAATGAGTGCAACAGGTAAGGAAAAGTAAAGTAAAGTACGAGCATGGCATTTAAACATGGCATGGATGACAAGTATTGCATGAATCATTCACAAGACAAGTACAAGACAAGAAAAGTAAGCACCTCGTGCACAGGGATTCCGTCTTTTGGCTAGAGGGCTGATCAGGCCACTCCTAAGCTCAAGTAACCGTTTATCCCTACCCCTCCACGTGTGTCGAGCCAGTGCCTTACCCCCGAACGGGAATGCTCGCTTTTGGATCACGAGCCAGGAAGTGTTTTTAACAAGTATGGCATAGGGGTGCACCTAGCCGGTCCAGGGAACCCGGGCATTGGCTATTGACCAACACATGAGGCCCGTTTCCCCCGGAAGTAGTTTTCAAGGAGTACAAGTATTGTAGCGTGTGCTACGAATGCAACAATCAACTGGGATGACATATAAGATGCAATGCATGGCAGTTAAAAGTGCGTACAGGTAAGGAAAGTAAACGTGACAGTTTAGTATGCATGAACAACAAGTTTAAAGGGTTGGATCTAGCTTCGTTGTCAAGCTAGATCAATTAGGTGACGGATCTAGTTTCGTTGTCAAACTAGATCAAGTAGGCGTCTAGCCAGCTATCATTTCACTGACTAGTCTCTTTTACGCTGAAAACAAGGAAGTGGCCTAAAAACATGGCCCTACACAAGAGTTGGCAAGTTTCACTTGCCTGCAAGTACGACGTCTGAGCACTCCGTCCAATGAGTCCAAAGATCACAATTATCCTACGTGCACAAGTCCACCGGCCTAAAGTCCATATTATTAATCTTGATTAGTGAATTTAAAACATTTAAAATACTTTAAAAAAATACTGATTTTAGTCTTGGTTAGCATGCAATTGGGTTGGGGGTCCTAGGGGGTGCAAAGCGTTACCTCAACACGACGCGAAAGCTACACCGGCGTCGGGTAGCGACGCCGGGGGTTGGAATAAAAGATCACGCTCCAAGTCCAGATTCCAATTAGATTCCTCGCTGGAAATTTCAGAGTAATCAACCCGGGCGACGATTCCAGATTCCAAAGCTAGCACGTGCGACGACGGGCTACGACGTGCGACGACGTCGTACGCGGTAAGTCGTCAAAGAGAACGCACCTAGGTGGGGCCCACAGTAGTCCTAGGGACCTTTGGGGGACCCACAATATCTCTGGAGAACTTGGGGGGCCCACGGTGGCAAGCGGTGCGACGGATGCGGGGTTGCGACGTTTGCTCTCGGTCGTACTCAGCCAAATGCGGGGGAACGGCTCGGTCGGTGCGGGGGGACGGGCTTGTGCAGCTGCGGGTGCGGGCGGGCCTTGGTGCTCTCGGTCGGTGCGGAGGGAGGGGTCGGTCGTTCGCCTTGGATGCGGGGGAGCGGGCGCTGCAACGTTGCAAGCGTTGCAACGTTGCGGAGGGCGGGCGATCCGCTCGGTCAGGCGCTAGCGGATGCGGGGCGACAAGGCGGGCGCTGAGCGGGGGCTTGCAACGGTGCGGAGATGCGAGCGGAGCGGGGAAGTCTCTCGGTCTGAACGAGAGGAATCCTTGGTCGGAGCGGGGAGCGGAGTGGGCGACAGCAGCGGGTGCGGACGGGGCTTGGTGCGGGGGCAGCGGCCGGTCGGAGCGGGGAAAATGAGGCCGTTCTCTCGGTCGGAGCGGGGCTGAACGTCGTAACGTTGCGACGAATCGTCGCAACGTCCAATTTGGGTTTTGGAAGAGGCTAGGGCTAATTTCTTGCGAAAATAGGTCTTCCTAGGGGTTGTTTATATAGTGTAGAGGGGTTGACTAGGTCTAGGGCTAATCCTAATGAGATTAGGAGTTTAAAATAATTTAAAATTTAAATCTCAACTTCTCCAACTCACCCAAGGATTTGACTTAGTCCAAATGAGCTGGAAATTGGTTCAAAAATTCTTTAAAACGTTTAAAACTCAAATAAATTTTCTTTGGCCGAATTTAATATAAAAATTAATTATTAAAAATATTATAAAACTTGTTAAAAATATAAAAGTGGTCAAATAAACTCCAAAAATTATAAAATAAATATCGGAGTGATCGTGATGACGAATGTGAGCTAATTAAGAAGACGGATCTCAAATGCGACGTCGGACGACGAAACTAAAAATAGAAACGTCTCCCGTCAAGAGTGAAAATCGTCACGTCTCATCGAGTGAGATTAAATTGTGGAAAAACGACTCGAGAAGTGTCGTTCCAAAATAGTGCCACTATTTAATATTCTCAGAGATGTTCACAATGGCGTATCACACGAAAGTGTTTACAAACGAACAAAGTCTAAAACAAACACGTGCACAGCCAAAAGCACGTGCACGAAAAACGTACAACGAAAAGTGGTCGTTACAGTGTAGGGAGAGCCATGCTAGTGTGAAAGGGGTTAGGGGTCAATGGCAACCCCCGTAAATTTTTAGAATGGTTAGGGGTAAAACGGTCATTTGGACTAAAGCTGCTGTGCGTACATACTAAAGTTGTGTGTGCATAAAGTAATGCACACTTGTAATTAGTGGGAAATTAAGAGGGTATTTTGGTCATTTAATATGTGGCATGCTTATCCTAAGAGAGGATTCTAGGTGGAGATATTTTAACAGAACTTTCTTCAAACCCCTTTTACTTTCTTTTCTTTTCTTTTCTATCTTCTCTTTTCTTTTCCCTTTCCTTTTCCTATCACCATGGCCAGCCACCCCCTCCCCAATTGCTCCTCCTTCTCCAAATTAAAACCATAACTCTCCCTAAAAAATCAAGAATATCAAGTGGGTTGCATATAGGAAGAAGTTAGAGAAGAAAGGAAGAGAAAGAAAGGAGGAAAATCAAGCTTTTGAGGTAGGGATCTCTTGGATTTGGAATTCCATTAAATTAATTCTTGCTATAATGTTTTTATAGCATGTTTTATTTAATATGTGTTAGGGATGGTGAAAATTCATGAGCCATGTTTTAATTTCACAAATTATCCCTTGAAATTCTTAGTAAAAACAACCCCATTGAAATCCTGAGATTCTATTGTGTGTTTCTACTTGGATTATGATCTCTGTGGCTTGAATTAGGCTTCGAAAAAAATATTTCCTTATAGATCTTGAAGTTCTACGCCAAAATCATATAAATTTTGACATAGGTTCTATTCAGAAATTAGGAGTAAAAATTCTATCTTTACAACATGTCTGTATGATCTGCAGTATTGACACAGTTCAGTAAAATTGTCCTCAGTACATGCACACACATGGAAATTTTATGTTCTTGGTCTTGTTGGAAAGTTAACAAGTGTTTCTAAAATTTCATCACAGTTCTTATATTCGAATTTCTGGCTGAAACATGTTCAAAATTGGCTTTCAATACAGACCCTGAAATCTGTCTGAAAAACAGATTTGACACACTTCACCAAATAATTCACCATAAATCACCCACTTAATATTTTTACATGAAAATTTATCTGTGAATCCATACCTATCATACCTACAAGTTTGATTCAGGAAGTTTTGCTAAATTCTGTATATAAGTGGATGATATCAGCCACTCTTTATGACAACATGTGCGTTTCCTGCAAGCTGAAGCTTTTGCATGGTGATATGAATTGTGTAATATTGCCATTTATACTCCTATTGTCCATGATTTTTGTTATTACCTAAAAGGAAGTTGATTGGTGTGATATACTATTAAATTACTAATGTGATTGATATATGGAACATGATGCATACCATGTGTTCGTAAAAATGCCTAAGTGAAGGTAAATGCCAGAAATGTGTGAAATACTCAATTCTATGATTAAGATATGAGATTTGATATAAACATGTGATGTTGGGAGCATGTCATGCATGGTACCCTATGTGATGCGATGATGGGTTGATATGGCTATGATGGAGGGCATGACACTTCGGTGCATGACACACGTTGGTATGAATGTGGTATGTGACACCATGCAACATGACTTCTTCATTACTAAACTGATAAAATGAAACTCTTGAATGTCTCAGTCCTCTCTAATGAGGGTGAGTTAGTAAAACCCGGGTTTAGGAGGGATTTGAGTAAATTGTGAATATGAGGCCTGAACTGAGAAGTTGGGGGAAATGATTATGTGATATGTGATGTTTATACCCACTCGCCTTTACCGGGAGTGGAGGGAAATTTTATACCCACTTGCCTTTACCGGGAGTGGATGGGACATACGGAGGTTGTGTTATTATGTGGAGATCCTCACTCCTGCCAGGGACGGGGGAGCTGAGAGGCCCGGTGTTGTACAGTGCTCGTGTCCACTGCGCCGTGTGCTATATTTACCCCAAATTTGGGGTGAAGTCCAGGTCATGGTATCACACAGTTTACCCAAGTTCCAATTAATTCAATTATAAAACAATAAAATAAAAAAATTTGGGTGTTACTTCTTCTGCTGGCATCACTTTCCCTTCCCTTTGCATGTTCTTTGTGACTTTGTGTCATGCCTTAGGCACTTGCACTTATCTTATTAGATAATGGTTGCTTGAACACTTGTGTTATTATTCTTATTATTATTCGTGCTAACCCTTTTCTTGCAGTAACTCGACATTGGACCGCATGTATGACCCTCTTACTTGGCTATTTACTTTTCGTTATGTCACTTAGTTTACATGTCTTATTTCGCTTGCCTTACCTTGTGGAATTGATAACCTTAAAATAGTGTTCCAAATCCAAGTTGGTTCCTACTGGGGCACGCATTGACAGGCTCCTCCCTACTTTTCAGGTAGCAGGGACAGCATGGTTGGTGGTGGCTTGGAGTTGGGTAGTCTTGGTGTGAGCTGTAGTTGTGTAGTGTGACATGGTTGTCATGGGAGGTGGAGAGTGGCGGTGTATGTGTAGTGGTGCATTTGGGCTATGTATGTAAATGAATGTTGTTATATAAATTTGTTGTTGTTGTTCTATGTTATTTATGAGTTGTTTGATATCTTAATGAAGCTGCACTTGTACTATCCCAGCATGTAAGCAGTGGCCTGCTTATTCCGTTTCTTCTTTCTCTCTCTTTTCCTCTCTCATCACCTCACTCTTCAGGATACTTGGAAATAAAATTTTAAATGCCGGGTATTCTGGGGAACGGGGCGTGACAGTTTTTGGTGGCCCATGCAGGTCACCGCACTGCGATTTGCGTAAGGATAGTACATGTAATGCTTCAGTAGGTGATTGGGATACATTAGCCCTAAGGTGGGTAGTGACCTTAGAGTCTTAAGTAATCCACCCTTAAACTCCTAGCTTGGGAAGTCAGAGGATGAACTTCCTACGGTGTAGTATACTATATATGTATATTTGTTGGTATTAGTGCATATATATAATAATGAGAATTCGTGTATATAAATACAGCTGTTGTATTGGATATTTGAACTATATACGTCGCTTGTATACTTGTATTCAGTAAATGTATATTTGTATTTGAATGGCACGGAGGTTGCATTTTTGGATAGGTGTGGGCGTACATGCTAGGTGGGCAAATACTTGAGTGTACGTATATTACGTCTCTATAGAAGTACATGATACGGATATGTGAGGCAGGTATGTGTTATACTTGTGTGACTCTGAGGTATATGTGAAAGGTATATGTTTATTAGTGGATGCATACTGGTGGATACAAATCGGCTAGCGGGGATATTATATGTTTGTAGGGATGTGGGCGAGGGTGTGTATGTATGTGATGCGAGTGCATGTATGCGGTTCACTATCTCCTAAATTATAGTTGTGTTTCATATGGGGAGTACACCAATGTGCGTACATCTACCCTAGTATGGATAAAGTAGTGGGATGTCCACATTGTCTTTGGACATATGTGGGAAAGTGCATGCGTGTGAATATATGTGTGCTTGTATGGGTAGGTGGTGTAGATATATGTTAGGATATTGGGGGGGGGGGGGTGTGTGTGTATCGTTAGTGTTGCATTTCTAGTGTAAGAATTCCTCATGTGTTAGATTTGAATAATTGTAAGTATGTGTATATGCTGCCTATGTGCCTATATGAACCGAAATATTGTCTTAATTTGGTATATGGTTGTGGGTTGTTTTATTGCGTTAAAATAGGTGTTGTGTTATGGCCATATATGGTGTGTATGTAGCAACATAGATAAGTAAGAGGCGTATGGATAGTACGAGTAATGTTCCGGAGTGTTGGGAGTAGATGTATCCTAAGGTGAGTAGGGGTGTTTTAGACCCGTCCACCCTAAGTTAGGCCCTTAGCCCTATACCGTGCCTATTACGGGATAGGGATATATGTATGACGTGTAACACATGTAGGATGTGATGGATATAAGGATTTGAGATTATAGAGTGCATGTATAAATGGGGTGGCTGTGGGTCTGCATAGTTAAGTGGAGTTATGGGTTATATATGTGTATATATGCTTACCCCGTAGAATGGTGTTTATAAGACCATTTGGATATATATGTAGTGTATGTATTCTTCTATATATGGTGGCATGAGGGAGGATTGTGTATTGGTATATAAGATACTTGTATGTACGTAGGTGTGTTGTAGCAAGCGTGGTGTGATTATGTATATGTGTTGTTGTTATTGAACGTGTATTGATGTATGTCTTATGAGTGGTTGTATGTATATGTATATGAATGATCCCTATTCTGATATACATGTATCAGTATATGAATGTGTACGTATATGGGATGTGACTATCTACTGAATGTGTATGAATATTGAAATACACTTATTTATGTATGTGCTAGTATGCTAGTAAAAGTGTGGATATATTGGATGTTATGTAGATAGGGGTATGGGTAGCTACCGACTACCTGCTAGTATAGCTTGAGTAGCTTGACTGTATATGTGTGTAATAGCAGTATATGTATAATATATGTGTATGGATGTGTGTGTCCATACATGAGAATGTATGTGCATGGTTGCATGGATCTTAATAAGTATGTGTACGTGTCTATGTCTATACATACTATTAGAGTAATAGTCTTGTGTGTATAAGCGTACATGCACTTGGCTATATGTAGACTCAGAAATTTATGTATGGTATTGATACTTGTACATCTGTAGGTGTATAATGAGTATGTGCTTGTGGAGTATCTATGTGGGGTACTACTTGTTGCGTAGACGTGAATATGTATCATAGATATATGAATTTCTATTATACATGTCGCAATTGAGTGTAGGAATGTGTTTATGTATGTGTAATGTGTAGTAGAAGCATATGTGATGATGAGTATATTAGATGAATGAATATATAACAAGATGGTTAGTGACTATTGGTCTAATGAGGGCTGGATGTCCTGCCACTCTCTTACTGCTGTGCGCCACATCATTGAGGGGGTGACTTTGTCCTCTGGCACTGACTCTTGGTCTTGGGCTATTAAATCTCCTTCACTTTCCAATGCTTGGGATGGTTCGAGGGCCATCAAGCCCCTCTTCCCTTATTATAAAGTTGTCTGGTTTCAGGGACATATCCCCAAGATGGCCATCACTCTTTTGCGAGCTTTTCACGGGAAACTCCTCACTCGTGACAAGCTCGTCCAATGGGGAGTCCCTATTTCTCCTTATTGTGTTTTATGCTCGGACAACATTCACGAAGATTTGAATCATATATTTTTTGAATGCAGTTATACTAATTACCTCCTTTGCAGGAGCTTTCTTAAATTGGGGATCACCACTGTCTTACCATCCTCATTATCTGGGATTGGTGATTTGATTCTTGCGCAGTTTAATGGTATGAATGGTGTGGGCAAGCTGGCCAGGATGGTACTATCTGCTTTAATATGGCACATATGGAGAGAGCGCAGCAGAAGAATATTTGAAGGATCTTGTCTAATGCAGACTATGCTATTTGATGCTATTGCTGAGGATGTTAAAATCTCCTTGAGACATATGACTTGGGAGCATGATGATGAGGATCCTATCCCCTCAAACTGGGGTCTTTTAGGCTAGATGGATGCTACCTGTAATTTTGTTTTCTATTTTGGTGCTACGGATAGCGGATGGTGTTTTGTATGGTTGGGTGTAGGCTCCTGTGCCTTTGCTCATCATACGGACATCCTTCTTCCACCCGTGAGTTCCTTGTAATTCTTTCTTGAGATTAATAAAGATGCAAAGCATATTCTCCAAAATATATATATATATATATATATGCAATATATATAATATATGGTAATAGGATGGAGCCCGTGATTTGCGGAGCGGCGACTTGGGGTGATCAGGGCGACCCTAGGTTGATCGACCCAAGTCTCGACAGCGGCGCATCTGCGTTTGCGGTAGAAGGAGATGTACGAATATGATGCCCTCAAGGCCATTTATTCCTGTGTGAATAGCACAAACATCTTGTTCGAAATAACAGTAAGCTGTTTGGTAATAATTTTTATCTAAGTTATATTGTAATGTAGTTAACATTAGATATCAACTTAGGTAAAGTCCTGAGACTTTATGCAAGGTCAAACGGGTATCGAGATGAGTATCTCGATCATGGAGAAACGTTTGACCGTCTGTAGCATAAGTCTGAAATGGTTCGTGGTCGTAGATGTTCCGAGACAAGGATATCGAAACATCAGATAGACCATTGTGTCTTAGTCTTCACCGTTAAACGGTGGCGATGATCTCATGATCGCTTGACTTGGCGAAGTCGAAGACGAGACACAGGTGCTCATTAGAATGAGTTCACTGAACGATCCACTAGAGTTATCATATGGTTATATTGACCAATCTGTCAGTGATAACTCTGAGTGATGATAGGATAGTTGGTCTTTTGACTTGAGGTCATTTTGACAAACCTGTGTGTGAACGGTGCCACTTATATCAACTGACCTAGCTTCGAGGCAATGCCTGTCGAAAGGTCTTTTGATTGGGTGTCACTTGAAACGTACGAGGCGAGTAATGACCAAGAGAGGATTCGTCTCTCCCGGTCAATGGGAGTTAGTGTCGTAGAGTTAGTTCGGTCTTTAGTAAAAACTCTGCGCAGAGTATGTTGGAAGAAGTCCAACATTTATTGACTAAAGATTGATCGAAACTAACCGGAGTCAAGTTATTGAGGTTGACAGTTTAACCGTACCCCAGACTTGATATACACAACACAATTTAGACGAAGAGACTATAACTGCAGAAATCATCACTGACACGGTCAGGGTGGTCCCGACAATTCTCATGTTGATGAGCTAACCACATTATGATGATGCTGAAACAGGGACGGCAGCCACTGCTCGTGGTCTTTGTCGTATAGGGCTTCGAGCCCAACCTGTAGTAGGGTCAGGCTGTAGGGTCACACAAAGAGTGCGACCTTCGTCTAGTAATAGGTAGAAATTAGTTAGGGAGAATATTTGCATTTGATGCAAAAGAAGAGATAATTGCATTTGATGCAATATGGTAATTTAAGCCTAGATAGGGACTATTTTGCATTTGATGCAAAAGAGATTAAATGTGTTTTAAATTGTTTAAAACAATATTTAATAAAAGAAACGCAAGGAAAAGGTTACTGGTTAGACGGGTTCATCTTGCTCTTGACGCAGGTTCGAACCGCGTCAAAAACGGAGTTCAAACGAGCCCCAAAAGTCTGTTTAAAGTGTTAAATAGAAAGCCCAAGAGAGATAAACCCCATTTAGAGAGGCTGTCAAAAATAAGCCCAGGCCCAAGGGAAGGGGGCCCGCTGACGCGTGCGTCAGCCTGCTGACACAGGCTGACACCAGCGTCAGCGGGCCCACCCGCTGACGCGGGCGAGACAAACCAGCGGGCCCGCATTTGATGCGGGCCCGCCCCGCTTCAAAGCAAAAGCCGCCCGCTTCCGCGGGCGGCAGCTGTGCACGCGACGCGTGCACAGCACGCGCCTCGCGGGTGCGTGCTGTGCACGCGCCGCGCTGTTAAGCGCGCGCGTGTGCTGTGGGGCCCACATGATGGGCCCCACTTCGGGTTTTCTGAGTCCTAGGGCTGCGCACAGCCGCCTTGGCTGTTTTGTGCGAAAATACACTCTTGGGCTGATCTTTGGACACTCAATTGGAGGGTCAAACGAACTCCGATTGACGAACGGTTTTTTCCTATGCGTTCACCGTTGAACGCTTGTCGTATTGATAGGTTGTATCAATCCTGAAGCTCAATGGTGAGTGAGTTAAAATTCACGGAAGTTTACACTTTGTGAAGTGCAAACTAACTTGATTTTAATTAACTCATTGTTTAGTCCCACATCGGATTTTGAGAAAAGGAGAGAGTCCGCCGCCTATATAAATAGGGGTCTCCCCCCTTTCTCAAAACTTGTCCCAAGCTCTAGATCTGAGCGGCTCTCGTAAATGTTGGAGCACGCTCGGATCTAAGCTTAAATTAATATTTCTCTTCTCCCTAAATTTCTGCCTTACTCCTGCGGGCTCTAGCAAAGCCGCAAAGGAGTTCGGATTCTGGATCCGAAATGTAGGCCGAGGTTTCACTCGCGTGAAACTTTCTTCGGCGCGTGGTTGGCTCGGCGGCACGGGGATTGATCGCCTCGGGATGCGGAGCGGTTCGAGGAGCGGTTCGGGGAGCGGTTCAAGGAGCGGCTCGGCGTGGGACGGGAGCAGCTCGGAAGACGGCGCGAAACATCTCGCCTGCTCCAGGGCTGAGATTCTGGGTATGTGGTTAAAGTATTTTATTAGCATTAGTTTAATTTAATCGCAGTAGGCTAGATCCTTCTTGGGATGGTCAGATCCATCCCAAGTCGGCATAGATCTTGGCATAGGGTCTTGGACCTTAGGGCTAAGTTAAAAATGTTTTAACTGCTTGTTAATTTAGATTAACTAGTTTTTCTTCCGCTGCAAATGTTTTTCTGTCTATGTTCCGTCCGACTTAGGACGGGACTAGAGTTTTTGTGCCCTAAGGGACCGCGAATTCCCCAACAGTGGTATCAGAGCCTAGGTTTGCGTAGTCGATCTAGGTACTCGCGATTTCATTAAACTTATTAATGCTTTTTAAATACTTTTAAAGTTTTTAAAGTTATGAGATAAAATTTTAAAAATGTTTTAGATGTTCAAAAATTCTTTTTGATATTTTTGAACATGGAATTTTTTTTAAAATGACGTTTTAAAATTTATATGATAATTTTAAAACTAATGTTAAATCTTTAAAAGTTTAAATTTATTTTGGATGCCTAAAAATTTTTATATGATAAATTTTTAAGCATGGAAATTTTAAAATGGTGTTTTTAAATTTATGTGATAAATTTTAAATTTGATTTTAAGGCTTTAAATTTATGCGATAAGTTTAAAATGTTTTAGATGTTTAAAAATTGTATATGATAAATTTTTGAACATGGAAATTTTTTAAAAGTAATGTTTTAAATTTATAAGATATTTTTTAAAACTGATTTTAAAAGTTTAAAAATTGTTTATGCGATAAACTTAGTTTATTTAATTGTTAAATAGATATACACTTTCATTTTATGTTGATAAAATTAGTGTAGCTTTATTTTAATGGCTTGTTAATCTTGTCCCTTATTTGATAACACAAGACAACCCTTTAGGTTAGCCATTAAAAATGATTAAAATTTATTACTTGAATTTTAATGACATGCTATGTTTTAATAAATCATTAACAACAATATTAAGACCTAATTCCTGATTAGGGTAGTCCTTTAAATGAATTTTCAATTCTAATTGTTATAATTAATTTTCATTAAAGGACTTCGCTTCTAGCGTTGTTAATAAAATTTATTAAAATCCTAATAACGATTAGGGTAGCACGTGAACCTTATAGTTGATAAGGACTTAATAAAAGTTATTAAACAAATCCTAAAATTTTGAATTTAAGGATTCAACTAGTTGATAGGATTAATTAGTTGTTAATAAAAGCTGTTTAGTCTATGGCATACATACAAAAATGACAAGCTTCATTCAATGGACCATGATCCAGTCAATGTGCTTGGCTAAGAGTTCTGGATCACCCTTTAAGGGATAGTGATCCTGGCTAAGTCAATTCCCTGGCTGAGTTCCGCTGGACCGCAATGTCGCGAATCATGATTGTATGACACCCTGGACTATATCTAAGTCAAATACGTTAATGATCTTTTTCAAGATTAGCCGTAGCCCTCCTTGTTTTAGGGGTTAGCAACTATAGGGCCCGTGTTACAGTTGTTGAGATACACTCAAGCTGTGATATGGCAACCTTGTAGAAACCAACTTCTTAAATACATAAGATGACATCTTGACTTGACCCAAACCGACGTTGTCGTGAATACACCGAGCGGCGGCGCAAGTTTAGTCAAGGATGTAGTCTGCCTAGATGTAGTCTAAGACCTGACCCAAACCGACGTGTCGTGAGGGGCAAGTCAGGCTAGACATGAAAACAAGGGTCCGACTAGACTAGACATTGTGATCTGGATGAGCACACTCATGATCACGAATGGCTAGGGGCAAAAACCGATTAAGAGAGTCATATCCGATATGATCGATGAAGAGTCATCTTCCGATCGCAGAGTCAATCAACTTGTTGAGCTACACTCAAGGTTGTTTAGACTCAAGGTGATTGGAACTCTTACCCATTAATTTTAATTCGATTAAATCGTTCGTTATTAAGCTTTAAAACGATCGTAAAAATAGTGGGAGGATATAGATAGATAAAAGCCAATCTACCTATATTTAATATTGAACATATGCTAAAACTAGGGCAAGACTATGTTTACCGAAAGAATCAATTGATAATATTGGAATTAGTTAACTGGTCAATAAGTTGATTAATTGAATATCGAGTTAAATTCTAATTGATAGAATTAAAACTATATTCTCGTTGACATTAAATGACCTTCTAAAGAACAGACTTAAGAAATATGATTTCATTAAGTTCTGGGTCCAACAAATAAATTAAAGCTACATGTCACTTGTCTCTATATGAGGCAGCTTGAACATATAGGACATTCAAAGTATGTTTCTCCCTACAACTTGTCGAGCTACCCTCAAGGTTGTATGGACAAACAATTTTGATCTGCAAAGTTCGAAAATTCGATCAAACCGTTTGAGTCGAATACGAGTGCATGAGCGATGCAAGACTATGTATCCCAACCGGATCTTGAGACAAGCAACTTCTTGAGCTACACTCAAGATTGCAAAGCTCAAGCGTTTGGATACATAAGTTGCTTGCATATCTATTTATTTATGTTGATATCTAAATGTGATTTAGAAAAGGAAGAAGGCACTTCGGAAAGTCAATTGAGAAAGTTAGTTTAATTTATCATTAGTAGAGGCATAAGTAGGAGGAAATGAAAACGTGACATATTTTGATGTCACATTTCAGAATAAGTTGTTATACAAAAAACGTCTAACACATTTTTGACGAATGTCGTCACCTTGCTTCTGAAGCAATGTTTTGTGTTCAGTAATTTGTAATAACTATATATATATTAAATGTTAATATATATAAATACACAAGATAGTAGCAAACTTATATGGTAAAATTAGACTAGGCCGTATCAAGAGATTAAGCTTCACAAGTCACATAAAGAGGGGTCTGACCTCTCGCATTATGAAGTCTATGGACACTTGTGAGTCTTAGCCTCTTAGATACAATGGCCAAAACCCATCTGTGAGACAGTGGGAGAATGAGTTGTCGAACTCAGTCTAGTACATACTGATGTACCCGAGTCTAGATTAACCAAAATAAGTTATTCGTATATTTTATTAAGACACGTGTTCTTGATGAAACACAAGTCTGATAAAATTAAGAACGAAATGACTAAAGTATTTAAACTGATTCGATTAGATCGAATGGTCAAATACTTAGCTAAATAAAATCTTGTGTAATTAAAAGAAAATGTGATTTTCTCTCAGATCAAGTCTGTTAACACATCGGTGTGTTAAAAGGTATGAATCACACTTAATTAGATTTAGTGTGATCCATTGTAAGTGACTCTGAGTTAAGTCCTCCCTCTGGGTTAAGTCCCAGATAGTAATGCCTAGGTTTTGATAAAGTTCTATGAGAACATTATCAATAAGATATTCATTAAATCAACCGTAAGGAAGTTGTAAAAATACTCGAATCTCGTGAGACGAATTGTCGAGTTAGACATCATAACTGATGATGACTTAGTCAACTTCTAGGATGAAATTCGGAGTAGTAACTCCGATTTAAAACTTGATGAAGGTCCGTGTGCGTAAATAAATTTGAGAATTTAGTTTACGTGCCCAAGGAAAATGTTTCCTCACTTTCTGCAAGTAAATCTTTAAGTTGAAAGATTGGTGCAGAAAAGAAAATAGTGAAGTACAATAATGTAGGACGGGAACAGTTTTCATCCCAATTTCTTTAAAACGGATTATGATGAAACCGGTTTCGCCAACAGATGTGTACAGATCTACTCGGACCAAAGCTCGATGTAAACGCTCAAGTTGACCACGAAAATTGGAGCATTCACTTATAAGTTCGTTTTTCTAAATATGATTTAGACGAACCAACTTATATGAATTAGCCAGATAGTTTTCAAGGTCAGTGGGAGCGTGTAAATTACATGCGAGACATCAAAGAGATGGAACATATATTTTGATTAAGTAATCAAAGAGTTTGATACTTTATCAGAAATGGATATGAACCATTTGAAATGACCAGTAACTAATTTAAAATTATTATCGTAAGGTACGATGAACTGGATAAGATCCAGGGAAATAAAATATTATAGATTCCGATAGACCAAATGAATTATTTGAATGAGATTCAAATGGTTGGTCTAATATAAACATAAAAACCCCTTAAGTCTATAGTGTAGACGGTTTTAGCAGATCCACTCATGAAGGCTCTACCACATGAAGTCAGGAAAACTTATGTGTAAAAACGGTATAAGATACTGAGATAAATGGGCCTGAGTGCAAGTGGGAGATGTAGGAATATGATGCCCTCAAGGCCATTTATTCCTGTGTGAATAGCGCAAACATCTTGTTCAAAATAACAGTAAGCTGTTTGGTAATAATTTTTATCTAAGTTATATTGTAATGTAGTTAACATTAGATATCAACTTAGGTAAAGTCCTGAGACTTTATGCAAGGTCAAACGGGTATCGAGATGAGTATCTCGATCATGGAGAAACGTTTGACCGTCTGTAGCATAAGTCTGAAATGGTTCGTGGTCGTAGATGTTCCGAGACAAGGATATAAAAACATCAGATAGACCATTGTGTCTTAGTCTTCACCGTTTAACGGTGGCGATGATCTCATGATCGCTTGACTTGGCGAAGTCGAAGACGAGACACATGTGCTCATTAGAATGAGTTCACTGAACGATCCATTAGAGTTATCATATGGTTATATTAACCAATCTGTCAGTGATAACTCTGAGTGATGATAGGATAGTTGGTCTTTTGACTTGAGGTCATTTTGACAAACCTGTGCGTGAACGGTGCCACTTATATCAACTGAACTAGCTTCGAGGCAATGCCTGTCGAAAGGTCTTTTGATTGGGTGTCACTTGAAACGTACGAGGCGAGTAATGACCAAGAGAGGATTCGTCTCTCCCGGTCAATGTGAGTTAGTGTCGTAGAGTTAGTTCGGTCTTTAGTAAAAACTCTGCGCAGAGTATGTTGGAAGAAGTCCAACATTTATTGACTAAAGATTGATCGAAACTAACCGGAGTCAAGTTATTGAGGTTGACAGTTTAACCGTACCCCAGACTTGATATACACAACACAGTTTAGACGAAGAGACTATAACTGTAGAAATCATCACTGACACGGTCAGGGTGGTCCCGACAATTCTCATGTTGATGAGCTAACCACATTATGATGATGCTGAAACAGGGACGGCAGCCACTGCTCGTGGTCTTTGTCGTATAGGGCTTCGAGCCCAACCTGTAGTAGGGTCAGGCTGTAGGGTCACACAAAGAGTGCGACCTTCGTCTAGTAATAGGTAGAAATTAGTTAGGGAGAATATTTGCATTTGATGCAAAAGAAGAGATAATTGCATTTGATGCAATATGGTAATTTAAGCCTAGATAGGGACTATTTTGCATTTGATGCAAAAGAGATTAAATGTGTTTTAAATTGTTTAAAACAATATTTAATAAAAGAAACGCAAGGAAAAGGTTACTGGTTAGACGGGTTCATCTTGCTCTTGACGCAGGTTCGAACCGCGTCAAAAACGGAGTTCAAACGAGCCCCAAAAGTCTGTTTAAAGTGTTAAATAGAAAGCCCAAGAGAGATAAACCCCATTTAGAGAGGCTGTCAAAAATAAGCCCAGGCCCAAGGGAAGGGGGCCCGCTGACGCGTGCGTTAGCCTGCTGACACAGGCTGACGCCAACGTCAGCGGGCCCACCCGCTGACGCAGGCGAGACAACCCAGCGGGCCCGTATTTGATGCGGGCCCGCCCTGCTTCAAAGCAAAAGCCGCCCGCTTCCGCGGGCGGCAGCTATGCACGCAACGCGTGCACAGCACGCGCCTCGCGGGCGCGTGCTGTGCATGCGCCGCACTGTTAAGCGCGCGTGTGTGCTATGGGGCCCACATGATGGGTCCCACTTCGGGTTTTCTGAGCCCTAGGGCTGCGCACAGCCGCCTTGGCTGTTTTGTGCGAAAATACACTCTTGGGCTGATCTTTGGACACTCAATTGGAGGGTCAAACGAACTCCGATTGATGAACGGTTTTTTCCTATGCGTTCACCGTTGAACGCTTGTCGTATTGATAGGTTGTATCAATCCTGAAGCTCAACGGTGAGTGAGTTAAAATTCATGGAAGTTTGCACTTTGTGAAGTGCAAACTAACTTGATTTTAATTAACTCATTGTTTAGTCCCACATCGGATTTTGAGAAAAGGGGAGAGTCCGCCACCTATATAAATAGGGGTATCCCCCCTTTCTCAAAACTCGTTCCAAGCTCTAGATCTGAGCGGCTCTCGTAAATGTTGGAGCACGCTCGGATCTAAGCTTAAATTAATATTTCTCTTCTCCCTAAATTTCTGCCTTACTCCTGCGGGCTCTAGCAAAGCCGCAAAGGAGTTCGGATTCTGGATCCGAAATCTAGGCGGAGGTTTCACTCGTGTGAAACTTTCTTCGGCGCGTGGTCGGCTCGGCGGTACGAGGATTGATCGCCTCGGGATGCGGAGCGGTTCGAGGAGCGGTTCGGGGAGTGGTTCGGGGAGCGGTTCAAGGAGCGGCTCGGCGTAGGACGGGAGCAGCTCCGAAGACGGCGCGGAACATCTCGCCTGCTCCTGGGCTGAGATTCCGAGTATGTGGTTAAAGTATTTTATTAGCATTAGTTTAATTTAATCGCAGTAGGCTAGATCCTTCTTGGGATGGTCAGATCCATCCCAAGTCGGCATAGATCTTGGCATAGGGTCTTGGACCTTAGGGCTAAGTTAAAAATGTTTTAACTGCTTGTTAATTTAGATTAACTAGTTTTTCTTCCGCTGCAAATGTTTTTCTGTCTATGTTCCGTCCGACTTAGGACGTGACTAGAGTTTTTGTGCCATAAGGGACCGCGAATTCCCCAACAGGAGATACTTTGGGCAACGCCAAGTCCAAGGCTATACCACATCCTGCGGTGAGGTTTACGGCAAATCAAGTTGGAGAAGGATCTGGAATCGGAGGCAGTGGCCATGGCGGTGGTAACGATCCAGCATCTTCGTTGAAGGCTGTTGATGATATTGGCATCAACAAGGGAGCCGGGGTCACAGGCGGTTCTAATGGAGGGGAGGATGGAGGTTGGACGCGGGTCACTAGAAGGAAGTCTCCACAACGATTGGGTGGCATCAGGAATCAGAGGGGAGGAAGGCCAGGTATGAACTCGAGCTATACACACAGGAATGCTACAAGACATGGAGGGCCACAGCAAGATAGGAACTCTTCGGCAGTAGGTGTGGGCCGCCATGTGTTTGACAAATTGCCTCTTAGGCCAAAATTGAATATTACCATTGACACTAAGGTTGCCAAACAGTCTTGGGCTGATAAATGTGCTAACAGACGCACCTATGATACTGATCTGACTATGGAATTTGTGCCACCTAGTTTGAACGAAGTAGGGGAGGCAATTGCTTTGGTCTCTAATAATCTTCTTGCGAGAGGTGCTGCGCAATGGGGTAGCACCCTAGTAGGTTATGTGGTGGGGAATGTACCGTACTTTGGGCAAATCAGAGCGTGGACGGAGAGACGCTGGTTCATCAGGAAGGGATTGAAGATTTACAGTCGGGAGAATGGGTTTTTTTATTTTAAATTCGAGGATGACAAGGAATGTGAGAGAATATTACATGGAGGGCCTTGGCTTTTTGATGGACGTCTTGTGGTCCTTCAGCGATGGACTACTTCTCTCAGACATGAGAGGGATATCCTGTCTTCTGTTCCGGTGTGGGCCCAACTTCATGGTGTTCCCCTAAACATGTGGACTAGGGATATATTTAATGGTATAGCTTCCGTAATTGGTGCTCCCCTGTGCCTGGATAGGTTGACTGCCAAACTAGAGAGGACTTCATACGCCCGATGTCTAGTTGAGATCGATGCAAAAAACCCGATTCCGACCTCTATTGAAGTTGTAACGGAGGATGGATCTAAGATCAACATAGGAGTGAAGATAGAGGGAGAACCCCCTAGATGCACCAACTGTATTTGTTTCGGCCATTCAACTTCACAATGTCCTGACACAGTAAAGCTCCCTTCAATCCAAGAGAGGGACTCAGTAGGGAAAGGGAAAGAGAAGCTTGGCTTGGCCCCTGATGTTGGGAAGCCTGCCTCCGGACAGGTGGAGGGAGGGTCTCCTCATCCAGTCGCTGACGGAACAGGCGTTTCCTCGGCGGGAAACTCAGTGGCCTCCATTCCGGAGGTTACTCTGGGGATGACTTTGGATGGGAAAAGCTGCCATCCTGAGCATCCTGATTTGCTGATTACGGAGCAGGCTGAGAAGAATTCTGGAGTAATGCTACTTCGGGCAGTTGAGCAAACCAAATTATGTACAACGAGCCAGGCTGAACAATCCATGCTGCATGTGGCGATGTAGGTTGGTGCTACTTCGGGCAAAAGTAATAATCCCCTTGCTATGCTTGTTGGTGCTACTCAGGTCACAGGTACTCCTGCGTTAGCTGGCCAGATTGAGGAAGGGAAGGGGTCTTGTGTGATTCATTCTACACAAGGCCTATTGGGTGAGATGGGTACCCATGAGCTGGACATGGTCAAGTTAGTAACCGAACTATTAACTGCAGATATTCGAAGTTTAGACAGCCAATCCGCGGATGTCCCACATCAGTCTGGTTTCCCCCCTCAGGCTGATGCTGGCTCTCCATTACCAAGTGTGTTGGTAGTCCCTAACCCTGAATGGGTATCTGAAAGAAGCAAGATGGAGAAGCTAAATGCAACGCATGGCAGGAACGACACTCCTACAGAACCTGTTATGATAAGTACGCGGAAAAGTGCTAGAATCAGGGATGGGGCTTCGGGGAAGCCAACCAACATAGGTAATTAATGATTATCTTTGTTTGGAACACGAGAGGTCTAAATAATTCTGTGAGAAGGAGAGACCTCCGATATAGACTCTATATGCTTAAGCCGTCTTTTGTCATTTTACTTGAGACAAAGTTGAAGGAGAGGGGAGGTAAATGGAGAACATGTTTCCCCAATGACTGGAGAGTTATTGACAATTTTTCTCTACATTCTGGTGGTAGGATATTGGTTGGGATGGATAGTATTTGGAAAGCAACAATTCAGACTATATCACCCCAACACATCACCATGAAATGCAACAATGTGGGGGGGGGGGGCTCATGGTGTATATAACTGCAGTATACGGATCCAACTTGAGGAGTGAAAGGAAGCTCTTATGGGAGTCTCTCCAAGGGGATGCAGCAGCAATTGGTAATGTAGCTTGGCTGTTGGGAGGAGATTTCAACTCTATCCGCTTCTCGAAGGAGAAAATGGGGGGAAGAACGTGTGACTATAGACTGCTGGATGAATTCAATGATTGCCTTACTAAATGCTCACTCTCAGATCTCAAAAGTATAGGAAAAACTTATTCCTGGTCCAATCAACGGTTAGGCTCTGGACGTATTCAAGCACGGCTGGACAGAATGATGGGTAATTGCCGATGGCTGGATCTTCTCCCCGACACTTTTGTTGAGTACCTAGATTCCAACACGAGCGATCATTGTCCAATGCTCATTAAGCTCCACTCTAAGGCAATTTCTAAGCCGAAACCATTCAGGTATTTTAATGCATGGGCTGGAATGGCTGGGTATCAAGACCTTTTACTTACTACTTGGGACTGCGGGGTAGTTGGCTCTCCCATGCACAGATTATATGTGAAGCTACGGAATTTAAAAGGAGTGCTTCAAAGCTGGGCCAAAGGAATTAACATAGCGGAGGATGCTACACGTTGTAAGGCTGCCCTAAAGGAGGTTAGAGACAACCCCCAATTGCATTCTGATATTAGAATACAATTGCAGGAGCGGGATTTAGCTAAGAAGTTGGCTAAAATTATAAGAATTGAAGAGGACATGCTGAGACAAAAGAGCAGACAGAACTGGCTTACTCTTGGGGATAAAAATTCTAAATTTTTTTACACGGCTATGAGGGCAAGGCAGAGTCACAATTGCTTGGGTCACCTTGTGGATGCGAAAGGAAAACAAAATCAAACTTTTGATAACATTAGAGAAACAGCTCCTAATTTCTACAAGGCGTTATATAATCAGACTACTTACTGGAATGTTTTCCCAAATTTGGTTACCAAGCGCATTTTGACCCCTGAGGCTGCAATTTGGCTAGAACAAACTATCTCAGATGAGGAGATCAAGGAAGCTTTATTCCAAATAGGGGTGGATAAATCCCCTGGGCCAGATGGTTTTAACTCATTCTTTTTTCAGCATGGATGGAAGACTATAGGTAAGGACCTAACTGAGGCGATCCATTCTTTCTTCCGTTCGGGTTCTATCATGCACCCTCTTAATCACACTAATCTAACTCTTGTCCCAAAGAATGCTTCCGCCTCTAGCCTTGGAGAGTACAGGCCCATAGCCTGTTGTAATGTCATATACAAGGTTATTAGCAAAATAATCTGTAATAGGCTCCGCTTTTTATTCACGAGCTCATTTCACCTAATCAGTCCGCCTTCTTGAAGGGGAGATTACTTTCTGATTGTGCACTCCTTGCACATGAGCAGATAAGGGACTTTAGTAACCTGATGGGTTCCAGGGCTTGCCTGAAATTGGACTTAAGGAAAGCCTTTGACAGTGTCAACAGGGAATTCATCTATTATATCCTTCACAGAATGGGTTTTGGCAGGAGATTTATTGGATGGATCAAAGAATGTATTTCTACACCAACTTATTCAGTTATGGTGAATGGCTCCCTTGCAGGTTATTTTGAGGGAAATAGAGGCATAAGACAGGGTGACCCCCTATCCCCTTATCTCTTTGTTCTCACAATGGAGGCTTTTTCATTACTAATTGAAAAATCTATATATTCTAATAAAATCCAGCCTATGAGGAGGGCGGATCAGATTTCCCACCTGCTGTTTGCAGATGACTTACTACTGTTTTGTCGGGCTAATAAATGCTCTTTTGAGGGTTTAAAATTGCTTCTGGAGGATTTCTCTATTCTAACTGGGCTTGAGATTAATTGGGACAAAAGTACTGCATTGTTCAGTAAAGGTACTAAATCCCCGTTAGAATTAGCCCAGCAGCTTGGTATCAGAATGGGCTCCTCCATTCTACTTATCTTGGGTTGCCTCTCTCTTCCAAATACCCAAAACCAACAATGTACAGCAGGCTTGTGGATAAATGCAAGAAGAGATTAGTGGGCTGGACTTCTTCTATGTTATCAATCTCGGGGCGAATTGAGCTTGTCAGGACTGTGATTTATGGAATGTTAATATTTTGGATGCAAGTCTACCGTATCCCAAAGAGTATAATCCGTTCTATCACTACAGCTTGTAGGAATTTTATCCGGGGTACCTCTCATATATGGGCATGGAAGGATCTATGTAAACCAAAAGAAGAGGGTGGAGTTGGCCTACGACTTCTTCCGGATGTCAATATGGCTGCAGGAGTTGGGTTAACATGGCGCATGTTATCAGGTGAAGGGCTGTGGGCAAAATACATGAGAGCCAAATACATCGATACTACCCCGGTTTTTTGCAGAAAATAGGAAGGCTACGCACTCAGGCACTTGGAAATTCCTATTATACTGCAGGAATTTTTCAAAATATCTGATCAAACGGCAGGTCCGGGATGGCACAACAACACTGTTTTGGCATGACAATTGGTTGCAAAGTGGGCCACTAAGTGACTCATTCGATGCTCCAGCTGATGCAAACCTCAAAACCGTTGCTGACTACTGGGTAGCGGGTCAATGGGCGCAGGAGAGTGCACTTTAGGGCATTCGGCCTTTGCTACAGGCTGTGCGGCTTGGCACAGGGGCAGATTCCTGGGCGTGGTCGACTAATGGGGGCTCTTTCAGCTTCGGTTCTGCTTGGCACGATACAAGAGAGAGAGGAACTAATTTCCTCTACACTAATTTAGTTTGGTACAGGAATTGTGTGCCTAAACTAGCGGTTTCATTGCTGAGAGCTTTTCTTGGGAAGCTAGCTACTAAAGACAAGCTGTAAGCATGGGGAGTTACGGCTGATCCCAAATGTGAGCTGTGCAATTCTGGGCTTCCTGAGACTATTGATCACTTGTACTTTGACTGTGAATACTCTAGCTATATCCTGAAAAGAAGTCTTCTGAAATTGGGTATCTTCACTACTCTTGGGCAGCAGCTTTCACAGGTGGGAGATTACTTCTTACTACCTTTTGCAGAAAAGAAAGATGCTTTAAGTATCCTAGCAAAGACGGTCCTGTCAACGGTGGTATGGCATATTTGGAGGGAGAGGAATAAAAGAATTTTTGAGAACATCAAGAAACCAAAGACTACTCTTTTTGAAGAAATTGCTGCAGATATCAGATCCATCCTTTGGGATCTTGAGCCTACATCTCTGGAGGCTAAACAGGCTATGGATAGATGGGAATTTCGGGATACAGGATAATTTTTTCTTTGTTGTTTGTACACTTTGGTAGTGATTGGGACTGGCCAGTGAAGGGTGACGGCGCTTGTGCCCTCTCCCATTTCTGTCTCAGCACCTTTCTAACTACCCTCCTTTTGTACATTTTGTTTTTATAATAAAGATTACCACTAACTTTCCATATATATATATATATATATATATATATATATATATATATATATATATATATATATATATATATATGCATATCTTTGTTTGCTTACCTGCTGATCTATCATGTATGGTTGTCTATCTAGGTGTATTTAGATGAACCTTGGATAAGTGTATCCCTGTTTGGATGCGTGTATATATATGTCTGTACCAAAGCATATGTGTATGTATATATATGTGCAATGTGGATGTAAATGTGATAGATACAGAATATAGGTGTATATATATGCTTGATAAATATAAGTGAATGAAACTATTTGATATGTGGGTATTGGACTGTGTGTATTTGCTTGCATATTATAAGTATACGCGTGTGTGGTGTGTAGATGGATATTTATATTTATTTGACTATTATGGCAGTATGCGCGTAAGATATGCAAGGGTAGTTTTATATATATATATATATATATATATATATATATATATATATATATATAGGGAAATGTGCCTAAGAATGACCTCGGGTAGAGATACCTGAGCACACCCCCGCTGTTGGGGGTTTGTGAGTATTTGTTTTTGAAATTTTTTTTAGTAGGTAGATATACTTGTTATGTAGCTCCCCACAAAATTTCAGGTCAATCCAACACCGTTTGAGCCTCCGTTCATCCGATTTCAAAAACGTTGCGCAAAACTGTCCAAATTTTGGACAGTTTTGCGCAACGTTTTTGAAATCGATGAACGGAGGCTCAAACGGTGTTGGATTGACCTAAAATTTTGTGGGAGCTACATAACAAGTATATCTACCTACTGCAAAAAAATTTCAGGTAGAGATACCTGAGCACACCCCCGCTGTTGGGGGTTTGTGAGTATTTGTTTTTGAAATTTTTTTAGTAGGTAGATATACTTGTTATGTAGCTCCCCACAAAATTTCAGGTCAATCCAACACCGTTTGAGCCTCCGTTCATCCGATTTCAAAAACGTTGCGCAAAACTGTCCAAATTTTGGACAGTTTTGCGCAACGTTTTTGAAATCGATGAATGGAGGCTCAAACGGTGTTGGATTGACCAAAAATTTTGTGGGAGCTACATAACAAGTATATCTACCTACTGCAAAAAAATTTCAAAAAAAAATACTCACAAACCCCGAACATCGGGGGTGTGCTCAGGTATCTCTACCCGAGGTCATTCTTAGGTACATTTTTTGCACACACACACACACACACACATAATTTGGCGGAGAATGTATTATGTTGTGCACGTTTGTGTGTATTGCGTGTAGTACATGTACCTATTTGTGTGAGGCAGTAAGTGTACTGCTATGGATGTGAGGTTGTGTATAATTATTTAAAGCATGAGTGTGAACCTTATGTGACTTGATCATGCATATGTCGGTACGTGCACGTGAATGTATGTATGGATGTGACTAAATAATGGGTGTATATAGATATTTATATGCCTATATATGGGAGTGAGCCCATATGACTAAGTATTGGGTGTATAGGGATCAGGTGTACATACGGTGTGACACAGTGATAGTGACCCTATCTATTAAGGAATGGTGTGTAGATTAATGTGTATTGTTGTGTGATTGTGCATGGATATAGACGTATATGTGTGTATGTATGTATGTATGTATGTGTGTGTGTATGTGTGTGTATATATATATATAAGTAAGTAAAATATAAGTCGTTATACTTGAAAGTATTGTGATATATATGAAAGCATGCCGTGTATGAATGTCCTATGAATCATGATATGGATATGATGTGATGTCCTATCATCTAGGTATGAGTAGTGACCTGGATGCATATAAGGATACATATAGAGATCTATCTGTGGCATATGTGTTCATAGATGTTATGTAAGGGATGTTTATGTATAAGTATGTAGTGATACACATAGTGATGTGGGTCTGCTACTAGATGAATAGTAGGATGTATCCGTGATATGTATGTAATGCGGATACGTATGGGTGATAATAAAGTAATTAATGTATATAGGTATGGTGTAGGTATGTATTCTTATTTATACTTCATGGGTAGTAAGACCATCATACCTAGCTGACCTCGGGCAGGGTTCAGACCCTAGGAGTCCGAGGACGGACTTTATTTTAAGGTGTGTACGATGTCATGCCCTATTCTGCACTGTACGTGTATTCTACTGAACACACATGGTATTTCTACTTACGATGCATACGTGGACATGAAATAAACGAGGATATCGATGTATGCGACGTAGTGCAAGGGGGATTGGGCCGTAATGCGTGGATAAGAGAATAGAATGCGAAATGTGAGTGCGGGAGAAGTGCGAATGACGTCGTGTGTATTATTTAACGTGTATGTATTAGATGTGTGTGTGATGCATGTATGCATGCATGGATGTGCGTGGGTGTGTGTAGGGAGAGCCATGTTAGTGTGAAGGGGTTAGGGGTCAATGGCAACCCCCGTAAATTTTTAGAAAGGTTAGGGGCAAAACGGTCATTTGGACTAAAGCTGCTGTGCGTACATACTAAATTTGTGTGTGCATAAAGTAATGGCACACTTGTAATTAGTGGGAAATTAAGAGGGTATTTTGGTCATTTCATATGTGGCATGCTTATCCTAAGTGAGGATTCTAGGTGGAGATATTTTAAGAGAACTTTCTTCTAACCTCTTTTACTTTCTTTTCTTTTCTATCTTCTCTTTTCTTCTTTTTCCCTTTCCTTTTCCTATCACCATGGCCGGCCACCCCCTTCCCCAATTGCTCCTCCTTCTCCAAATTAAAACCCTAATTCTCCCTTACAAAAGATCAAGAATCTCAAGTGGGTTGCATATAGGAAGAAGTTAGAGAAGAAAGGAAGAGAAAGAAAGGAGGAAAATCAAGCTTTTGAGGTAGGGATCTCTTGGATTTGGAATTCCATTAAATTAATTCTTGCTATTATGTTTTTATAGCATGTTTTACTTAATATGTGTTAGGGATGGTGAAAATTCATGAGTCATGTTTTAATTTCACAAATTATCCTTTGAAATTCTTAGTAAAAACAACCCCTTAGGAATCCTGAGATTCTGTTGTGTGTTTCTACTTGGATTCTGATCTCTGTGGCTTGAAGCAGGCTTCAAAAAAAATATGTCCTTGTAGATCTTGAAGTTCTACCCCAAAATCATATAAATTTTGACATAGGTTCAATTCAGAAATTAGGAGTAAAAATTCCACCTTTACAACATGTCTGTATGATCTTCAGTCTTGACACAGTTCAGTAAAATTGTCCTTAGTACCTGCACACACATGGAAATTTTATGTTCTTAGTCTTGTTGAAAAGTTAACAAGTTTTTTTAAAATTTCATCACAGTGCTTATATGTCGAATTTCTAGCTGAAACATGCCCAAAATTGGCTTTCAATACAGACCCTGAAATCTGTCTGAAAAACAGATTTGACACACTTCACCAAATAATTCACCATAAATCACCCACTTAATATTTTTGCATTAAAAGTTATCTGTGATCCATACCTATTATGCCTACAAGTTTCATTCAGGAAGTTTTGCTAAATTGTGTATATAAATGGATGATATCAGCCACTCTTTATGACAGCATGTGCGTTTCCTGCAAGCTGAAGCTTTTGCATGGTGATATGAATTGTGTAATATTGTCATTTATACTCCTATTGTCCATGATTGTTGTTAATACCTAAAAGGAAGTTGATTGGTGTGATATACTATTAAATTGCTAATGTGATTGATATGTGGAACATGATGCATACCATATGTTCGTGAAAATGCCTAAGTGAAGGCAAATGCCAGAAATGTGTGAAATACTCAATTCTATGGTTAAGATATGAGATTAATATAAACATGTGATATTGGGAGCATGTTATGCATGGTATCCTATGTGATGTGATGATGGGTTGATATGGCTATGATGGAAGGCATGACACTTCGGTGCATGACACACGTTGGTATAAATGTGGTACGTGACTCCATGCAACATGACTCCTTCATTACTAAACTGATAAAATGAAACTCTTGAATGTCTCAGTCCTCACTAATGAGGGTGAGTTAGTAAAACTCGGGTTTAGAAAGGATTTGAGTAAATTGTGGATATGAGGCCTGGACTGAGAAGTTGGGGGCAATGATTATGTGATATGTGATGTTTATACCCACTCGCCTTTACCGGGAGTGGAGGGGATTTTTATTACCCACTCGTCTTAACCGGGAGTGGAGGGGACATATGGAGGTTGTGTTATTATGTGTAACGCCCGGTTTTTATCATTAAAATTATCTGTATTTCACTCGTATATTCTCCGTATCCGTTGTTCGACATTTCTGTCCCCGTGCCCGTACCCGTACACGTACACGTACCAACTTTTCATATCAATTATTACCGTCATTATTTTTTTAAACCACTTAGTTAAGTCTTTCATCATTATTATTATATATATTTTTTAAAGAATCTCTTGTCAAATTAATTTAATTTTCAAATTTTTAAGTCAAATGAAACTTACCTTTTTAAGGCCATTTAACCTAATTGATGAGCCCTAATTTCCTTGATCACACCTATTAAATCCTAGTAATAATTCTTCAATTTCCTTTCCCTAATTAAATCTATTAAATTACAAATCCATTTCAAATTACTCCCTAAATAAACCGTAACTCACGTTTTACCCTGACCGTACTAGCCAACGCACACACAGCAAATGTTGAGAATGAGAGGCTAAATCATTTAAACAAAAAAACACAAAACTTTAAAAACTTTAAGGCTTCACGTGCTGCCCTCACACACAACAATTCATTGTATAATAAAACCCTAGGCTATGTTAAAACCTAGGTAACCCTAAGCCCTACACCCTATATATTTTTTTAAACCCCCTAAGACCCCATCACATGGCATCTCACCCTTTCCTTTATAACCTACTGTCCCTTAAAATAAACCCTAGTACCCTATCTCCTATTAAAAGAAAACCCTAGGTCTTTTGTTTTTTTCACCCTACAACACATCCGCAGCCACCCTTACTCGTGCCTTCTTCCCCACGCCATCACAAGACCGCAGCCTCATCTTCCTCGCATGCAACACCCAACGCCGGCGCCCCCTCCATCTGCTCCGGCATTCTGCTCCTCCTCCACGCGAAGAGCAACGCCCCGACATCTCTTCCCGAGCTCGCAGCCACGCAAACAACCCCCCACAGGCCGCCACCTGTCCTCTTTGTTTCTCCACGCGAAAAAGCTCGCGAACCCATCTCTCGTGAGATCCGATCGTCCCCTACCCACACCAACGCATATAGGCCTGCGGCCTCCTTGCCTAGCACCCAACGCCACCGGCCTTTTTCTCCTGACAGCCGCATGCCACGCCGACCTCACTCACAGCGCCTCTCTCCTCCCTCGCCCACGCAACACAACCCCCAGCGCCGTGGACTCCTCTTCCTCCTCCGGCCTCCTCTCCGAGTCCGACCAACCCCTCCGATCTCCGGGAGCCGCTGCCAGTCCGTTGTTCCTACAAGCAAGCACGGGTGCAGCCTTTGAAAGAGGTGAGTTATATATTATGCGTGAGTTTTGACATCATGTAGTTGATAATTTTGGGTTATGGTGTTAAATTAACATTTTATAGACTCCACTAATATAAGAGGGTGTACCAAGTTCCACTACAAGTGTTATTATATATAGCAGTAGGTACCTTGTGATACAATGTCAGTAAACTGTGTATATACGAATATTTTTCCAAGTGAACAGCTAGGTTATTTTATGTTATGTAAGTCTTAATATTTTAGTGTCAAAATTTATTATATAGGTGCATTATATGTTAGTTGTAGTAGGGTATATTTTTATAAGTTAGAGTACATAACATCTGTGTTAAAATATGGGTTACCGTAGTTAATTGATGATTAGTTTTATTAATATTCTTACC
Source organism: Scilla litardierei (assembly GCA_030789695.1). Classification (NCBI taxonomy): domain Eukaryota; kingdom Viridiplantae; phylum Streptophyta; class Magnoliopsida; order Asparagales; family Asparagaceae; genus Scilla; species Scilla litardierei. Next base: position 58,092,431 of record CM061139.1, read on the forward strand.
ACCATGGCAGTAGAGGAGTTAACCCTATATTAGTTTTAAAATATTGGTGGGTTAATAGATCAGAACATAAGATTAATATGGGCTGTTTACTCCTGTACAAACCATAGTGAATTCCATGAGATAGGTGCAGTTTGGCATATGTGAACAATACCTTTTTAGTAACTATTGGAATAAGATGTTATAGCTAAAACACTTTAATTTCAATTAATCTGATTTTATGTTTTGTCAAACCAGCGAATCATCTTCACCGTAGCGTAGTGCCCATTGAGACGTTTCCGACGACACCAAGAACGCCAAAAACAGGCAAGTGTGCAAATAGATATGAATTTTTGAAGTTTAATGATTGTTGCGTCACTTTTGTTTATTGCTGAACAAATTGAAAACCACACGTGAAATGACGCCCGAAAACGATGCCATGACATTCTGGACTAAATTTGGGACCCAACGACATATAATTTAATATACTTTGATTTTAATCAATAGTGGATAAAATTGTTTTCTGCAACTTGTTCAACGAAAAATCCATGTTCTACGTTATTTTGAAATTGCTACAATTGTTGTTCAACCCCTTGCTACTTAATGAGATGTTGTTATAACAATGTAAGCTTGATAACATTAATTTCCTGCAAGTCTTGACATGTTTAACAAAAAGGACATCGTGAAAATCGTGCGCCTCGAAGGCGGTATCGTGATATCGTGATGTCGTGTGGGTCGACTAGGCTGGCTCGTGTTCCGGCAAACTTTTGGGTGGGGTTAGGGTTGAGCGGCCACTGGGCATATGAAAGGTACTCTCCTCAAGAGCACCACCCGCACGCGGTGGGTTAGCGTCAATCACGGTAAGCCCCCGTGAGAGGAACGACCTTCTCATCACGACCTACAGGCGTGAACCCTAGATTAGAATGCTAACTCTTGACATGGAAAATGCAACGCTAACTTGGTCATCCTGAAAATCGACATGCTAATGAACTCAGAGAAATCTTAACTTTAATCTTTGCAACTGTTTAGAACTGCATGTTAGGGATATTGTTTCCGTTTCAATACATTTGTTAATGTTAAATTGCTGCAGTCATTTCTTTAAACTATTAGATGCTTCTTAAATTCATATCATTTGTATATCTTGCCTTGGGATGCTAATCTTTTCTTGTAGACCTTGCTGACATACATTCATATTTGTGGATGTATGTCAGATTCTGAGCTGGAGTACCCAGAGGACCCATACGTGACGCCTGTATAGCTAGGAGTTCGTCCCAAAACATGGAGCCTCTCCCCGTAGAGGACTAGTAGACTCGTGCCGTCGCTGCCTTTTAGTTCACTTTCAGACATTGTTGTTATTGCCTAGTATACTTTCCTTTTGCTTCCTTTTGGCCATGCTGAGGCCCGGTTGTCTTATTTCCTTGTATGAACAATTCTGGAAGTGCCCTTTTAATTTAATGAAATATTTTCTGATTGTTCTGATACGCAAATGCAAGGACCCTTTTCTGTGTTTTTATCACAGACGCTTATTGAACTCGAGCTTCACCGCTCCAGTTCAAGCGGACCGCGTAACTCTCTCGCTTCCGGTGTCTTTTGGGAAGCGGGGCGTTACAAGTTTTAGTGGTGGCCCATGCAGGTCATGAAACTGCGAAATTCAGAACAATGAGAACACTTTTCATTAGCCAAAACACCCAGAATTTGTTCGTACGTGAAATTACTCGAATGCCTGGTCTCAGCACGATAGGAAGCCCAATACCAGGATAATAGGAATAGTTAGACGCTCGTGCTCGCTATTTAGACACCCTTGCCATGGCTTAGAATTATCATCTTAGGGGTCACCCTATCGATTGATCATCCAGTTCTGACCGTTTAGACCTTTGAGTTCGTTAGTCGTTCACTTGGATTTATCGGATCTAGGGCCCAACCGAACGTAGCGATCGTCGCCAAGCCAGTCGAACCTGATTCTTGTCCTCGATTCACATGGACTCTTCATATCCGCCATCTTTAACCTTGAACCTCTCCTTCTAAAAAGTGTTTTCGATATTTCATTTATTAAATTCTTCGCTAAGTTTAAATCCTTTCGAAAACTTTTGCTTAGATTCTCTACACTTCAGTCGACCTAAACCCAATCTCGATTATGAAACTCTTCTGATGCAATCTTTAATTACTATCCTATAATGATCTCCTCCCGTACATCTTTCGCACTTCTATTTCACATAATTACTCTATTTTCCTCAGGCAATGAACTTTTTAAAACTTTAGTTCTAAGTCGCTAGTTCAAATGTCACCTCCTTTTCTTACTAATGTATTTCGAAACGGTCACCAATATATACTTTTAAAATACCTTCCTAAATTAAATAAAACTTCAAAATCATGTGTGTCAGTTTCAAAATCACTGTCTTCAAGTATTTTAAGAAAATAAAAAAAAATTTCTTTTTACAAACCTATTTTCCATTTGCAAAACAAGCACCGCATCGCCAGGCCTATATTACTCTTCACTCATTATTTGACTGATCACATTTTACATTTTTACTTATTCCATATGTTCGCTAATTTACGAAGTTATTTTACACATATCCCTATCTTCTTAACTATTTAATTATTCTTAAACATTTTATGTCACCCAACCAAACTACTCTCTTAAACATACCATCTCCGGAACCGTCCACCACAACAATAGTTCGTCGCATCATACAGATCTGAATCCTACACTTGCTTAGTTGTCACTTTAGAACTTATCATTGCTTAGTGAGACCTTTAGCTTTGACTGTGGTGTTGTTGTTGTGCATGTTAATAGATTAGGAGTGTGGACCCATGTGTGCGAACCTCTATATACTACCCATGTATGAGTGTGCTTACCCTTAACATTAGTATGGTGCGATTATATATTGTGTCGTATGTGCATGTGCGGTAATTTGTGATAGGTATGTATATAGTCGATGTAGAGAGTAGTAAGTGTTAAATTTATACTTAGGCGAGTGATTAGCTATATCACGGTAAGAATATCTGTGCGTATTAGATTTAGTTTTGGCTAGTTACTAGGAGTGTATATACCCTAGTCGTACTTGTTAATTATATACCAGTACCGTGATATGCATGTTAAGTGTAATGATAATAGGTGTACGTATAGTGGTGTGTGCAGATTTATTGTGTGATATATATGTTAGTATGTCTGGCATGTGCTCATGTGTATATGTGTATGTGGTTAGTTATAAGGATATATAACTGGTATGAATAAGTGTGTTTTGTGTATAGTAGGATTGTTATATCACATTACCCCTGCGGGATGATGTGTGAGCATGTGTATACCAGGAGGTATGCATAGCCGTATGATTGTGACTACGTATATGTGGATGTATGTAATTTTATACTAGCCCTATGTAAATTTTGGTTGTGTATACCAGTGTGTGTATAATTGTCCTATATAGATACGAGATAGGCGCGAAGTAGTGTAAGTACATATATGTATGTGAAATTAACGTATGTATAATTATTTGAAGGTGTGTGATATATGAGTAAGTATATGCATATGGATGTATATTGTCTCATTATAATGTGTGTATGATTGGGGTAAGTGACCTTAGTGTCTAAGTCCGCTTACCCCTACGTCGGCCTATTTAAGGAAGTCTGAGGACGGACTTGATCCTAAGGTGGGTAGATTACTATAACCCTAGAGCTATGAGTGAGGTATATATAAATCCGTGTTTGGTATAAGGTATTACGTGCATGTGTTTATGTATATGATATATATTATAATGTGTATATGTAATATACGGTATGCAAAAGTGATTGTATGATTGAAATGTTAATTGACAAAGAATGATTATATTTTTATTTGTGGTATGCTTACGTGACATGTGGTACTATATCATTATAGATTGTGAGTGTAAGATATATGGTATTACCTTGTGTATTAGTAATGATGTGAGTGTGCAAGGTGATGGCACACTTACAGCTAGTAAATTGATGCGGTTGTGTAGTAAAGTGTTAATATTCACCCGAGTATAATATCAGTTGGATTATATTTGTAGGATGATATTATATTGGACAGGTTATGTTGATGCGTAATTAGTAATGTGTGTATGTGTATAGTTACTACTAGTAGCCTGGGCGTTGATTAGTATTATCAGTGATAATATTATTGGGGTTGATGTTAGTACTCGAAAAACTTTTTGGCTATGGCATTTATGGTGTGAAGAGATGCGAGCGTTACCCTTACGTTTTTCTTCGTGTATTAGCCGATGCGATTCCAAGGACGGAATCGTTTTAAGGTGGGTAGGATGTAACGACTGGTTTTTATCATTAAAATTATCTGTATTTCACTCGTATATTCTCCGTATCCGTTGTTCGACATTTCTGTCCCCGTGCTCGTACCCGTACACGTACACGTACCAACTTTTCATATCAATTATTACTGTCATTATTTTTTTAAACCACTTAGTTAAGTCTTTCATCATTATTATTGTATTTTTTAAACGACTGGTTTACTTTACCCTAAATCTAGCGCATATGAGCTAATCTCATATAGTGATGCCAACTTTGCTGGATGCAAATCTGATAGGAAGAGTACTAGTGGCACTTGATATTTTCTAGGAAATTCCCTAGTTTCTTGGTTTTCCAAGAAACGAACTCGATATCATTGTCCACGACTGAAGCAGAATATATTGCCGCGGGTCTTGCATATGCACAAGTTCTTTAGATGAGGCACGCGCTCAAAGACTATGGTGTCAATTGTGATATGTGTCCTTCATGGTTGATAACTGACGCACCCCCGAACTTACACCTAAAATCCACCTAGCGGTGTCACAGTCGCTAGGTGCAGTATGGTTACTAGGTGTTGACTCTGGGCTCTCTCCGCAAGTGGACGGTGTCAAATTATAGTATATAAGATTATCAAATCCCATAGGGACAGTGACAGTGTATTGGGGTCTCAGATTATCTTTAGATCTCAGAATGAGATAGCAGTCGGTTTAGGAAGGTTGGTTGTGATAGTATCGTTAGTACGATATAAAGAGAAGCTAGGGCCTTAGGGATCACCGCTAAGACCGTCGGAGGTTAATGTTAGAATGGGATTCTTGCGTTGCATTGGTTTTATGGGGTTGATCTCTCAGCTCATACCACTCTCGTGGGTTAGAGCTTCGAGGTATTTCGGCGGCTCTCATTGACGCAATAGTGGTAGCTGTCAATGTAGTGATATAGTTCATTGGTGGATCCCCTCAAGGCACGAGCCGGGCATGGTCACGAGCCTTGGTTAGATCAACTAACTTCCTAATTAAATCCCAAGAATACTCCTTAAGCTAATCAATTCCACCAACTATGGGCATGATCTCAGTACGAGTTCTCCTAAAGATTTGGATGGATCTACCGAAATGTTCCCCCTTTATTCCCAACACAACCTAGAAATCCAGATCTACATCTCTTTTCTAGAGTCTTAGGACTAACCCATCAGCCCTATGGAAAACTACTCACACATAGCAATTACGACAAATAAAAATATAGTTTTTACCATAGAAAACATCGTAGCAATTGAGTCGAGCAAGAAATAGATCTTACATACTGAAAACGAGAAAGAACAATAACCAATAGAGATACAAAGAACTTCCATAGATTTTGAAGTGCGAGAGATAAGAAAATATCGATCTTTAGCCAGAAACGGCTCAATTCCAAATCCTAGATCTACAAAACCATAATTGTAGATCTCCACTCTTAAGCTTAATTCAAAAACTCAAAACTCACTAAGAAAAATCTCTCTCAAATGTCAGGAAAAATCCCTTAAATACATAGAGGGTGGACCCCAGAAAAAATCTGAAAATCTGGAAGTTTTGGGCTCACACGTTGCTGATCGAGTCGGCTGCTCGGTCGAGTAGGCACCTGCTCGATCGAGCAGGTACCTTAGCTGCTCCTAGCTGCTCTTTGTTTAAAAGAAGGGATCCGAGCTACTCGGTCGAGTAGCTTGCCTGCTCGGTCGAGTTGTCAGTAGGTCAGAACTCTCCTTCCAAATTATCGCTCTGCCTACTTGGGTCGAGTAGGTTCTGCTCGGTCGAGTCGTCAGAGGATCTAATATTCTTCTCCAAAACGTCGCTCTGCCTGCTCGGGTCAAGCAGGTCCTGCTCGGTCGATCAGGAAGCTGATTGGAGGGAGCTCAAAGACTGGATCGACTCGGGCCGAATCGTTACTCTGCTCGGTCGAGTAAGATGGCATATTCTTCTCGTGTGTCAGCTCGACCGAGTAGCTTGTGCTACTCGGGTCGAGTCGCCTGGGAAAACTGCATATGCTTGGGTTTTTGACTCCTTTCTCTCGCTAGCTTCTCCTCTTCTCCTCACATATGCTTCTAAACCTCAGTGAACTCCTGTAGAGCCTTACCAACGGTATCACGGATGTGCTGGATGTGTCCATATCCCAAAATGGCTCTGAATCGCCCCAAAATCCCTGAAAATCCACAAAACTCTACGAAACTCGAATATAGCATTAGAAGTGTAGTATCGTATGAAAATGCAGGATTTGGATGCAGATATGACATGAAATGCAATGCAATGATGCTATGAAAAGATAGAAAATATGCACACATCAATAACCAAAGTGTAATTTGTCTTTCCAAGAATCCGGTACATCACTCCCGTACCAAACACATAGATGTAAGACACCACTTCATTAATGATCATATAACTAAGAAGGACATCATATTAGAGTACATTGAAACCCAAAAATAAATCGCCGACATCTTCACTAAACCTCTTAAAGCAAATTCTTTTGTGAGGTTGCGTGGAGAATTAGAGATTATGAGTGAATCTGAATTATAGGAGTTCATACGTTTATGTTAAATCATGCCTTGAACTCATGTCATGGTTTTACTTCTCCTGTTTTGATATGCTACATGTTTCTCATATATTTTTCAAGAGATGTATTTGAGACTTTGATGATTTCGATTGTTTGGATTAATATACGTGATTTGTATGTTAATCTATAATATTTTGATAATAATTTCATGATTAGAGTATTGTTAGAGTATAGGTCTTATGGTTAGTTGTCTCAATCATCTAGATCGTAACCTCTCTGTACATTTTTGGACCAGGACAGACGACTGTCATTTCTTCAACAGTCGCCTGCCCAACTCTAATTTTTTACTGCAGTCTGAATTTTCCGCACAGGCGACTAATGAACTTTTTCCAGTTGATTGTCTCTCCGACAGGCAACTACAAGTTGTTCATCAGGCACCTGTCCTAATCTTGAGATGTCATTGTTTATTCATCATATTTTATGACTCACAGTCAGGCTGTTGCGTAATTTACAGTCGACTGTCAACTTGCCAGGCGACTATCAGTTACTCAACAGGTGACTGTCTATTTACCCAAGTCTGATCTCTATCTTTTCGGCCAGTCGACTGACGATTGTACATCAGTTGACTGTCCACTTCAGTGGCGGTTCGTTAACTCGACCTGAGTCATCGATCTGACGATCCAACGGCCCAGATTCATTTGACCCCCTCTTATATTCACAAGGTCGTCGATTATTTCTCTCTCATCCGTTCCACTTCCCTCGTCTTCCTCCTTCGAATTTCAACTATTTCTTCGTCTTCCTCGTCGATTCGAAGGTCATACCCGTTGATCTCCCCCCCCCCCTCAATCACTCGATTGAGAGTTTGGGTCCCTTTGTTCGTTACGGATCTGGTATATCTCTCTCTTTTTCATTCGATCGTGCCCTATTTTCTTGTTGTTCTGTCGATCTGTAATCATGGCCCCCAAAACTGCAACATCATGGTTCAAACCTTTGATGAAACAAGGTTCACCTTCCTCACCCCGCTCTCAGAGTCCTCAGTCCTCGTCATCCTCTGGTGAGTTTTGTTGGATACAACGTGTTATTGGATACAACGAAAGATGATTTCGTGTTTGAAGATAACAAACATGTGTGAACGATTTAATGTGTGTGCTAAGTGTTTCCAGGAATGACACTCTCACGAATACTAAAAGAGAGATTAGCCAAAAGTGATGGAGGAATTGCTATACACAATTCAAGTCGACTAAGTCAAAATGGAGAAAATGGCTACAACAATTGGACTAAGTTAAAGATGAGAAGATATGGAGCAAATCAATTCAAATCCATATTTGAACTGATTCAAATCAATTGGCGCAACATTCAAATCCTAAGCCATGCAAATTGGAGACTTGGTCAAAGATGGAGAGATATGGAGAATCTCATGCAAATCAAAGGCGATTAAATGAGATCTAATTCAAATCCTATAGCTACACAAATTGAATTACATAGCCATTCAAATTCAAACTCCATATCCTAAGAGATTTATTCAAATCCTAATCACATTAGGATTCCTTCCAATCTCCATCTAATATGGGATTCTAATTGATTCTATCATATCTCATCCTCTCCTATTTAAACCCATATCCAAAACCCTAGCCATAGCCGCAACATCTTCATGCTTAAAACTGCTAAGTTGCGCAATACACAAAGCCAAAAACGCATCTCCTTCCTCCATTGAAATCTCCCATCTCCAAGGCCAAAAGCTTCATTATCCAAGCACCTTGCCAAAGTCTCATTTCCAAGCTCCCTCACACATTATGCAAGACAACCATCTCCATATTGCCGCAAGTTTGGAAAGGGTATACTTCATTGCCAAGAGCTTCACATGCCATAACAACTTGCGCAAGTTACATCTCCTCCAACCCCTTGGCCACAAGCTACATCTCCAAGAGACTCTCCACATCTTCTTGTGAAACTCCATAGCCCAAGAACACATCAAGGTCACGACATATCCCTCCATCCATAGCCTTGGCCGCAAGTTCCATTGGAGAGTGCTTCACATATTGCGCAACACTAAGGAGGAGCTTCACCATACATTGCATAACACAAGGATGAGAGCACACAAGGGCCGCAAGTTTCAAGGAGGAGCCCAAGTCACCTAAGCCGCAACTTCCAGCTGTGAGGATGTGACGTTGGCGACGACATCCTGTCAGATGCTATCTGACCTGAGCTGATTGACAGAGACGTCTGTCGCTACACAAACTTAGTTTCTCTAAACTCTTTACTATTACTTTGTGTAGTTGTATAGATCTCTATAAGGGAAAATTTACCATTGCTACGTTTTGGGGTCTTGTCTAGTTGGTCTAGACAAGAGGGCTTGGCTAGTTGGGACTAGCCAATAGAAAGCTTTTACTAGGATTAATCTTGTTGAACACGTGTGTTGTGGGGTACTGAGAGCCTGGCAAGTGTAGAGACGTAGAGAGGTTCTCTAGTCGTGTTCTAGCTTGTGGTTGTACCTGGTACATTATTAATACTAGTATCTGCTTTGGGGGCTGGACGTAGGTCGTTGGGACGACCGAACCAGGGTAACTCTGTTGTGCATCTGTGTTTGCTCATTATTTACTCTGCATGTGCTTATAACTGCGTGTGATTGTTCGTGGGTCGCAGGAATATTTTTATTAGCCTATTCACCCCTGCTCTAGGCTACGATCCAGATCCAACAAGTGGTATCAAAACCAGTTTAGAGGATCTAGTCTAGATTTTTAGATGACCGTGAATATATCTGATTCTGCATTTGTTGAAGATCGGTCTATATCCCATCCCCCTAAATTTAATGGAGTTGATTTTGCATATTGGAAGGCTATGATGAAAATTTATTTAGTGTCAGTAGATTATGATGTGTGGAATATTTTTGAAAATGGTTATAGTCCACCCATTATTAAAATTGAAGACACTGAAATCAGTAAGCCTAAAGATAAGTGGGATGCCTCTGATAAGAAATGGTTTTCTTTAAATGGTAAAGCTATGAATGCGCTTATATGCTCTCTTGATAAATTTGAGTTTAATCGTATCTCACATTGTTTAACTGCGCAGGAAATATGGCATATGCTGGAGGTGACGCCTGAGGGAACGTTACAGGTGAAGGATTCTAGACTTGCCCTGCTGAGCACAGAGTACGAGAGCTTCCGTATGCTTCCATCAGAATCCATTTCAACGATGTTTGCGAGGTTCACCGACATTGTCTACAAGTCTAGCTCCTCGGTAAGCCATGCTCTAGCCTTGAACAGGTGAGGAAAATCTTAAGGGCGTTGCCAAGCTCGTTCAGGCCTAAAGTCACTGGCATCCAAAAAGCCAAAGATATATCACAGATGAGGGTGGAGGACTTGATATGTAATATAATGTCCCACGAGCTTGAGCTACAAAATATAGAGGCTATAGAGAAACCAGAGGCGAAAGAAAAAGGAGCAAAACCACTAGCTCTTCAAGCTAGAGAAGATGATGAAGATGAAGATGAGAACATATCGCTAATGGTCAGAAACTTCAGAAAGTTCATCAAAACAAAGCAAGAAAGAGCAGAAATGGAACACAGGTTTAATCGTTCTAATAACTCTAATTCTGCTAAAAATTCCTCTGATCAGATTGCTACTCAAAAGGTTATGTGTTATAAATGCATGAATAGAGGACACTTGATGAGAAACTGTCCACAAGAAACGGCTAATGTTGCAGAGAAGAAAGAAAAAGCCGTGGTGAGAACGTGGGACATGGATAGCGAAGATGAGGATGAGGAGCATGAAGTGGGTATGAATCTTGCTCTGATGGGAAAACACGATGAGGTAATTTCAGGTACTAAAGCTGAACTTCTTATTATTTGTAAAGAGATGCAAGATAAAATTGTAGAGCTAGAATCCACCACAGATGACTATAAGAGATAGTAACTTTGAATTGCAACAAGAAAACTGTGATTTCTTTAAGAAATTGAAAGCCTGAAAGAAGAACTTGTTGCATGTAACGCTACTATTAATTTGCTGAAAAGGTGGAAAGCTCACATGCCTGAAAATACTGAATGTCTCTCTTGTCCATCTTGATAAATGAGATTCGCATGCATAAGCAAGATCTGATTAAACTTAAAATTGAAAATGAATTTCTTACTAAAAAGATTAGTGTGCTAAATCATGAGCTTAAAGAAAAAATAATTGCTTTTGAAAAGAAAGAAGAGGAAAACAATAGATCTTTCTTTAGTAAATACACTTTGATTGTGAATGAGAATTCTATCTTGAAATCCAAAGTCACCAGTCTATAATTTTCATTAAAGTGATTTCCATAGAAAAACAAAATTTGGATATTATTCTTGGAAATCAATTATATGGCAATAATAGACATGTGCTTGGATTTAATTCTAAAATTGTTGAAAAGCCTAAGTATAAAAAATTTCACAATGTGCCTACCATTGCTAAAAATGTTTATGCAAAGTGCTTTACATGTGATAGTGTTGGTCACACCTCTTTTCATTGCAAATATAGGAACACCAATATTAAATTCAAGCAAATATGGGTTCTTAATCTTTGATGACTAACATGAGTGGACCTTGTTGGATTCCAAGGGCACACATAACATCTACCATGTAGGTAAGATGGAGATGGCGAGGAGCTATGAATTGAACGCTTCATTATTTAGCTCCTTAGCCAAACGATGACGCGAAGGTATAATTTTTTCTTTGAACTTAATGCATACCTTCTCATAGCATTTTTTTGTTGTTAGCATATTTTTTGTGCTTGACTTTGTGTTTTCATTTTGTGTGCTAGTTTGATTGATTTTTTGTGTGTTTTTTGTTCATTATAAAACAAAAATTAAAAAATGAAAAGGATAAAAAGCAAAAAAAAATGGTGCTTAATGTCTATCTTTTCCTTTGACTCATTCAAGTGATATTAATGAATGATAATTCATATCCATGTAGAAATCATTGTATTATTGTTTTAGCTACATGCACATGTTAGAATTCCTAAATAGCCATGACATGTTTAATGAATTGAATAACATGATTTCTACAACTACACTTTCACTTCCACTAGTATTGAATATTGTTGCACAATTGGAGATTCTTTTATGAATATTGGAAAGTGAATGTAGGATGCATAATAACTGAAAATCTAAGGGATATGATGTGTATTTTCCATGGATAAAAATTGAGCTAAAAAGAATTGGTTTTCATGTTATAAAAAATGAAAAGTAAAGTAAATTGCTCCATATGTAAAATGGATACAATTCATGGCAAGTATACTACCCACGAGTATTCAACATATGCTTTGTGGGTAATCTTTAACGTTGGTGTTATACTCGTCAAGCAATGCCACTCCCACATCTAAGAGTCCTTATAGGTTATGTTTTGGGTTTTGGTATCTTGAACTCATTTTTAATGAGGTGGGGAAAATCAATACTAGATGGTTTAATGTTTAATGGAAAATGTGGATTGGTTTTGGTTGAGTTTCTTAAGAGTTTCTCCCTTTGTGCTTCAATTATTTAATCATCACACTTACACAATGGTGTAGAAGTCTACGTTACACTTTTCATTGAATTTGAAGTGCTTATTCAAAGAAAAATAACATGCAAGTGTTAGTTGTAATTTATAATACTCTATTTTTAATGTGACATGAATTAGACTTCATTTATACACTTTTGATGATAACAAAAGGGGGAGAAAATAGTGAGAAAGATTTGACTGTTTTGGTGTGTGCATTAATGCTTACATATTCATATATGAATATTGGTTTAAGGGAGAGCGTTAATGAACAATGAAATTGTGCATATTGAATATCTTAATGAACACATGAAATATTGTTCTAGGGGGAGCATGAAAAAAGGGGGAGCATGCATACATGTTTGAATGTTTGAAACATCATTGTTGCATGCTTGTATGTTTCACATCATTGCCATACTTGCTGCATATTGCATACATCCTCCATCTTCACACTTCAAACACATATGTCACAATGAAATCATTTGAATCGTTATTGCTCAAATCTTATATTGGTTTGTCATCATCAAAAGGGAGAAATTGTAGGATACAATGTGTTGTTGGATACAACAATTGATGACTTCGTGTTTGATGATAACAAACGTGTGTGAACGATTTAATGTGTGTGCTAAGTGTTTTCAGGAATGGCACTCTCGCGAATACTCAAAAAGAGATTAGCCAAAAGTGATGGAGGAATTGCTATACACACTTCAAGTGGACTAAGTCAAAGATGGAGAATATGGCCACAACAATTGGACTAAGTCAAAGATGAGAAGATATGGAGCAAATCAATTCAAATCCATATTTGAATTGATTCAAATCACTTGGTGCAACATTCAAATCCTAATGCCATGCAAATTTGAGACTTGGTCAAAGATGGAGAGATATGGAGAATCTCATGCAAATCAAAGGTGATTAAATGAGATCTAATTCAAATCCTATAGGTACACAAATTGAATTCCAGATCCATTCAAATTCAAACTCCATATCCTAAGGGATTTATTCAAATCTTAATAACATTAGGATTCCTTCCAATCTCCATCTAATATGAGATTCTAATTGATTATATCATATCCCCTCTTCTCCTATATAAACCCATATTTCAAGAGAGAGTTTTTGGGGAGAGAGAGGCACGCAACCAAAGGAGGAAAATTGGTCCAAAACCCTAGCCATCCCATCTCCAAGGCCAAAAGCTTCATTGTCCAAGCACCTTGCCAAAGTCTCATTTCCAAGCTCCCTCACACATTATGCAAGACAACCATCTTCATATTGCCGCAAGTTTGCAAAGGGTATACGTCATTGCCAAGAGCTTCACATGCCATAACAACTTGCGCAAGTTACATCTCCTCCAAGCCCTTGGCCGCAAGCTACATCTCCAAGAGACCCTCCACATCTTCTTGTGAAACTCCATAGCCCAAGAACACATCAAGGTCACAACATATCCCTCCATCCATAGCCTTGGCCGCAAGTTCCATTGGAGAGTGCTTCACATATTGCACAACACTAAGGAGGAGCTTCACCATACATTGCGCAACACAAGGATGAGAGCACACAAGGGCCGCAAGTTTCAAGGAGGAGCCCAAGTCACCTAGGCCGCAACTTCCAGATGCGAGGATGTGACGTTGGTGACGACATCCTATCAGATGCGATCTGACCTGAGCTGATTGACAGAGACGTCTGTCGCTACACAAACTTAGATTCTCTAAAATCTTTACTATTATTTTGTGTAGTTGTATAGATCTCTGTCGGGGAAACTTTACCATTGCTACGTTTTGGGGTCTTGTCTAGTTGGTCTAGACAAGAGAGCTTGGCTAGTTGGGACTAGCCAATAGAAAGCTTTTACTAGGATTAATCTTGTTGAACACGTGTGTTGTGGGGTACTGAGAGCCTGGCGAGTGTAGAGACGTGGAGAGGTGCTCTAGTCGTGCTCTAACTTGTGACTGTACCAGGTATATTATTAATACTAGTATCTGCTTTGGGGGCTAGACGTAGGTCATTGGGACAACCGAACCAGGGTAAATCTGATGTGCATCTTTGTTTGCTCGTTATTTACTCTACATGTGCTTATAACTGTGTGTGATTGTTCATGGATTGCACGAGTATTTTTCTTAGCCTATCCCCCCCACCCCCCCCCCCCCCCCCCCCCCCCCCCCGCCTAGGCCCCGATCCAGATCCAACAAGTTTGTAGGGATATCAATCGCTGATCCTCTTCCTTCAGCATCTGAGGTTGAACCCTCTCATCCGCATCCAGACAAGCCATCCTCTCCTTCTCTTTCAGCTCCGTCGGCTGATCCTCTCCTCGTTCAGTTGAATGAGCAAGTTTCCCTGCTTGAAATAAAAGTTTCAGACATGGATCAGAAGCTTTCGTTCCTTCTTGAGCTAGTCTATAAGTCGCTTCACTATCACGGCTTTCTGGTTCCAGCCTCTCTCCATACTATGTTCCCTCCTTCCGAAGATGTTCACCATACTGTTGTTCCTCATCCTCTAGTTGATACTCAGACACCTCCTGTTGAGTTCACAAAGCCTTCATCTACTGATGTTCTGCTCTCAGTGCCTGTTACTACTCTCATTGGTCAGTATTCAGTGCCTGATCATGTGGATATCCCTACTGGTTCTTTCGTAATCAAAGCGGAAGGCTCATGTGTGTCCTTCTTGTAGCTCTTCCAGAATGGTATTCCATCACTCTGGCCGCTCTTCGGACTCCTCTGTCATTCAAATTGACTGATGTAGCTCTACCGCTACTCACCCTAGGACTTATTTTTGTTAGGGTTTGCGTATGTGTATGTATTTTTTTGGTTTGTTTGTTTGTACCTCTGAATGTTGTTTTCTTATTAGGAGTTGGTCTTTTTGTACTCATGGTATACTTTTAGCTGCATGATATAGCTACTCTACTGATGGATGATGATGTATGTATGATGATCATACTTCTGATGTACATGGAGTTGATGTTGTCGTTTGTACTCCTTGTATCTTTTGATTGTACATATATGATGATGCTTTTAGTTTATCATATGCTGCTTCACATTGTGTCTAATTTTTTTATGATGATTGTGTGTACATTATGAAATTTTCTCTCTTTGTATGCTTTATTATATACATGATGTGATGTGAGACATTTTTTTCTCATTTTTGAAATGTTGATATTGGATTCTCGTTCCTTTAGTCAACTAAGAATTCGTGTGTTGAAGAGCTTTTGGTATATATCAATGAGATGCACCGTCGTGATTTTTTCGATTATATTTTGGCATCACATTAAACATATATCCCATCTTTAGACTCTCATGATTGTTTTAGTAATTATTTAGCACTATTGTTGTCGTTTTTCTACTCCCATTTTTTGGATAATGCCATATGGGGAGAGAAATAAACATATCATAATTATGTGCTAAGTAAATTCTAAACTTGAATCTAAGATTGATGTTGCCTTAGATTCAGGGGGGAGTAAGATATAATGAACTTGGAATATAAAATCCTAGATTTCAATAGTTAAAACCATTTCATTCATTCATATCTTACATGCTCGCTTCAATTGATCTATAGATGCCCCTATAAATATTGACTAACTTGATTGGCATCTATGTAGGGGGTAAGTATTCATTAAGCACTATTATTTATCTTTTTGTTTATGTTTGTTTGTCATCATCAAAAGGAGGGAGAATGTTGAGTATTGGACTTCTCCCTACTTGGTATTAATGATGAGCAAACATAAATACTTGTGACTAATCCCCTATTTGCAGTTAATCCATTGCCTAAGCATATCATGAAGATCAATTAGCAATGGATGTCACTCAAGGATCAATCAAGCATGAAAAGTAGATTGGATGATCAAAGATGATAATTGAAGCTCCTAGAAGACTTCAAACGCATTCTTTGGATAGAAGAGAGGATACTACAAAATGTAATCTTTTTAATCTCTTCTAGTATGTAGCTTAGAAGTAGAACTATGTTGGAGCACACACACATCTTTATTTCTGTCCTAGGAAATCATTAGATCACATTTCCTAGACTCCAATTCACATTTCGCAAGCATGTGGATTTTGGGATTTTAACAGGCGACTACTGAACCTTTTGCCGGCGCTTGACTTCAAACATTGTGATTTGTTCTACAGTCGCCTGTTATGCACATACTTTATCTATTTGTTTTTGGTCTTTTATCTTTAACTCTAATCAGGCAACTGCTATACAAAAGACATGCGCCTATCCAAACTACAGGCGCATGTGATTTGTTAGTAAGTCGCCTGTCTCTCTCCTGCCCAAAGGTCACTTTCTTTTCCATACAGCCAGACGACTGATGTTGGATTGAAAGTCTCCTTTTCAAGGCACAGTCGATTGGTAATGCTTCAACAGTCGCATGTCGATTCTGTCTCTGCAACTCTGCTCTCTGGAAAGTTTCACTTATTAGTGACAGACGACTGATGTTGGTTTCACAGTCGCCTGCCCATGGCACAGGCGCCTGTGAGTTCCACATCAGTCGCTTGTCGTGTCTTCCCAAAACTATTGCGGCCAGTCGCCTGTAGAAGGGTTTTCAATCGCCTGTTAGGTTTACAGGCTCCTGTCTTTCCTTCATTAGTCGATTGTCCTACGTGGTAAGTTACCGTTTGAATTCTCACCTTCCCTCTGACACGGTGCAGTAGTCGATTGTGATTTCTTCACCAGTCGACTGTCGAGTGTGTAAATTCAATCCGTTAGCTTTTTCTCCACAGATTTCAAAGGGGTTTTTGGAGATTCTGTTTGAGGGTTTTGGGAAGCCTATAAAGAGAGCTTCTACTATTCCATTGAGGGGTTACTCATCTTCTTGATCATCTCTTGAAACCCCCTAGCTTGCATATTCAAGTTTTTCAAAGCTCTCAAATTCAAAAGCCCTAGAATTCTAATCTCATTCTCTCTTGCTCTCCAACCTTGAATCAAAGTGATATCCTCTAGGCAATTGGTAGGTGACAAGAGAAATGGCTTTTATCTCTTCTTGGAAGAGACTTCAACACAACAACACACTTGCTCCTTCAAGTTCTACTTCAAGGCATAGGTGATTATAAGTGTTGCTATTTCATTATTCATATCCTTCGATATTAGTTTAACTCTCAGTTTGTGAGTGGTTTTCTTGATCCCAAGTTGTGGTTGTCAAGAACATCGATTGTATTTCGATTTCACTTGTAGGGTTGCTACAAGTGGGTTTAAAGTAATCCTCAAATTAGGGTTCTAACTTGAGTATCTGATGGTATCCGGGTGGAAGGGACATAGGATTACCGGGAACAAGTCGAGAGTTGACTTGGGTAATCCGAACCCTTGAAACATACTTTGTGTTAGCATTGTTTCATTTTGGGTTTATTTATAATTCTGCATTTATTGTTGGTTAGGAATTTAAATTGGTATAACTATCGTTTAAATTTTATAAACACTATTCAACCCCCCTTCTAATGTTTTCCTCATATCCAGGGTCCTTACAATTGTTACAATTTTTTTGTTGCTTGTTTTTGGCTTTACCATTAGGGGGCATTTGTTAATTTCATCTTTAGGGGTATTCATTGGAATATTTAGATTTGTAATGGTTTATACTAATTTTTCCCTTATAGGCATTCGTTGGTTTTACCTTCAAAGGACTGTTTCGCTTCACCTTTAGAAGCATTTATTGAAATGTTTTGATTTATGATGGGTTGTTTTAGTTTTACCCTAAGAGACATCCATTGATTTCATCCTCAGTGGCATATTCCAGTTTCTACCCTTAATGACATGTTACACAATTGATTGAAACTAGTTTAGCTTTTTATCTTTCAAGGCTCGTGTTATTTTGCTTGATGGGCATCTTATTAGTTTTAGTACAGGAAAATGTAAAGGTTATGCTGGTTGTAGACCCAGTTAAGGGCACCAACCATGCTTTCAGTTAGGGATGTAACCCTCCAATTGTTAATATACTGAATATTATGTTATGCATTTCGATTGTATTTATACACGTACGTGTTTATGTATTTTTGGAGATTTTTCCTAATTTTTCTAAAATTTATAAAATAATAAATCTATTTTAAAATATATTAAAATCATTATTAGATATGGTAATGTGAGGGTATTTAGAGGAATACATAGTATTATGGTATGGCTACTAATATAATTAGTGTATTTATACTTTTTCAAAAAAATTAGAAAATCTTAATTTTGTGGGTATGCCACCTTAACCCATTATGTGTCATTCTCCTAGCCATTTGCACCTAACCATGCCACATAACCCTCCACTTAGCACACTTTAACTCTTGCCATGGTGAACTTAGCCATTTGCACCTAACCATGCCACATAACCCTCCATCGCATCTGATAACCGCCGTCGCCGCTGCACGTTTGAGGTGAAGCCGCCACCGTCTCTGTTGAACGAGGAGGAGAAGTCGAACCTGAAGAAGCCACCGCCACTCGTCGCTGTCGTCATGTGAAGAAGTGGCCGCCATTCATCGGAGAGCAAGTCACCGTCGTCGCCACCTCTGAAGGAAGCCATCGTCGACCGTGGGTCATCGGAGAAGTCGAAGGGGCTCGGAGCGACCGACTGATGTTTCTGCTCGGAGTCCTCGCTGTAGTTTGAACACCGGAGAGAAGCTCGCCGCCTGCCGTCGCCGAGGAGGTGCCACCGGTCGAAGTTGTCGCTGCTGCTGCTCACGTAGAGATCGCCACCGCACGGAAGTCGCGGCACCAGAGAGCCATCGCAGCCATCACCCTCGGAGTTGTCCTCGCCGTGTCGAAGTCGGAGATCGCTGCATGAAAATGCCGCTGCCGTGGATACATGAATTTGAAACAACGGCGGGGATCAACTCAAAGAAACGAAATCAACGGTGGAGATCAACCGTGGCTGCCGCATGATCTCGTGAGCGATCGCAAAATACGGCTGACGTGGCATCACTTATTTATAAGGGTTGCTCTGCACATATGCCTCCAAATTATTAAAGTTGAACTGTTTTGCTCTGCGCACCGACCGCTTGATTTAAAGGGACTTGCTGAGTGCACAGACCGGCCTTTATTGAGTTCTGAACTGCAACTTCTTTACACATAGACCATTGTGTTATTTGCAATCCAGGAGTCGGATTGAGACACCGTTTGCGTCAGATTGGAGCTGACGACGTGCTGATTGACAGAGACGCCTACACGGACATGAACTGAGCATTTCTAAACCCTTAAACTCTTTTATTCGTGTCTTAGAGTAACGTTCTCTGTAGGGGAAACTTTACCATCTTTGGGGACTATTTTGGGACTTGTCTGGTTGGGGCTAGACAAGTGGGACCCAGCTAGTTTGGGACTAGCTGGTAGAAAGCATTACTAGGATTGATAGTGAGAGGAAACACTGTGTGTGGGGTACTGAGATCCTGGCAAGTGTAGAGACGTAGAGGGTGCTCTGAGCGTGCTGACTTGTGGTTTTGTACCTATTGCACTATTCAATACTAGTATCTGCTTTGGGGGCTGGAGTAGGTCGTTGGGACGACCGAACCAGGGTAAATCTGATGTGTACTCTGTGTCTGCATTTTATGTACTCTACTGCTGCTATAACTGCGTGAGTTTGTTCGTGGGTTGCACGAATTATTTTATAAGCCTATTCCCCCCTCTCCCCCTCTAGGCTAGGATCAAGATCCAACAAGTGGTATCAGAGCAGGTTTTAGGATCTAGCATAGGATTGACCAAGAATAACTATATGGATAGTGCTTTTGCTGAGGGTCAGTTTGTTTCCCGTCCCCCTAGATTTAATGGAGGTGATTATGCATATTGGAAAAATCGAATGAAAATTTACCTCATTTCTGTTGATTATAAAGCTTGGCAAATAATTGAAAAAGGATATAAACTACCTGTTATTAAAGTAGATAATGTTGAGATTGAAAAACCAAATGACAAATGGGATGATAATGATTGGAAATCTTATTCTTTAAATGCTAAAGCTATGAATGCTCTCATTTGTACACTTGATAAATCTGAATATAATAGAATCTTACATTGTTTAACTGTGCAGGAGATATGGCATACTTTGGAGGTGACGCACGAGGGAACGTCACAGGTAAAGGAGTCTAGACTGTCTCTTTTGAGTGCAGAGTTCGAGGGATTTCGCATGCTACCATCAGAGAGCATATCAGAGATGTATGCGAGGTTCACCGACATAGTCTACAAGTCTAGCTCGCTTGGAAAGCCATATGATAGCCTCGATCAAGTGAGGAAGATCCTAAGAGCATTGCCAAGCTCATTCAGACCAAAGGTCACCGCCATCCAGGAAGCAAAGGTATTGTCTCAATTGAAGGTGGAGGACCTTATTGGTAATTTAATGTCCCATGAATTGGAACTGCAAAATGTTGAAGCAAGAGAGAAACCTGAGGAGAAAGAGAAAGCCATAAAGCCCCTTGCTTTGAAAGCTAGCGAAGAAGAGGATGATGATGACGACATATCGCTAATGGTGAGAAACTTCAGAAAGTTCATCAAGACCAAGCATGGGAGAAACGAAATGGCACCTAAGTTTAATCGTTCTGACTTTAATAATTCTTCCAAGCAATTTAATGATCAGAAATCTACTGATAGAATGCAATGTTTTAAATGCAGGGGAAGAGGACATCTGATGAAGGATTGCCCAAATGAAACTGCTCAGCTCGCTAAAGGAAAAGGAAAAGCGAAGGTGTTAACATGGGATATGGATAGCGAAGCTGAAAGCGAGCAAGAATATGAAGCCCATCCTTGCATGGTTTTGATGGGCATCCAAGATGAGACACCGTCAGGTAGCAAAGTTGAACTTCTTAAAATTTGTAAAGAAATGCAAAATCAAATAGTAGATCATGCGTTCACTATTGAATGTCTCGAAAATCAGAACTATGACATGCAAGTTAGAGATGATAAGGTGTTTAAAGAGAATGAATAACTTAAAATTGAACTTAATGCATGTAAGTCTACTATTGAAATCATGAAGAAGGAAAAAGCAAGCTTTGATGAAAATACTCCTTGTATTTCTTGTTCCTCATTATTAAACCAAAATAGCATGATTAAACAAGATTTAATGAAGCTCGAAGCTGAAAAAGAATATGAAATAAGAGAGCTTAAGGATAAATTTTACATGCTAGATAACGATCTTAAAAAGAAAACAATTGAATATGAAAAGAAGGAAAAAGAAAACAAGTTGGCTTTCGTTAGTAAATGCACGATGCTTGTGGAAGAAAATAAACAATTAAAAATCAAAGTCTATTATCTTGAAGTGGCCATTAAGAAATTCTCTATGGGAAAACAATCGTTGGACACTATTTTAGAGAATCAATTATATGGAAATAATAGAAGAGGACTTGGTTTTGTTCTGAAAAACGTTGAAAAGAAAAAATTCAAGAAATTCCATAATGTACCCTCTATTGCAAAGAACAAATATGCAAAGTGCTTTACTTGTGATAGTATAGGCCACACTTCATATTATTGTAAATATAGGAACACAAATATCAAGTTTAAACAAGTGTGGGTTCCTAAAACAATATTGGCTAACACTAGTGGACCTTGTTGGATTACAAGGTCACACTTAATACCTTTTATGTAGGTAAGGTGGAGATTTGGCGAGGAGCGATAAACTCAATGTCTCATTCTTTTAGCTCCTTCGTCAAATAGCGACGAGAAGGTATAATTTTTATCCCTCTTTGCATTTCATTGCATACCTTCATAGATTGTTTTTGTGTGCTTGTTTTTATTTTGTTTTGTGTGCTTGCCTGCATGATTTTTAATGTTTTTATTTCTGAAAAAAATAAAAAAATAAAAAAAACAAAAAAAAATTGTGCCTATTGAATACCCTTTATGATTTATCTTAAGTGGTATTGTATGAATGTTCAAGTCTATCCCTTGTAGAAGTTAATTCATTATTGTTGTAGCTACATGAACATGTTGTTCTCTTTTTAGTAGCCATGACATGTCTCATAAATTTCAAATTTGACTTCTACACCTACATTTGCACTTTCACGATAATTGACTTTTTAGTGCTTTTGGAGATTCTTTTGAAGAATAATGGAAAGTGAATGTAGGAATGATTAATTTCTGAATTTTCTAAGGGATATGAAGTGTTTAGCCATGAATCAAAATTGAGCACAAAAGAATTGCAAATGAATATATATATATATTTTTGAAAATTGCTCCGTATGAAAAATGGATACACTTCATGGCTAATACACAACCCACGAGTATACAACTTGTACACATGGGTAATCATTAGCGTTGGTGTATGTAACTCGTCAAGCAATGCCACCCCACATTTAAAAGTCCTCTTAGGCCATGTTTTGGGGTTTGGTAACTTGAACTCATCTTTGATGAGGTGGGAAAAATCAATCCTAGTGATATTCATGAAAAATTGGAAAATGTGGATTGATTTGGTTGTTTTTCTGAAATTGAATCTCCTCTAGTACTTTATTGCCTATATCACTACACTTACACAAAGGTGGAGAAGTCTTGTTATGAAATCCTATGAGCTTGAATGGTCTATTCTTTGGAAAACTCGTGCAAATTGCACGCTACATTTAATAATAGTTTATTTTTACCTGGAATATTTTTTTGTAACTTCATTAATCCACTTTTGGTGATTACAAAGGGGGAGAAAGAAAAAGAAAGATTTGGTGTGTCGGTACTATATGTTGAAGGGGGAGCTTAAAAATACATATAGAGGGGGAGCTTGAGAGAAGGGGGAGCATGCTTGTTTATCTTTCAAGTTATTGTACGCATGCTTTGTAATGTGTGATTGCATATTCCATACTGCATATTCCATACATCATATTGCATCACACCCTTCAACACACTACACACATCCATACTTATTACTCAAATCTTTTATGGGTTTGTCATCACCAAAAGGGGGAGATTGTTGAAAGCAATGATCTAGGATCTTGGTTTGATGATGACAAACGTGCCGTTATATCTGACGTGTGTGCTTAGTGTGTTTCAGGATTATGTCCCTCACTATTTGGAGGAATTGCTATTCATATAGCATCTTAGGAGAGGAAGGAAATGTGTGTGCAAAGGAGTTGGACTTGGTCAATGGAGAGCAAAGTTGGACTTGGTCAATGGAGGAGAGATTTGGCCAAATAAATTTGAAAGATTGACTTCTATCCTTCTCCTATTCAAACACCAAATAGATCTATTCAAATCCTATATCTTTCCTATTCCAACCTCAAATCCCTTAGTTTGTGGGATCCTATTTTGAGCCAAAGTCAACCGCCTCATCTCCCTATATAAATCTTCCTCTCAACCCTAAGAAGAGTGCGGCAAAAATCAAAAGAAAATGCTAGTATCAACAAGAGTTCACGGCAACCTAAAATTTGTGAGAGAGGCTACCAAACTTGCAGGAACAAAAAAATAGTTGGGCTTAAACATTTTTCCAATCTGCAAGCATCCCAGGGCAATAGATATTCAAAGCTTCAAGCCTGCATCAACGAATATCATCTCGTCACGTACCAATCAAAAAGAGAGGACGCACGTTAATTTTTTAAACACCAAGAGCCGGCCTTGTTTTTTTATCTCTCCAATCAAATCAAAGAAGTCGGCCATCATCAAGCAAAACACAAGCTTCATTAAGACACGGCAACATTCGCCATCGCATCTGATAACCGCCGTCGCCGCTGCACGTTTAAGGTGAAGCCGCCACCGTCTCCGTTGAACAAGGAGGAGAAGTCGAACCTGAAGAAGCCACCGCTGCTCGTCGCTGTCGTCCTGTGAAGAAATGGCCGTCGTTCATCGGAGAGCAAGTCACCGCCGTCGCCACCTCTGAAGGAAGCCATCGTCGACCGTGGGGCATCGAAGAAGTCGAAGGGGCTCGGAGCGACCGCCTGATGTTTCTGCTCGGAGTCCTCGCCGTGGTTTGAACACCAGAGAGAAGCTCGCTGCCTGCCGTTGCCGAGGAGGTGCCACCGGTCGAAGTTGTCGCTGCTGCTGCTCACGTAGAGATCGCCACCGTACGGAAGTCGCGCCAACGAAGAGCCATCGCTGCCATCACCCTCGGAGTTGTCCTCGCCGTGTCAATGTCGGAGATCGTTGCATGAAAATGCCGCTGCCATGGATACGTGAATTTGAAACAACAGCGGGGATCAACTCAAAGAAACGAAATCAACGGTGGAGATCAACAGTGGCTGTCGCATGATCTCGTGAGCGATCGCAAAATACGGCTGACGTGGCATCACTTATTTATAAGGGGTTGCTCTGCGCACATGCCTCCAAATTATTAAAGTTGAACTGTTTTTCTCTGCGCACCGACCGCTTGATTTAAAGGGACTTGCTGAGCGCATAGACCGGCCTTATTGAGTTCTGAACTGCAACTTCTTTACACACAGACCAGTGTGTTATTTGCAATCCAGGAGTCGGATTGAGACACTGTTTCGTCAGATTGGAGCTGACGACGTGCTGATTGACAGAGACGCCTACACGGACACGAACTGAGCATTTCTAAACCCTTAAACTCTTTTATTCGTGTCTTAGAGTAACGTTCTCTGTAGGGGAAACTTTACCATCTTTGGGGACTATTTTGGGACTTGTCTGGTTGGGGCTAGACAAGTGGGACGCAGCTAGTTTGGGACTAGCTGGTAGAAAGCATTACTATGATTGATAGTGAGAGGAAACAATGTGTGTGTGGTACTGAGAGCCTGGCGAGTGTAGAGACATAGAGGGTGCTCTGAGCGTGCTCTGACTTGTGGTTTTGTACTTATTGCACTATTCAATACTAGTATCTACTTTTGGGGCTGGAGTAGGTCGTTGGGACGACCGAACCAGGGTAAATCTGTTGTGTACTCGGTGTCTGCATTTTATTTACTCTGTTGCTGCTATAACTGCGTGAGTTTGTTCGTGGGTTGCACGAATTATTTTATAAGCCTATTCACCCCCCCCCCCCTCTAGGCTAGGATCAAGATCCAACAGGGTAAAGTCCAGCTCCTTAGGGTCTTATAATTTACTCAGGTTTCCAAATCACACCTATAATTGAAAAGTCTTTGAAGAATAATGTCCAAAAGAAATTTCCTTAAATTATTATCTGTGTTTGTTCATTTATCGTGCGTCTATTTCCTTTATGCATATGAGCTTTGCATTATTTTTCTTTATGCTCGGTACATGCTTGGGATGTTCCTGCTTTATATTTATGCATTATTTTGTTGTCATGATTATTACCATTAGCTAGACCCTTGGTTAGGTAGTAAGTTCTGATACTGGCCATCTACCTAGTATTATTAGAATTTCCTACTGGGTCACGCGTTAACGTGCCCCATTTACTTTTTCAGGTTTAGGAGCAGTGCAGCCAAAGCAGATTTGACTCAGGAGTTTACCTAGGGTTCGAGGTAGAATTGGAGCCACAGAAGATGATTGTATAGTTGATCTTCCAGGGGTAGTCTAGGTAATGAGTTGTACCAAGCGTAGACCTTTTCGTCTTTGTGGCTTTCTTTTCTGGGATTTCTCCCTTGTTCCCTTTGTACCCCGATATAGATGATGATGTAATGTAATAAAATGAATGATTTTGTTCTTTTCTACAGTGTGTTTCTCTATATTGTTCTTGTGTGATTTTGGAGCATCGTCAGTACTTCCCAGCACGTGTGTAGTGGCATATGGAGTTTTCTGTTCCGAGCAGTACTTCACTTCTCTCTCTTCGTCTTTCTTCTTCACACCCGCTGCTCTGGGATTACCTGAGACAGATTCGTACTTCTCGGGTATCCTGGGGAGCAGGGCGCATCAAGTGGTGGCCCACGCATATTGCATACTAAAAAGTCTTGATGCCTACTCCTAGAGATACTTGAAGCAATTTCACGACTCCTAGAGACACTGGTGCCTACTCCTGAATGTTTGAGACCATGTCCTTCAGAGTCGTGAAATTGATACGTTTGGTTAATTACGAGACAAATTCCAGTATCTTAAAATCTACAGTCAAGTCTTGATTAAGGCATCTGAAGATATGCTTCCTGAGATCTATATAGTTGACCAGACGTCTAGATGATGAACATCGGATGCCTGGGTTTTTTGGACCAATATATTCCAACTGACTCTGTCTCTCTCTGTCTGTATGACCAGATGTCTGTCACCTTTGAGCCAGACGACTGTACAGTGGACCAGATGTCTGGGAAGTCTTCTTTAGACATCTGCTAAGTGTCTATTAGACTGTATTTATGACCTAGTCAGAACAGTACAACAGCAGCCTGGTCGTTCTACTTCAGGTGACTCGTGACTGGTGACTAGGATTTCTAATGTTAATAGCCGTTTCCAGGATTTAACGCTTGGGATTTTTAACAGATTTTGGACAGAATTCAATGAGCTATTTAAAGGTCTTTGATGTCTTGATTTGAGAAGTTAGCCAAACTATTAAGACTTCATTCAATACACTCTCAAGTGAATTCAAGTCGTCAGTTCTTCACTAGAGCATTAAAGAGCATTCAAAGCCATTCAAGCTCATGCTCTAAGTTTCAACTTGTCTCCAAAGCTTTCAAGATCAAGCTTCTAGCATTCATTTCTAATCTTCTTGAGACAAGTAGTAAGTGCTCATACTCTCATCATTTAGTGCACATCACACACACCTCATTGACTCATTCTAAAGAGTATTATTCAAGGCATATGTTGAGAAAATTGTTTCATATTTCGGTTCTAATTTTCTCTTGATGCTTGAGAAGTTCCTCACGGTTGTGAGAGTAGTCCATTCCTGGGTTGTGGGAAGTGGAAGAAAGTGTATTAATTTTTCACTTATCAAGTTTTGGCAAGTGGGTATTAGTGGATCACTAATCACTAACAAGTTTGCTAGTGGATTGCTGGAGTAGGATTTAAAGGAGTCGGTAAGACTTGGTGAATCCGAACCAGGGTATATCGTTTGTTTGCATTTGTTTTTCTGTGTTTGTTGCTCTTTCTTTCTATTCCACACTAAGGTTGCATATGGGATCTTTAATTTGGCGTAATTTTCTTATTATTGTTATAAAGCACTATTCACCCCTAGTGTTTTCTCACTAGAGAATTCGAATCTAAGACAAAAGGGCACACAATTAGGTTTCACCTTTTCTTGTAAATTGAAATATCTTGTAAAGTCATGCTGCATTGCTAATTTTTTTCTGTGTGTAGTTTGATGTGTTTGTGATGTGTTTGTGTAGTCTATATGTGTAGTCTGTGTATGTGTGGGTGGGTGTGGGTAGTTTGTATGTGTAGTCTTTGTGTGTGGGTAGTCTCTAGTTAGTATGTGTAGTCTGTGTTTATAGTCTATGTGTGTGTCTGTGTTTGTGTCTGTCTGTCTGTCTGTGTCTATGTCTATTGATGTGTCCATATTTTTACATGTTTTTATCGCATCATTTCATGTCATATTCACCTACAAACTCCATATTTTCATATATTAACGCACTTCTAACACCATATTCGAGTTTTGTATAGCTTTTTGGATTTTCAGGAGCTTTCGAGCGAAATGGAGATATTTTGGGACATAGAAACATCCGACATGCCCGAGACATCATTGGCAAGGCTCCATGAGAGTTCGCCGAGGAATGGAAGAAGATTGGAGGAGAGGAGGAGAAGAGAACGAGAGATGGCGAAGATTTAGCTCAGTTTCCCAGGTGACTTGACCGAGTAGTATCAGATACTCGGCCGAGCTGACATGCAAAAATCGCACAGGAAACAACCCAGACCTACTCAACCGAGCAGACAGCCGACCCGACCCGAGTCACACCAAACAAATGAAGATTTTGAGGTTTTCTCCAAGGCACTCCGGCTCGACCGAGCAACAAAGTAACTCGACCGATCAGCTCACCTACTCGACCAGAGTCGTCAAGAAACAGAGCAGCGTTTTGGAGGAAGTTTTGATTTACTATAGCTCGACCAAGTAGGGGGGTTACTCGACCGAGTAGCCCGTATCAGCCAGAAGCAGAAGGTGCAGCAAGCAAAGTCTAAAGCCGACTCGACCGAGCAGGCTCCACTACTCGGTCGAGTAGCACGACGCCACCAGCCTAGTATATGGGCCCAAGTGCCTAGATTTTCTGAGATTTTGGGGATTGCTACCATATGTATTTAAGCACATTTTTAGCTTTATTTTCAGAGAGGAACTTTAGAGAAACTCTTAGTTTAGTTTTAATTAGGTTTTTTAGAGTTTGTGCCGTCACTATTTCTTGTGAAGCAAAGCTTGGATTTTTATTGCTATTTCGCACAAGGAATCTTATTTTTTTAATTCTCTTTAGATTACTATTGCTCCACGGCGCGTTGGTAACACTTTTCTAAACTCTCAATTGATTTTGATGTTTTCAATTGCTATTATGAATTCCATTGCGTCTATTGAATCTCGTGTTGTTATTTCTATGATGCGTGAGTAGTCCCATCTAGGGCTAATGGATTAGCCCCATGGATTTTAGAATTTAGATGCAAAGTTAGAATTTTTAGGTTGTGTTGGTATAAAAGGGAAGTATTTTGGTTGATCTTGCAAAGTCTGTAGGAGAACTCGTACTGAGATCGTGCCCACGGTCGGTGGAATCGTTGGCTTAAAGAGTATCATATAGGCTTAATTAGGGAGTTAGTGGATTCAATTCGGACTCGTGACCATGTCTGAATCGTGTCTTGATGGGATCCACAGACGAACTATATTACTAATTGACGGCTACCGCCATTGCGTCAATAAGAGCCACCAAAATACATCGAAGCTCTAACCCACGAGAGTGGCATGAGCTGAGATCATTCCGTCCACGAGAGTGGCATGAATATTATCGATTATTAATGCACGTGTCATGTGCGCCTGTCGTGAGAACGGGGTTAATGCGATACATTAGATTCATGGTGCTTAGAACCATGAATTCTACATCTTAGATGTGACAATCCCAATAAAGCCAATGCAACGTAAGAGTCTTAACCAAGCATCGACGTCTGACGATCCTAGTGGTGAGTCCTAAAGCCCTAGTCTTTATTAATTGTTCGCAATCCTAAACAAACAATCTTTCGAAACCGACTGCTACTTAAATTCTAAGATTTAAAAATAGCCCAAGATAATAACATCTCTACCTTTCATATGGGATCGATATCTTTATACTATTAATTAACATTGTAAGCTTGTGTAAAGTGCCGGAAATTTGCATTTGGGATACATCTAGCACTTGGCGTTCATGTCATTGCTAGGTGGCTTCTAGGTGTTAGTCACGGCCACATCAAGTTTTTGGCACCGTTGCCGGGGAAGGTAACAGTGTTACTTGGATTATTTTTCTATTAACAAATTTGTTAGCAAATCTTATCATCTCTTATCTTTCCATACTTTTTATTCTTTTACTACTTTGCTACTGACGGTATTTTTCTGAGTTCTTGTTATGCATGAACACTCGCCTTGGGAGCCTTGACAAAGAATTATTATTTGACCCCAAGATCGAAAAGACTGCACGCATGATCAGAGCTGAGAAAAGGAGTCAGACTACTCTAGGTCCAATGGCAGAGGGTAATGCTTCTCCTCCGTGTTAGGGTCCATCCTGGACTATATAAAGCCAAACTTTACTGGAGCTTCTTCTATCGTGAGGCCGCAGCTGGCAGTAGGAAGTTTTGAGCTGAAGACTAGGTTGATAAATTTGATGCAGCAGGACCCCTTTCACGGGCATCCTTGTGAAAACCCAACCCACCAAATTGACACGTCCTTCGCAAAGTGTGACATGATCCATGCTAAGGACGTGAGTGAAGATGCTATCAAGCTCAGGCTATTCCCATTCACTCTGAGAAACATGCCTCCTATTGGTTGCGAGCGCATCCTTCTAATACATTCACGACTTGGGAGCAGTTGGCTACCGCCTTTGTGACAAGTTCTATCCACCGTCTAAAACGGTGAGGATTCAACAGCGATCTCAAATTTTAAGCAACTTCCTCAGGAGTCATTGTACGAAGCTTGGGAGAGATTTAAAGACCTGCAGTTCCAATGCCCGCACCATGGAGTCGTGGAGTGGGATCTTGTTCAGAGCTTCTATAATGGGCTCCAACCAAGCACTAAGATGATTATCGACGCCTCCGCTCAAGGAGATCTCTTGTATAAGCCATCCGATGAAGCTTTATCTTTGCTGGAGCAAATGGCCGCAAACACTCAGCAGTGGGGTGACAAACTCTCATCTACCAAAGCCCCCGAGGTAAAAATTGCTACCCATATTGATAGTCTTATTGAAACTCTTTGCAAACAGGAAGCGAGGATTGAACACAGGTTGGACGCTATTCCAACCACTTCTAGAGCTCCAGCTTATCCCACACATGAAGGATATGCAGAGCAAGGCTATGCTCCTAATGAAGGACCCTATGATGGAGCAGACATGCAAGCCGAGCAGGTTCACTTTGTAGCTGGAGAGGGAAGGAATCAATGGCAACATCCGGCAGTGAGAAATCATCCCGGGTTTTCTTATGGCAACCCCAATGGAAGATTGCAACCTCTTTAGCAGCAGAGACCTCCACCACCTCCTCAACAACAAGGGCCACCTCCGCAACAATATGGGTTTAGGCCATCTGGGCCTTACAGACCACCTGGGTACAATTACCGTCAACAACAATATGCACCAACGGATCCAAAACCCAATGTCGAGGCAACATTGGACACTTTCATGAGCGAGCAATCCATGATAAATGCAGAGAATTCTGCTCGTTTTAAGGCTATCAACGATGCCATCGATGAGCTCAAAGGCCAAATGTCCCAATTCATGAAGATGCAAGGGAGATTGTCCTCTCAGCCGGAGCCCAATCCTAGGGCCCAAGCAAGTGCAGTGGTCGCAGTTACCACGAGAGGAGGAAAGACTACTGACACTGTCATAGTGCCAGTTTCTAGCAATTTGAGCTAATCTGTCTATTCATGTTCAAGATGAAGACATTTCTGCTGAAAATGACATGGAAAAGGTCACAGAGGATCCCAAGGTTAGATGGATGCTTCACCTTCTACCTTGCCTACCACCACTACGGCACCGGCGGATGCTACTACCACCTCCACCAAATCTATTCCAAAGGATGCCGCCGAAGACAAGGCAAGTCGACCTCCACCTCCATATCCCCAAAGGTTGGTACTAGCGAAGATGGAGAAGAAATACGCAAAGTTCTCTGAGCTCCTCAAAGGTATCCAACTGAATATCCCCTTTATGGATGATATCACTAAAATCCCCACATACGCCAAGTTCTTGAAGGATCTTATTACGGGGAAGCGTAAACAAGAAGAGGTGAAGCTCTTGGATAATTGCACCTCAGTTATTAAGAACCATCTACCAAAGAAGTTACCGGATCCCGGGTGTTTCACAGTGCCGTGCTTCGTTGTCGGCACCCCTATTAGTAGAGCATTGGTTGATTTGGGAGCGAGCATTAGTTTGATGACAATCTCTATCTTTAAGAGGCTAAACACCGTGACGAAACTCGAGCCTATCGATATGAGCATTCAATTGGCAAATTACTAAATAACTTATTTGGTAGGCATCACACGTGACATCATCCTACAGATATCGCCTGGGCTATGTGTACCGGTAGATTTTGTGATTATGAACATGTCGGAGAAAGGTAGTTCGCAGATCATATTGGGTCGTCCATTTATGGCAACGGCCGGAGTCTTGATTGACATCCGTGAGGGGACGTTATCTCTGAAAGTAGGAAAAATTGATGTCCAATTTCACTTGCAAAAGCATATAAGGGAACGCCCACTGTTGGAGGATGCTAATTACCTTGATCTCTTGGAAGACGAAGCCACTCATGAACATACCATGGAAGAGATTTCCAAAGATCAAATGAAGATGAGCTCGGACGACGATGGCAACATCTTATACAACAAGGCGGTGGCCGCCTATCTACGAGTTCTTGACAAAGAGCCCCTGGACATACACTTGCACCATCAAGAACCGAAGGCTACTATCTCCTTGGCCGCTGAAGGCCGACATGAAGAGGCACTCCAAATACCACCGCACGGGGATCATTGGGAAGCATGACGGGTGTATTTCGTATGCGCCCAACATCATTCATTGAAAATCTTGAGGGAGTCGAGCTTACGACTTAAAACAAGCGCTTATCGAGAGGCAACCCGATTTTCTTTCCCTTAGTTTTCGTTTTTCTTTTTGTTTTTCTTTTCTTATTCAAAAACCAAATAAATACGTATTTAATTCTAAGAAAAATACAAAAACATAAAAATTTGATGAGTGCTTCCTTCTATAGGTTGAACAATAAGAAGAGCGCGCGTGACGATGGAAAGAAGGAGAAGGAACTAAGAGAAGAGCACCTTAGAGAAATACAAGCTTGGAGGAAGAGTTATAGGTGACTCGGCCGAATAGCTACCCTACTCGGTCGAGTTGCAGGGAACTGGAGAAAGAAGGCAAAATAGGATCCAGAAATCAAACTCGACTCGACCGAGTAGCACCCTACTCGGTCAAGCTACAGTCAGAGCTACAGAAAGCTGGAGAGACAGGCAAAAAGTGGTTCTGGAAATTAATTACGACTCGACCGAGTAGCACCCTACTCGGTCAAGCTACAGGCAGATCCCAAAAAGATCAAAAAAGAGCACTCTATTTCTAATTCGACTCGACCGAGTAGAAACCCTACTCGGTCGAGCTACAAGGAAAGTCCCAAAAGTGCTAAAAGGGCACTCTGGAGAGCTTAATGGACTCGACTGAGTAGCTACCCTACTCGGTCGAGCTGCTGGGAGAGCAAAAGAGAGTTAAAACAACACTCTGTTTCAATTCAGCTTGACCGAGCTGAGTAAGCAGCTCGGTCGAGTACTAGGGCACAATTTCTGTGCTTAATTTCAAATTTTTATATTCTTTTTTACTCGACCGAGCAGCTATCACTGCTCGGCCCGAGCAGCTATCACTGCTCGGCCCGAGCAGCGACTTACCCAGCTGGGGCCCACATCTAAACCAAGCTCGATTCGGTTCATATTTATTCAAAGTCAGCTCGGGCCAATCCTAATCCTAATCGAATTAACCCCCCAAATCGCCCGAGCTCTCCCCTAACCTTGGCCCTAACCCTACTCGACCCACCCCCGCGTCGTCACCCGCCATGCTCCGCTCGAGTGCCACCCACCGTCGCCGCGACTCGGTTAGCACCGCCATCCCCCTTTCCTCACCCTCTCTATCTCTCTCCTCCTATCTCTCTCCAACTCTCTCTATCTCACATCAACCCCCTCCCCCCTATTGCTTTGGCGATCAACTGGAGCAGCACCGCCAACACCGCCCAGCGCCGGCGGTGCCACCAATCTTTTCTCCCCCCAATTCCCCCTGCCCCTTGCTCCGGCAACTCGTCGGAGTTGTGCGCGTGCCACCCGAGCAACCACCTGAGCACACATTGTGCTCGGGCCGAGCAGCCCCCCTTCCCCCCTTCTTCATCCATCACACCCCCATCTCCCCCCATCCCCCACCTATTAGAATCATCCCCAACCCTAATTTTTCCTATTTTTGAAACCCAAACCGGATTAAATTTCGAAATTGCCTAATACTATTTTCATATCTTATTGCAACTAAACTTGGAGCTTCTTCGTGGATTCGAGCAGCTGGGTTTGGATCTGCCTGGGGGATCGCTTGGATTCGAGGCTTCGCACGTGTGCATTACACTTCCGCTTTCGCAACTATGCTCGGTGTTAGTATACTCTTTCCACACTTCATTATTTATATTACCATATCATCGTAGTTTGCACTCTTGCACGATGCCTCCTCGACTTAGGCAGAGGAAGCCTCCGTCAGCGAAGAGGAAGGCCACCTCTGGTCCCTCCTCTTCTCGGCCAGCATGATGCCCACGGTGTTCACCTTCACCCACACCCACACCCGAGCCATACTTGGACGATTCGTCGTCCTTGTCCGACTCGTCACGATCCACTATACATGTGCTTCTAGCCATAGAGGCCCCACACACCACCTATACTACCACTCCTCTACCCCGTCCAGTTCCTCCACCACCCACCCTGAGGACGTATGATATCGTCTTCAGGGACGACGCTCGTCGCGAGCGTTTCCTAGCCATGTCCCACCGCACGATCGTCCCCACCCGCTTTGCTCACATCCCCACTCTCCAGTGCCTTGGACTCCTTCAGGGCATCCACAGGCTTTACCAAGTCATTGGTTTTGATCGCATCCTCGCCATCCGCGCCTGCACCTACACACACCTCACCCTTGAGGCTTTGAGCTCTATTGTCGTCACCCTAGCAGGTGATGGCATTAGCATCCGGCTTCTTGACCACGATGTAGTGGTCACACATGCCATGATCCACGCCCACTTCGACTTTCCTACCATCCCCAATCGCACCCTCGCCTTCTCCCCAGACTTCGAGCCCACAGCATTTGATGACGAGCAGTTTTGGCATCGCATCACTGGTCTGCGAGGATATCACCATAGCAGGGCGAAATCCTCTTGTATCGTCCACCCATACCTCCTCTACGCCCAGTGCCACCTCACCACCACTCTCTTTTCCAGGCCAGAGGTCGGGACACTCTCCCAGCCTGAGCTTTCCCATCTTATGGGGATGACTCGACTTATGCGCTTCCACCCTGACGATACCCTCCACCCCTTCCTACTCTCTGACTCATCGCACTCACTGTTTCATCACATCCTTCAGACTGCCCACACCGCCACCGATATCTGCTGTAGAAGATTTTTCACCATTTTTGCCCAGATGCTGGGCTTAGCGCTTTGTTAGTGTTGGGATGTACTCCCAAAATAATGTAGTTTTACCACAAGCGCACGGTCTAGTGACGAGCGGGTATCGTATCCACAAGGAGGTGGTGTTGGATCCAATCTATCTTAGGTTGGCTCGACTACTAAGGTTTATTGGTGGAGATGGTTATGGTATGATGTAATGGAAATGGTGATGGATGTCGGTGTCGATGATAAAGAAGTCGGTTGTGTATTCAATCAGATAAAAATGTCTAGGGCTCAGGAATCCCCTCTATGGATTTTCAAGTAATCAATGTGAGTTATAAATTACCATGCAATTAAACTTGGTTTTAAGGTGAACTTGTCGCAACTCTATGGAGAACCGACACACGATGTCGCGCTTTTGTAGGTCTATAGCAATCTAAATTAGAGCCTCGCTGTCGCACAAGCCTAACCCAAACCATTAGCATTAAGATCGACAATTATGTCCAATCCCAACTCCAGCTCGTTGTCGCACAACTTGAGTTCAGATCTAGATCATCATAGTTCGTACTCGTTCACCGTCGTGCAACGAATATGAGTATAGGAGAACAATAAAAATGCTACCTTTGGTCACTGTCATGCACCAAATCTAGAGAATTTCGATTGTAAACCTAAATCAAATATCTAGTTCTTTTCTTAGATCAAGATCCTCTGTCAAGCTCTCAATATCCAAGAGAAATCCATATGTATCCGTAATAAAACAATCAAGATCTAACCTTTCTAACAAGCCAATGTCATATCAATTCATAGATCTCACAAGTCAAATATTAGATCCATAGGGTTCATCCCTTTCCCTAGAACAACGATCAACCAAGCATAGCAATAATGATATAGAAATCAATAGAAAACATTGCGTGCATGTAAAAAGATATCAAATCAATGATTCAAATAACAATAACAAAGATACTTAGCTTTTATGAAGAAATCCAGTCCAAATACAAGCTTTTAGATCCAAGAGGGGGCCTAGGGCATGGCCTAACTTCTAAAAAAGTTGCCAATAGGAACTCCCCCTCAATGACGACTACAAAGTTCTATTTATATGTGCCCCAAATCCCTAAGAAAAAGTGGACCAAAATACCCAAAACACTAGTTGTAACATATTTTCAGATTTCTGGCCGCCAGCGCACTCGGTTGACTGAAAATGTCACTCGGTCGAGTGGGATCTCCTGCAGAAACTGCAAAAATCAGCATTCTGTTTTTTTGGTCACTCGGTCGAGTGGGATCTCACTCGGTCGAGTGACACTGATACGCAAATTTCAGCACTGCTACCCAATCTTGCAGAAATTCTAGAAAATTCATCCGACCTCCGTTTGGCATGTTCTTGGTAGCGTTAGAACCATGATAAAGTCTACCAAAAAATATCACCAGGTCGAGTGGCCTCTGAAATGAAATAAGAAATCAAAACAATGTGGATGTAGTGCGTAAATCTTGGCATTTCATGCGTTTTGACTTTGTTTCTTCTTCTTCTTCGCTCCAACTTTCATAGATCTTTCTTCCTTGTCTTTTGGCGCTCCCAACTCATATCCAAGGGTATTCTTGCTTGTCTTGCATCAATTATGACTTCATCTCTAGATTGCACCGTATTGCTCCAATTCGCTCCAAATTCCCTGAAATCAACATAAACGCTCCGAAAGTGAAATAGTTCCAACTATTCATTGAAAAGCGTATAAATTGGGATTTGGAGGGTGAAACATGATATGAATGTATGAAAATAAATGTGTAAAATACATGCATATCAAAATCCCCCAAGCTTACCTTTTACTCGTCCTCGAGGAAGACGAATAGAAATTTCACCTGGGAACGAACATAATAAAATGGAAAAGAACGCAAAGAAGAGAGGGTCGCTAGATTATTTCCTCAGATCTCATGTTATTCACCACATATCACAACGACTTAGAAAATAACTCACATGCTGCCATAGAGATTTTATATCTTATATAAATGAAGTACTTGAGAGTTTAAGATCGAATAAAAGGGATCTCTAGTATTCGTGCATTTAGCCTTTATCCCCATCATATGTTTCATAGCATCGAATATACATGACATAGGCAACACACTTTTCAATCCAAAGCTATAACTGAAGCGTAGAAATTTCACACAAGGCATACAATATAGAATAGAATAAAAATCAAGACATACTCATATCAGATCATAGGAAATTCCCGCAACTCAACTGTTTCGTTAAGTTTCAGGATTATCAAACTTTCTTGTTTATGCACAACTCCACTCTAATGTCATGCTCACTCATTTGGTCAAAAGATTTCTCCCCATAAGCTTAAATTGGTGCATCACATCCAAGGAATTTTTATGGATTTGGAATTTTGTTTTGGTTTTCCCAAAGCATATGTATAGGCTCCAAGAGATGAAAATTGAGCTTTTTCTTTGAATTTTGGATTTTGTTTCTTTTTTTTGTATGAGCAATAGAAATTTTATCTTTGATTTTTGGCCCATTTTGGCTCTTTGGCTTATTTTTTACTCTTTTGATCTTTTTGTAGCAAACTTTGTATTTGTAGTGAATTTTGGGAATGGATGTGATAAAAATAGCATTGGGGTGTAGAATCAAGAGACGTGTAGAGAATATAAGATATATGTGGAGAATGAATAGATATAACTCTCGGTTCAGCCAAAAGTGTGCACAAATAGTTCGGTAAGATAATACATCAACTAAACTCATTAGTAAGCATGGGTATTCCTAGTCCTATCAATAAGTAGTGAAGTCATGCAATCAAATTTTTCACAAATCAAGCATGCAATAAGAATTATGAATAAGAAACAATAGCATGGCTTCAGTTATGCTAGGGATGCATGAATCTTGGTGTGTTTCCAATGAAAGCATAGTAGACACTACTTTACACATTCAGTTTCAATAAGCTTCATGCATTTGCATTAGAGAGATCATCAAAAGAAATTTATCGCAAGCACTTATAAAGATTAAGATTATAAAATTCTCTAAGTAGCATGGCATGGAAAATAAGCATTGTGAAATCGGTGAACGCATAAGATATAACATTATAAAGAATTCACCTAGCAAAAGAAAGAAAAGAAAATGGAGAAATAAAAATAAAAGAAAAGAAAGAAAAGAAAAACAAGCACACAATATGATGCATGAACACACATAAAAGGAAAATAAGATGGAAAAATCGAAAAAATGATGCAAAAATTTGAAATTTTTTAAAAATCCTAAGAATAAAGTAAAAATGCAATTAATGCAATTAGATGGCATGGAAATGCACTCCTCCAAGCTTAAACGACACATTGTCCTCAATGTGATCATAAAAAGAAATAATGAGGAGCAACGATAAAAGATATGGGGGTGAGTGAAATACGATGACATGAATGTCATGAAATCCTAATGCAACTACATGCACATGCAATGATGCATGAGAGTGCCTTCCCCCAAGCTAAACCAAACAATCCTAGTCATTGATTAGATCAATAAAATCACGACATTGCAAAGCGTGATCAAGTCAAATGAATAAGAAAGTACATTAATAATGAAAGAAGTACTCGATGGGTGGTGAGCAAAAGGTTGACACATATATAAATATGAATAAGATGTCAATCAATAGCATATAATGGGTTTGGGTGTAAAAAGATTATAGTTGCCAACATTGGGGTGAATTTATTCTAACTAACTAAGGAAGCATTAAACCTATACGGTCCTCTCGCTGTCGAGAGGATTCGAGATTATTGAAAGCATAAAATTTTACACTATTTCTACACTATCACCTGATTCAAACGGTGGATCCAGAATCCTTAGATGTGCAGGTAACTGTTCCAACTGCACTTTTCGTGGATCCGCCAGATGAGTACATCCACGAACACCAACAAACTCCAGCAATACATCCTCCAGCATTCCTACAAGGACCCCACATGTACCCTGCAGAGAATAGGATGCATCAGTTCGCTGAAAAAAATTTACCCTCATAATAAAAGTATTCCAAAGAGGATCGTCTATAGAAATATATAAAATAAATAGTGGTGGACGATGCTTCCCTGGAAATAATTCAATATCCTCTTGTTCTGTGATAGCTATCTCTGTGGTGTCTTCTCTCAGCTGCTCAGGTAACTCTAGATCATAGGTGTGGACGTCCTCGACAGGTTCGTTTAGATATGACACGTCCAAGCATACCTTCGACCCATAATCGTACGTGTACTGCAAAAGGTACGACGTGTCAAAAATATTTGAATCAAAATAAATATCGAATGGGATACAGGATTCAGAAATGGAATGGGTAAAAATATCTCCCTCAGTGGGAGCAGTAGTCTCTGGTGAATGCTCCTCAGCTGGATGCTCAGCCTCAGTGGAAGGTAAAGGTGGCTGCGGAAGCTTAACTACATGTGGGCAAGACTCTGGATCTATCTCAATGAAGATATCCCCGTACATCAGTGCTACTCCCTCAATGGTAGGATCTAGCTCTACATGTGAGGCCTCCTCATCAATGTGCTCTGGCTCGACAGGGTGCTCTAGGTGCTCCTCCTCTGGCAGCGCATATGACTCAATTTTTGCTTCCTCCACTGCATCTTCGTCCTAAACCTGTCATGCAAGAATTCCGTTTAGGAATGTATAAAAATCTGTTGTCCACATTGTATAGCCCATAACACCTGATCAACAAAGATAAATAGCTGGAGAAAAATATCAGTTGCACAAAAGAATATAGAAATGATAATAATGGTGGCGGAGGTGAAAAATTCTTTTTGTTAATTTTATTTTATTTTTATTTCGTAGCATAATCAACCTAATTGTGACAAATTGGCACCCAACAGGAAACACCTCCCTGGCAACGGTGCCAAAAACTTGTTCGTGTCGGGATATACTCCCAAAACAATGTAGTTTTACCGCAAGCACACGGTCTAGTGACGAGCGGGTATGTATCAACAAGGAGGTGGTGTTGGCTCCAATCTATCTTAGTTTGGCTCGACTACTAAGGTTTATTGGTGGAGATAGTTATGGTATGATGTAATGGAAATGGTGATGGATGTCGGTGTCGATGATAAAGAAGTCGATTGTTTATTCAATCAAATAAAAATGTCTAGGGCTCAGGAATCCCCACTATGGATTTTCAAGTAATCAATGTGAGTTATGAATTACCATGCAATTAAACTTCGTTTTAAGGTGAACTTGTCGCAACTCTATGGAGAACCGACGCACGCTGTCGCGATTTTGTAGGTCTATAGCAATCTAAAGTAGAGCCTCGTCGTCGTGCAAGCCTAACCCAAACCACTAGCATTAAGATCGACAATTATGTCCAATCCCAACTCAAGCTCGCTGTCGTGCAACTTGAGTTCAGATCTAGATCGTTATAGTTCGTACTTGTTCACCGTCATGCAACGAATATGAGTATAGGAGAACAATAAAAATGCTAGCTTTGGTCGCTGTCGTGCACCAAATCTAGGGAATTTCGATTGTAAACCTAAATCGAATATTTAGGGCTTTCCTTTGATCAAGATCCTCTGTCGAGCTCTCAATATCCAAGAGAAATCCATATTTATCCGTAATAAAACAATCAAGATTGAATATTTCTAACAAGCCTAATGTCATAGCAATTCATAGATCTCACAAGTCAAACATTAGATCCATAGGGTTCATCCCTTTCCCTAGAACAACGATCAACCAAGCATAGCAATAATGATATAGAAATCAATAGGAAACATTGCTTGCATGTAAAAAGATATCAAATCAATGATTCAAATAACAATAACAAAGATACTTAGCTTTCATGAAGAAATCCAGTCCAAATACAAGTTTTTAGATCCAAGAGTGGGCCTAGGGCATGGCCTAACCTCTAAAAAAGTCTCCAATAATAATAGGAACTCCCCATTAATGACGGCTACAAAGTTCTATTTATTTGTGTCCCAAATCCCTAAGAAAAAGTAGACCAAAATACCCAAAACCCTAGTTGTAACAGATTTTCAGATTTCTGGCCGCCAGCGCACTCGGCCGAGTGAAAATGTCACTCAGTCGAGTGGAATCTCCTGCAGAAACTGCAAAAATCAGCATTCTATTTTTTTTGGTCACTCGGCCGAGTGGGATCTCTCTCAGCCGAGTGGGATCTCACTCGATCGAGTGACACTAATACGCAAATTCCAGCAGAGCTACCCAATCTTGCAGAAATTCTAGAAAATTCATCCGACCTCCGTTTGGCACATTCTTGGCGGCGTGGAACCGTGATGAAGTCTATTATGACTAAAAAATATCACCAGGTCAAGATGGCCTCTGGAATGATAGCAGAAATCAAAACAATGTGAGTGTAGTGCATAAATCTTTATCGTTTCATGCATTTTGGCTTTGTTTCTTCTTCTTCTTCGCTCCAACTTTCATAGATCTTTCATCATTGTCTTTTCGTGCTCCCAACTCATATCCAAGGGTATTCTTGCTTGTCTTGCATCTTTAATCGTGGCTTCATCTCCAGATTGCACCGTATCGCTCCAATTCGCTCCAAATTCCCTGAAATCAACATAAACGCTCCGAAAGTGAAATAGGTCCAAAAATAAATCAGAAAGTGTAAAAAAATTGGGATTTGGAGGGTGAAACATGATATGAATGTATGAAAATAAATGTGTAAAATACATGCATATCACGCTTCCTGCACGTCTAGTAATTCCCACCGGGCCTACACGCCTGACGATGGATGTGCTCACACGCATGTCCATCATCAGGCTCCACGGTGAGCGTCACATTTTAACTTCTAGGTGCCCACCTCGAGCAGTACCTTTACCTGCCCTGCCCCAACCTTACCCATATCGCCCTAGTCATGCTTGACTGGCTCACTCCCTGCATTTTTCCTATCCCACCATCCACATCCTCGAGCCACCTGGAGCACCAGTCACCAATGACATCGATGACTGGGTGCTCATTTCTGACGAGGATGAGCCTAACATTGCTGCCCTCGTGGCAGCCCAGCCTGCCCAGCCTGCACATCCACCCCTACCAAGGAGCACTTCTGTTCCCACTTCTGTCAGTGCTCCCACCACCACCACCACCCCACCCCCACTTTAGAGACCTCGGGGACTGTCCACACCTTTACCCCGGAGGTCGCTACCTTTGTCTCTGTCCTACCTGGACCAGATGGCATGGTTCTTTCTGCTGCTCCTGGTATCACTTCTTCCATCCCTTCGGAGCCAGCTAGTTCTTTCGCTCCTGAGCCTACTAATTCACCTATCACGGATCCCGTCACTACCAGCACTCTTCCCTCACCTATGGACCTCCTTACTTCCATTCCTACCACTCTAGGGTCCACAGTCATACTACCTGGCACCACTTCTACATCAACATCAGCATTTTTCTCTGAGAGTGTCATGGTGTCTGTCACCACTTCTGTTGCCACGATGTCTCCCATTTCTGATGCTGCAGCAGCTTCTATCTCTGCACCAGATCTCGGACCCATTCCACTCACATCCTCTTCCTCCAAGATCCCTGCTATACCACCCTCCCCTGACTTCCAGTTCAGACCCCGTGTATCATCTGCCCGTGGGCACCCTACGAGGGTGGTCTCTAGCAGTTCACGCCCACCCCTTAGCTCCCGCTCCACGGACGCATATCTTTTTGCGATGGAGACCGAGGTCGTCACCCTGAGGCATGCCTTTGACACCCTCACGACCTCGCTCTCCACTTTTTAGCAATCTGTGGAACGGGACCTCACCTCCATTCTCGATATCCTTAGGCATCAGCGTGCACCCACTGTCATACTTGCACCAGCCCCTCCTCCCAGGCCAGACCCTATCCCTTCTGTCCCTCCTACACAACTCAATGTGCCCCATTCTCAGGCTTCTGTAGGGCCTGTCACTCTTCCGTTGAGTCGATAACACCACAGGTGGAGACTTCTCTTGTCGACACACACATTCTCACACCTGTCGACACTCCAGCTGTTACACTATCTTCTGAGCACGTTGTCTCTTCTGTCTCCTCACCGGCCGACACACCCGTTGAGCCTTCACCTTCTGTACCCGATGTTCATATCTCCGATCCCCAGCAGTCGGACCCATCATCACCTCCAGAGGGTGATGCCGCTGCTTGATCTTCACACTATTTTTGCTCCCGTCACCCCTTATTTGTTTTTGTGCCCATCTGTCTATTTGGGACCCTAACCTTGCATAGCTTGGGAGATGACCATTTTTGCACCACATGTATACATTCTATCATTTTGCATTTGCATATATCCCACCTGCATCATGTCATCATTGGTATCATATGCCTGCCTGTTCATATTTCTGCATCCTAGGCATTGGGTCATGCATCTGCATATGCATTTCTTCCTTTATTTACATAGTTTCGCTTTTATTATTTTCCTTTTATTTACCACCCGCCCACCCTCGCCTCATTTTCCCTTCTTGCCAGTGTGTTCTCAGCAGTGAGGGCACTGCTGTGTTTAGCTTGGAAGATGAGCGCTATCACTTTTTTTCATTTTTTTTCATTTTCTTCCCTTTTACACCTTATTATTTTTATTTTCGACCACTTTTTTCACCGTTTCATTTTTTAGCATCATATTTTCCATGTTTGGTATGCTTGCATGCTTGCTTTTATTTTATTTTCTCCGCCTTTATTTTTCCCTTCTGCTAGATATATTCCGAATGATGATATCTCTCTTAGCTTTAGTAGCTGTCACGATGCTTATTACTTTTGTCATGCTACTTAGAGTATTTCAGTCTTACTATTCATATGCTTGCATTTATATTCTGTTGACAATCTCTGTATACTGAATGTATGCAGTAGTATTTAGTATGCTCATGTTGGATATGCACCGAGATTCACGCATATCTAGAATATTTGAAACATCTGTCTTTGTTATCTTTTTCACTTCTTATTGCATGCCTGCTATTATTGTGTGCCTTACCGCATGACTTCATTATTCGTTGAAATGAATGAAAATATCTGTGCTTGCTTATGAGATTAATTGGAGTATTATCTTATTGAACCATTGTACACATTTTATGGTGAACCGAGTGATTATATTATTTCCTTCTCCACATATCTTATTATTCTCTACATGTCACTTGGGTTCATCCCCTTTGTAGCTACATATACCGCATCCTATTCCCAAAAAACCCAAAAGAAAAGGTAAGCTTCAAAAGGCCCTAAAAAGCCATAAATGAGCCAAAATATATGTATATCTTATTGCTCCTATATTGAAAAAGAAGAAGAGTTCAAAAAGAAAAAGAAAAAAATATTTCCTATATCTTATTACTTGGAGCTATACAAATACTTGGGAAAAAGCCACAAAAATTCCTTTATTATTCCTTAGATGTGATGCCTCAAGCTAAGCTTGGGGGTGAATCCATTTGATTATACGAGTGAGTATGCCATTAGAGTGGAGTTGTGTGCATTTGTGGACATTTGATAATGATCAGACTTTGCGAAATATATTAGCTATGGAGATTTTTCATGATTTGAGATGAATGTATGAATGTCATGATCCTTATTATATTCTCTGATGCATGCTTGGTATGACTTTTATATGGTTCATTTATTTCTATTGATTGAAAAGTGCGGCACAAACATGTTTATACTAGACTCTATGAATTGCATGATGTAGATATAAATTGATTGCATGAATTTAGAGAATCCCTTCCTTTGTTCTTAAATGCTTGCAAATAACATGTTTAGCTAAGATATCAAATTCTTATTAGCATGTGATCTACTTTCGAAGCATTGTGATATGTCGTTATGGCTTGAGATCTGACCGAATAGTCTTGCACTCCCCTTCATCTTCCATTCTTTTTCTATTTTTTATTTTTATCGCCCGGTGAGCGTCGTATTCGTCTTCCTCGAGGACGAGTAAGAGGTAATATTGGGGGATTTTGATGTGTCCATATTTTACATGTTTTTATCCCATCATTTCATGTCATATTCGCCTCCAAACTCTATATTTTCATATATAATCGCGCTTCTAACGCCATATTCGAGTTTTGTATAGTTTTTTGGATTTTCAGGAGTTT
The DNA here is from genome assembly GCA_030789695.1 of Scilla litardierei. NCBI lineage: Eukaryota > Viridiplantae > Streptophyta > Magnoliopsida > Asparagales > Asparagaceae > Scilla > Scilla litardierei. Next base: position 58,137,159 of record CM061139.1, read on the forward strand.
TGGAGCGAAATGGAGCTATTTTGGGACATGGACACATCCGGCACGCCCGAGACGTCATTGGCAAGGCTCCATGAGACTTCGCCGAGGAATGGAAGAAGATTGGAGGAGAGGAGGAGAAGAGAACGAGAGATGACGAAGATTCAGCTCAGTTTCCCAGGTGACTTGACCGAGTAGCATCAGCTACTCGGCCAAGCTGACCCGCAAAAATCGCACAGGAAACGGCCCAGACCTACTCGACCAGCAGACAACCGACTCGACCCGAGTTGCACCAAACAGATGAAGATTTTGAGCTTTTCTCCAAGGCACTCCAGCTCGACCAAGCAGTGAAGCAACTCGACTGAGCAGCTCACCTACTCGAACCAAGTCGTCAAGAAACAGAGCAGTGTTTTGGAGGAAGTTTTGATCTACTGTAGCTCGACTAAGTAGGGGGGCTACTCGATCGAGTAGCCCGTATCAGCCAGACGCAGAAGCAGCAGCAAGTGGAGTCTGAAGCCGACTCGACCGAGCAAGCTTCGCTACTCGGTCGAGTAGCTCGACGCGACCAACCTTGTTTGTGGGCCCAAGTGCCCAGATTTTCTGAGATTTTTTGGGATTGCTACCCTATGTATTTAAGCACGTTTTTAGCTTTATTTTCAGAGAGGAACTTTAGAGAAACTCTTAGTTTAGTTTTAATTAGGTTTTTGAGAGTTTGTGTCATCGCTATTTCTTGTAAAGCAAAGCTTGAATTTTTATTGCTATTTCGCGCAAGGAATATTTTTTTCTTAATTCTCTTTGGATTGATATTGCTCCACGACGCATTGGTAACACTTTTCTAAACTCTCTATTGATTTTGATGTTTTCTATTTCTATGATGAATTCCATTGCGTCAATTGAATCTCTTGTTATTATTTCTATGATGCGTGAGTAGTCCCATTTAGGGCTAATGGATTAGCCCATGGATTTTAGGATTTAGATGCAAAGTTATGATTTTTAAGTTGCGTTGGTATAAAAGGGAAGTATTTTGGTTGATCTTGCAAAGTTTGTAGGAGAACTCGTACTGAGATCGTGCCCACGGTCGGTGGAATAGATTGGCTTAAGAAGTATCATATAGGCTTAATTAAGGAGTTAGTGGATTCACTTGGGACTCGTGACCATGCCCGGCTCGTGTCTTGATGGGATCCACAGACGAACTATATTACTAATTGACGGCTATCGCCATTGCGTCAATAAGAGCCACCAAAATACATCGAAGCTCTAACCTACGAGAGTGACGTGAGCTGAGATCATTCCATCCACGAGAGTGACGTGAATATTATCGATTATTAATGCACGTGCCTATGCGCCTTTCGCGAGAGCGGGGTTAATGCGATACGTTAGATTCATGGTGCTTAGAACCATGAATTCCACATCTTGGATACGACAATCCCTATAAAGCAAATGCAACGTAAGAGTTTTAACCAAGCATCGATGTCCGACGATCCTAGTGGTGAGTCCTAAGCCCTAGTCTTTATTAATTGTTCACAATCCTAAATAAACAATCTTTCGAAACCGACTGCTACTTAAATTCTGAGATTTAAAAATAGCACAAGACAATAACATCTCTACCTTCCTTGTGGGATCGATATCTTTTATACTATTACTTGACACCGTACGCTTGCATAAAGTGCCAGGCATTCGCATTTGGGAGACATCTAGCACTTGGCGTTCGTGACATTGCTAGATGGCTACTTGGTGTTAGTCACGGCCACATCAATATGTCTGTGTAGTTTGTATAGTCTGTGTTTCTGTGTGCTATGTTTGCGTAGTCTGTATGGGTCTCTCTCTCTCTCTCTCTCTCTCTCTCTCTCTCTCTCTCTCTCTCTCTCTCTCTCTCTCTCTCTCTCTCTCTCTCTCTCTCTCTCTCTCTCTCTATGTGTGTGTGTGTGTGTGTGTGTGTACGCGCACGTCCGTACGCGCGTGTGGAGTGTGCAGGTGTGTGTGTGTGTGCAGTATATATGTTCAGTCTGTGTTTATAGTCTGTGGGTGGGTGGGTGGGTAATCTGTGTGTGTAGTCTGTGTTTGTATCTCTCTCTGTGTGTGGGGGTAGTCTATATATATATATACACACACACACATATATATATATGAATATATATATACACATATATATGTGTGTATATATCTATTATACATTTGACAACGTTTTTGAATTCTAGGGCTGACTAGGACAAGACAAAGCACATATATATGTGTGTATATATACACATATGTGTGTGTGTGTGTGTATGTATATATACAGATATATATCTATATATATGTTAGTCAATGTGTGTGTGTGTGTAGTTTGTGTGTGACTGTGTCTATACATGTTCAACAGTTTGAAAGTCGCCAAAAAATCACATTTGGATGACACTTCAAAAACTGCCTATATCTAGTACTGATTTAGAAGACTAAGTTGGGGAAAAAGAAGTTCAATACAGTTTAAGGTTATTTTTGAAGTTTAATGTAATATTTTGAGAAAAATTGGGAAACATAAAACCTAGATTTTTTGAAAATTGGCATTTTTACCAATTGACTAATTTACTCGTATTTCATGAGCAGCATCTTTCCTGAAATATTGTGCATGAAACTACAAAATAGTAGATTAATGATGAATGTCTATTATATTGGCTTATTGAAGAAGAACATATGGTGGGTGAGCATATGTAGAATAAACCATTGAGAATAGGAGTTTCATAGCTATCGGTGTCCATTACACATCTATTGTTCCCTTTAGCAGTTGTTAAGCTCTCCATGGACTTTTACTCAGATGGGAAAGTCTACGAGTGCATCCGTTTTTACTTCACACACATACCAGGTATTTACATGTTTGCTTTTAAAAATTTCTTTTCATTAAAATATTGTTTTTTGTTTTTTTAATGTGTGTCGGCGATGATGATGATGATTTTTCAAAACAATTTATATCTTATTTTTGAGAAACATAGCATGGTGAGGTTGGATGCTGATGTCCATATTTTCCATGCTTTTACAGCATCATTTCATGTCATATTCACCTCCAAACTCTATATTTTCATATATTATCGTGTTTCTAACGCCATATACGAGTTTTGTATAGCTTTATGGATTTTTAGGAGTTTTGGAGCGAAGTGGAGCTATTTTGGGACATGGACACATCTGGCACGTCTGAGACGTCATTGGCAAGGCTCTATGGGAGTTCACGGAGGTATGGAAGAAGATTAGAGGAGAGGAGGAGAAGAGAGCGAGAGAAAAGAGCCATGGCCTCAGCCCAGTTCAGTTTCCCAGGTGACTTGACCGAGTCGCATCAGCTACTCGGCCGAGCCAACACGCAGAAATCACACGAAAATGGCCTTAACCTACTCGACCTAGCAGACAGCCAACTCGACCCGAGTTGCATCAAACAGAGTGACGATTTTGAGCTTTTCTCCAAGGCATTGTAGCTCGACCGAGCAGCAAAGCAACTCGACCGAGCAGTTCACCTACTCGACCCGAGTCATCATCAAACAGAGCAGTGTTTTGGAGGAAGTTCTGATCTACTATAGCTTGACCGAGTAGGGGGCTACTCGACCGAGTAGCATGTATCAGCCAGAAGCAGAGCAGCAGCAAGCAGAGCCTGAAGTCGACTCGACCGAGCAGGTACCGCTACTCGATCGAGTATCGTGACGCGACCAGCTTAGTTGGTGGGCCCAAGTGCCCAGATTTTTTGAGATTTTTTGGGATTTCTACCCTATGTATATAAGCACGTTTTAGCCTATTTTTAGAGGACTACTTTGGAGACTACCTTTAGTTTAGTTTTAATTAGAGTTTTGAGATCTAGAGAGTTTTGTGACGTCGCTAATTTTGTGAAGGCAAGGCTTGGATTTTTATTGTTCTATTGCACAAGGAATCTTATTTTCTTAATTCTCTTTGGTTTGCTATTGCTCCATGATGCGTTGGTAACGATTCTCTAAACTTTCTATTGATTTTGATGTCTTCTATTGCCATGATGAATTCCTTTGTATCTATTGAATCTTTTATTGCTATTGCTATGATGCGTGAGCAGTTTCATCTAGGGCTAATGGATTAGCCCATGGATTTTAGGATTTAGATGCAAAGTTAGGATTTTTAGGTTATGTTGGTATAAAAGGGATGTATTTTGGTCGATCTTGGAAAGTTTGTAGGAGAACTCGTACTGAGATTGTGCCCACGGTCGGTGGAATCGATTGGCTTACGGAGTATCCTATAAACTTAATTAGGGAGTTAGTAGATTCAATTAGGGCTCGTGACCATGCCAAGCTCGTGTCTTGATGGGATCCACCGACGAACTATATTACTAATTGACGGCTACCGCCATTACGTCAATGAAAGCCACCAAAATACATCGAAACTCGAACCCACGAGAGTGGCGTGAGTTGAGATCATTCTGACCACGAGAGTGGCATGAATATTTTCGATTCTTAATGCGTGGATCGTGTGCGCCAGTCATGAGAGTAAGGTTAATGGGATACGTTAGATTCATGGTGCTCAGAGCCATGAATTCCACATCTTAGATGCGACAATCCCTAATAAAGCCAATGCAACATAAGAGTCTTACCAAGCATCAAAATCCGATGATCGTAGTGGTGAGTCCTAAAGCCCTAATCTTTATCAATTGATCACAATCCCAAACAAACAATCTCTTGAAACCGACTGCTACCTAGATTCCGAGATTTGAAAATAGCCCAATATAATAACATATGTACCCTCCCTGTGGGATCGATATCTTTTATACTATTACTTGACATCGTACGCTTGCGTAAAGTGCCGGGAATTCGTATTTGGGGTACATCTACCCCTTGGCATTCGTGCCATTGCTAGGTGGCTTCTAGGCGTAAGTGTCAGGAGCATCAAGTTTTTGGCGCCGTTGCCGGAGAAGGTAGCAGTGTTACTTGGGTTATTTTTCTATTGACGAATTTGTTAGCAATTCTTACCATTTCTTACCTTTTCGCCTTTTTATTCTTTTATTACTTTTCTATTGACAGTATTTTTCTGAGTTCTTGTTGTGCATGAACACTCGTCTTAGGGGTCTTGACAAAGAATTATTATTTGACCCCGAGATTGAAAAGACCGTAAGAAGGCTCAGAGCAGAGAAAAGGAGTCAGACTATTATCGATCCAATGGCAGAGGGTAATGCTTCTCCTCCATGCAAAGGGTCCATTCGGGACTATATAAAGCCAAATTTTACTGGAGCTTCTTCTATCTTCAGGCCGCAGCTGGCGGCAGGAAGCTTTGAGCTGAAGACTAGGTTAATAAATTTAATGCAGCAGGACCCCTTTCACGGGCATCCTCATGAAAACCTAAACCACCATATAGACACATTCTTGGCAAAGTGCGACACATTCCATGCCAAAGACGTGAGTGAAGATGCTATAAAGCTCAGACTATTCACATTCACTCTGAGGGACAAGGCCTCTTATTGATTGCGAGCGCATCCTTCTAATACCTTCATAACTTGGGAGCAGTTGGCTACAGCCTTTGTGAACAAGTTCTATCCACCGTCCAAAACAGTGAGGATTCGAGGAGCGATCTCAAATTTTAAGCAACTTTCCTAGGAGTCGTTGTATGAGGGTTGGAAAAGATTTAAAGACCTGCAGCATCCATGCCTGCACCATGGAGTCCTGGGGTGGGATCTTGTTCAGAGCTTCTATAATGGGCTCCAATCAAGTACAAAGATGATTATCGACGCCTCCTCTCAAGGTACTCTCTTGGAAAAGCCATCCGATGAAGCTCTATCTTTGCTGGAGCAAATGGCCACAAATACTCAGCAGTGGGACGACGAATGCTCATCTACTAGAGGCCCCAAGATAAAAATCGCTACCCATCTTGATAGTCATATTGAGACTCTTTGCAAACCGGTGGCGAGGATTGAACAGAGTTTGGACAATATTCCAACCGCTTCTAGAGCTTCAACTTATCCCACACATGAAGACTATGCAGAGCAAGGCTGTGCTCCTACTGAAGGACTCTATGATGGAGCAGACATACAAGCCGAGCAGGTACACTTTGTAGCTGAAGAGAGAAGAAATCAATGGCAACATCCGGTGGCGAGAAATCACCCCAGATTATCTTATGGTAACCCCAACGGAGGATTGCAACCTCCGCAACAATAAAGGCCACCACCTCCTCCTAATCAACAATAAGGGCCGCATCTGCAACAATCTAGGGTTAGGCCATCTGGGCCTTATAGACAGCCGGGATACTACAGCCGCCCGCCACAACAACAATATGCACCGACGGACCCAAAACCCAATCTCGAGGCAACATTGGACACGTTCATGAGTGGGCAAGCCAAGATAAATGCAGAGAGTTTCGCTCGTTTCAAGTCTATCAACGACTCCATTGATGAGCTCAAAGGCCAAATGTCCCAATTTATGAAGATGCAAGGGAGATTGCCTTCTCAGCTGGAGCCCAATCCTAGGGCCCAAGCAAATGCAGTGGTCGCAGTTACCACAAGAGGAGGAAAGACTACCGATACTGTCATGATACCGATTTCTAGCAATGTGAGACAAAGGTCGTCCACTCAAGTTCAAGATGAAGATATTTCTACTTAAAAGGACATGAAAAAGGTTACAGAGGGTCCCAATGTTATTGTAGAGAGGGAGGCTTCATCTTCTACCTTGCCTACCACCACTACGGCATCGACAGCTGCTACTACTACTTCCAACAAATCTATTCCAAAGGATGCCACAAGAGACAAGGCAAGCTGACCTCCTCCCCCATATCCTCAAAGGTTGGCACTAGCAAAGATGGAGAAGAAATACGCCAAGTTCTCCGAGCTTCTCAAAGGTATCCAATTGAACATCCCCTTTATGGACGCTATCACAGAAATCCCCACAAATGCTAAATTCTTGAAGGATCTTATTATGGGGAAGCGTAAATAAGAAGAGGTGAAGCTCTTAGATAATTTCACCTCCGTTATTAAGAACTATCAACCGAAGAAGTTGTCGGATCTCGGGAGTTTCACGGTGTTGTGCTCCGTTGGCGGCACCCCTATTAGTAGAGCATTGATCGACTTGGTAGCGAGCATTAGTTTGATGTCGCTCACTATCTTTCAGAGGCTAAATATCGGGACGGAACTTGAGCCTACCGATATGAGCCTTCAATTGGCAGATCACTCTTTTACTTATCTAGTAGGCATAGCATGTGACATCATCTTGCAAATACCGCCTGGGCTATACGTGCCGGTAGATTTTGTGATTATGGACATGCCAGAGAAAGGTAATTCGCAGATCATATCAGGGCGTCCATTCATGGCGACGGCCGGAGTCTTGATCGATGTCTGTGAGGGGACGTTATCTTTGAACGTGGAAAATATCGATGTCCAATTCTACTTGCAAAAGCCTATGAAGGAACGCTCATCGCCGGAAGATGCTAACTACACTGATCTCTTGGACGACGAAGCTACTTATGAACACACCATGGAGGAGATTTCTAAAGATCCAATGAAGATGAGCTTGGATGACAACGGCGACGTCGTATACAACAAGGTGGTGGCTACCTACCTACGAATTCTTGACGAAGTGCCACCGGACATATGCTTGCGCCATCAAGAACCAGAGGCTACTATCTTCTTGGCTGCTGAGGGCCAACATGGAGAGATGCACCAAATGCCACCACATGGGATCATTGGGAAGCATGACTGTCGCATTTCATATGCACCCAACATCCTTGATCGTCATTGAAAATCTTGAGAGATTCGAGATTACGACTTAAAACAAGCGCTTATAGGGAGGCAACCTGATTTTCTTTCCTTAGCTTTTGTTTTTCTTTTTGCTTTTCTTTTCCTATTCAAAAACCAAATAAATACGTTTTTAATTCTATAAAAATACAAAAACATAAAAATCTGATGAGTTCTTCCTTCTACAGGTCGAACAATGAGGAGATCACGCTAAACGATGAAATGAAGGAGAAGGAACAAAGGGAAGACACCTTAGAGCAATACAAGCTTGGGGGAAGAGTTCCAGGTGACTCGACCGAGTAGGTACCCTACTCGGTCGAGCTACAGTCAGATGGAAAAAGCTGCAGAAAAAGTCGCTCTGGAAATCAAACGTGACTCGACCGAGTAGCTGCCTACTGGGTCGAGCTACAGTCAAAGCTACAGAAAGCTGGAGGAAATAGGCAAAAACTCGCTCTGGAAATCAAGTGCGACTCAACCGAGTAGTACCCTAGTCGGTCGAGCTACAAATAGAGCCCAAAAACGTCGAAAAAGAGCACTCTGTTTCTAATTTGACTCGACCGAGTAGCTTCCCTACTCGATCGAGCTACAAGAAGAGTCCAAAAGTGATAAAAAGGACGCTCTGGAAAGCTTAATGGACTCGACCGAGTAGCTACCCTACTCGACCGAGCTACAGGAGAGCAAAAGAGAACTGAAAACAACACTCTGTTTCAATTCAGCTCGACCGAGCTGAGTAAGCAGCTCGATCTAAACTAGGGCACAACTTTTGAGTTTAATTTCAAAACTTTAAACCTTTTATACTCGACCGAGTAGCTATCGCTACTCAGCCCGAGCAGCAACTTATTGATTGGGGCCCACAACTTAACCGAGCTCGACTCGGATTTTATAATTCGTAAACTACTCGGGATTAACCTTAAGCCAATCCAAATTATCCCAAGCTCCTCTCCCTAACCCTAGCCCTAATCTTACTCGGTCCGACCACCGCACCGACGTCGCTGTCGTGCTCCGCTCGAGCGCCGCCGCCTGTCGTTGCTCATTCCGCCTCCCCTCATCCCTCTCTCTGTCTCTCTCCCTCTATCTCTATCTATCTCTCTACACCCTCATTTGTTGCCGCCGCTCGAGCACCTTAGCTCCGGCACCTCGTCAGAGCAGCGTCGCATACCCCCCTTCTCACCCCCCATCTCCCCCTCTCTCTCCCCCCCCCCTCTCTCCCTCCCGCTATACCCTAGGCACAGCATCTCGCTGGAGCAATGCCGTCGGTGCCTCCAAGAGCCAGCGACGCATCCCCCTCCCCTGCCTTATCCCTTTCCCCTATCTCCCCTACCCTATTCCCCCCTTCCATCTTTCCCCCAAACCCACCCAGCCCCCATGGCTCTAGTGCCTCGCCAGAGCTATGCCGTGCGCGTCGCCCGAGCACACCCCATGCTCGGGCCGAGCAGCCCACACCATCCCCCTTCACCCCCTCTTCATTTCCTCTATCACCATCCCTCTCATCCTCCCCATCTCCCCCAATTTTGAACCCCAACCCTAATTTTTTCTAAATTTGAACCCCAAACCTTATTTGATTTTTTAAATACCTACTAAAATCAATTTGTTATCATATTGCAGGTACACTTGGAGCTTCTTTGAGGATTCGAGGAGTTTGGTTTGGAGCAGCTTGGGGGATCGTTTTGGGCCCAGACTACGCACGTGCATGCTTCATTGCTTTCGCAGTGACGATCGATTTTGGTATACTCTTTCCACACTTTATTTTTAATTACCATATCATCGTCGCTAGCACTTTCGCACGATGCATCCTCGCCTTAGGCAGAGGAAGCCACCTCCGGCCAAGAAGAGGAAGGCTGACACTGGTGCCTGCTCTTTTCGGCCGGCACGACACCCTCGTCATGCACGTTCATCCACACCGGAGGAGTACTTGGACGATTTTTCGTCCTCATCTGACTCGTCACGATCCCCCTCCCTCGTGCTTCTAGCAATAGAGGCCCCACACACCACCCACACTGGGTGCTCAGTTCTGATGACAACGTCGACGACTGGGTGCTCAGTTCTAATGAGGACAAGCCTGATATTGCTGCCATCGTGGCAGCCCAGCCTGCCCATCCATGCCCCACCAGGGAGCACTTATGTCCCCGCTTTTGTCAATTCTCCCATCACCACCACCACCGTAGAGACCCCAGGGAATGTCCACACCTTTACCCCCGAGGTCACTACCTCTGTCTCTGCCGTGCCCGGGCCTGAGGGCACGGTTGTCTCCATTGCTCCTGATTTTACTTCTTCCACCTCTTTGGAGCCAGCCAGTTCTGTCACTTCCGAGCCCACCGCCTCACCTATTTCGGAGGTCGTTACTGCCCTCACACTTCCCGCACCTGTGGACCTCCTCACTTCCCTTCCTACCTCTTTAGGGTTCACAGTCACACTACCTGGCACCACTTCTACACTAGCATCAGTGGTATTCTCTGAGAGCGTCGTGGTATCTATCACCACTTCTGTAGCTGCAACGGTCTGGTTTCAACATGCACAATTTTCCGTATTCACGGTAGTATCAAATACGTTCAAAATGAGTAAATGAATTTTTTTCTATTTTTCGGCACTCAAACCTTAAATTTGACTTCATATTCGTGATCCTCGTAATGATACGATCCCGTGGCTAATTTGTCGTAATTTTTCGGAGTCGTCTGTATCAAGAAAATGATATTTCAATATTATCGTTACTAATTACCTTAACTTACTTACTAATTAATATAACCTAATTACTAATTACATTAACCTAATCAATTTTTACCCTAACCCTGACTAACACATGGGAGAGAAACGTTTAATTTATGAGCTCCAGAGGGTGGTGTCGCAGTAGGGGGACCCATCACCAGAGGGTGGTTTAATTTATGAGCTCCAGAGGGTGGTTTAATTTATGAGAAACGTTTAATTTATAAACCCAGCAGGGGGACCCATCACCACCTCGAGAGGGTGGTGTCGCTGCTTGATCTCTACATTATTTTTGCCCCTATCACCCCTTATTTATTTTTGTGCTCATCTGTCTCTTCGGGGCCATGTCCTTGCATAGCTTGGGGGAGGACCTTTTTGCACCACCTGTATATATTCCATCATTTTGCATTTCATATATTCCACCTGCTTCATGTCATCATTTGCATCATATGCCTGCATGTTCATATTTTTGCATCTTAGGCATTAGGTCATGCATCTACATCTGCATTTCTTCTTGCATAGTTTCGCTTTTATTTTATTATTTCCTTTTATTTACCACCCGCTCACCCTAGCCTCATTTTCCCTTCTTGCCAGCGTGTTCTCAGTAGTGAGGACACTGCTGTGTTTAGCTTGGGGGATGAGCGCTATCGCTTTTATTTTCGTTTTTTTATTCATTTTCTTTCATTTTACACCTTTTTATTTTTATTTTACACCACTTTTTTCACCATTTCATTTTTTAGCATCGTATTTTCCATGTTTGGTATGCTTGCATGCAGCTTTTATTTTTATTATTTTCCCCCGCCTTTCTTTTCCCCTCTTGCTAGATATATTCCATATGATGATGCCTCTTATAGCCCTTAGTAGCTGTCACGATGCTTACTACTTTTACCGTGCTATTTAGAGTATTTCAGTGTCTTACTATTCATATGCTTGCATATATATATTTTTTTTGATCTTCGGTTGCGAAAAAGGGGTTTTCGCACGGTGCGAAAACATTTTTTTTTTTTGAAATTTTTTTTTTCAAAAATTCTTTTTTTGATGTTTAATCCATACAAATATATACCCAAGGGAAAATAATGGGTGAACCCGTTGGGCATTAGAGCACCCATCCACCCGTTACAAATTTAACGGTCTCAAAACGTGCGAATTTGATGAAATGCCTTGATCGAAGGCCAAATGACATTATTTCTCAATGATTATTTTTTGAGGGGGGTATAACAACATATAATGAGGGTGGAAAAAAGAATTTTTGAAAAAAAAATTTCAAAAAAAAACTAAAAACATTTTCGCACGGTGCGGAATGTTCTCATTTGAAAATTTTCCTCTATATATATATATATATATATATATATATATATATATATATATATATATATATATATATATATATATATATATATATATATATATATATATATATATATATATATATATATATATATATATATATATATATATATATATATTCTGTTGAATACATGAAATGAATTGAAACTAAATGTATGCAATAGTATTTAGTATGCCTATGTTGGATATTCACCAAGCTTCACGCATCATTAGAATATCTGAAGCATCTGCCTTGTTATCTTATTCACTTATTATTGCATGCCTGTTATTATTGTGTGCCTTACCGCATGACTTCATTATTTGTTGAAATGAATGAAAATATCCATGCTTGTTTATGAGTTTAGTTGGAGTATTATCTTATTGAACCATTGTGCACATCTTATAAGTGAACCGAGTGATTATATCATTTCGTTCTCCATATATCTTATTATTCTCTACATGTCACTTGGGTTCACCCCCCTTTGCAGCTACTTATACCGCATCCTATTCCAAAAAATCCCAAAAGAAAAGGTTAGCTTCAAAAGGCCCCAAAAAACCAAAGAGGAGCCAAAAATACATGTATATCCTATTGCTCCTACAGAAAGAAAAAAAAGAGAGTTCAACTGAAAAAAGAAACAAAAAGTTCAAAAACCAAAAGGAAAGGAAAATTATTTCTCTACTTTCATTTTTGGAGCTACACAAAATACTTGGGAAAAAGCCACAAATTCCTTTATTATTCCTTAGATGTGATGCCTCAAGCTAAGTTTGTGAGTGTGAATCCATTTGATTATACGAGTGAGTACACCATTAGAGTGGAGTTGTGCACATTTGGGGACATTTGATAATGCTTAGACTTTGCGAAATATATTAGCTATGGAGATTTTTCATGATTTGAGATGAATATATGAATGTCATGATCCTTATTCTATTCTCTATTGCATGCTTGGTATGAATCTTATATGCATCGTTTATTTCTATTGGTCGATTTGATCAGGGGTCACCAACCGTGAGTCGTCGGTTTCCCCTGTGGTGTGGTTGTGCTTGGTTTCGTGCTGGACGTAGCTGCCATCCTCTGGGATGGTCAGCATTCGAGCCACTCCATCGTTGTGATGTTCCATATTTGTTGATGTGGATTACGTGGAAAACGATCGTTCCCACAGATGGTGCCAAATGTTTCGGAGTGTTTTCTCACTGCTGGTTGGTAGTTTGGAGGTCTAGGATGGCGGTTTCCTCGAAGGCCGACAGGCCAACGATGTACCGGACGGCGGCGTTGGGCCTCAATTCCCCGGGCTCGCTTATGGGGCCTTTTGGGCTCGTGCCCAGTTCAGCCTCTTGGTCTTGGGGCTGGACCGTCTTTCTTCGGCCCATTCGGGGGGTCGTATTAATGAGTTTGAATCATCCCATGTGGTAGCCAATTCCTTTTACTTTAATCCTTTTCAATTTTTTGAAGTTGCTTCTCTTAAATTTCAATTTGAGACACTCATTTTTTATATGCACTAGTTTGTTACAATGAAAGCATAAGATAAGTTATTGGTTGAGTTAACATTAGACATGTACTTGCTTTTAAGAAAATTTTAAATTTCCATATATGAATATCGGTTTCTTCTGCTTCTTCTTCATCTGAATCTTCAATATTTAAAGAAGCATGTAATGCGATGGATTTAATTTTTGAGATTTCTTCTTGTCTCATGTCCTTTAGTTGTACTTCATATGCCATGAGGTTCACGATCAAGTCTTCCATGGTCTAGGTTGAAAGATTATTACCTCTTTGATTACTGTCATTTTCTTCTCCTATTCGGGAGTGAAGGAAGGAAGAGACTTCTGGACCCTCTTAGATTGAGAGTAAGTTTTTTTCAAGGTTGTAAAAAACGCTAGGCGCTAGGCGTTCGGATTGCGAGCGCCTAGCGCCCAGAGCATTAATCGGGGATTAATCGGGGATTAATCGGCCTAGGCGGATTTGCAGTTTTTAATTATTTTATTTATTTTTATATAATATATTTATGTTTATATATATATATATATATTATTTAAAATACATCAAATATTTAATACATACTAAATCAAATCCACTTTACCTACTTTAGAGTATGTGTGTGCAATAAAATAAAATTTAAAAGACACTCTTGTGCAATTAAGCCATTTACCAAAAACGCCCAGAAACCGGCCAAAAACCGCCTATGAACCGCCCAGGAACCGCCCAGAACCGCCTAGGAACCGCCCAGAGCGCCCAGACACCGCCCAGAACGCTTAGACGGCCGATTAATCCCAAAAACGCCCAGATTGACCGCCCAGGCCATAATCGGGGCGTTTACTGGCCGCCTAGCGCCTAGGCGCCGCCTAGGCGGCCTAGGCCGATTTTTAGAACACTGGTTTTTTTTCCAATGCAACGAGTGAATTTGTAATGTCTGTGAGATGCGTATACGTCTTCGAGATTATTTCTTTATTTTGAACAACTTAAGCTTGTAAACAAGTACATGAATTTTATATTCTTTAACCATAATTGTTCTTTAGTGAGTTACCTCAAGAGTGTGCCAAATTTGATGCACCGATATAATAGTTGTCACACAATTGAATTCGTTGTTATCCATGACGCAGAATAAGACATTCGTGGCCTCAGAGGCAAGGGTTGCCGAAACTTTCTCAGAATCCTTTGAAAGAATGGAGTGGTTAGTTTGCTATAAGGTGTCTCTATGATGTTCCAAATATTGTAGTTGATAGACTATAGATATATCATATTTCTTCTCTTCCCGTAGCTGTATTTTGAATATTTGAACAATGGTGATCCTGTTGCGGAGTGGCCTGATCGGCCCCGGATATACACCCGGAGAACGATTGTAGTTTTACCGCAAGCGCACGGTCAAGTGGCGAGCGGGTATCGAACACGAGGAGGTGATGTTAGTTCCAATCTATCCTAGGTTGGCTCGACTACGAATGTTTTATTGGTGGAGATGGGTATGGTATGATGTAATGACAATGGTGATGGATGTCGGTGTTGGGGATAGAGATGTTGGTCAAATATCGATTCAAATACAATATAATAAAAGTGTCTAGGGCTAGGAAATTCCCACTACGGATCGTCATACCTCTCTGTGAATCGTGAATCTCAATATTACTAGACTTGTGTTGAGGTGAACTAGTCGTAACTGAATATAGAACCAAGCTCATGCTCTCGCGCTATTGCCGGTCTATAGCAACCTAGATTAGGGCCCACTCTCGTGCAAACCCTATCCTAAGCCACTAGCATGAAGATCGACATCATCGTCCAATCACACCTCGAGCCCACTCTCGTGCAAACTCGAGGTACGATCTAGGTTGTGATAGTTCGTATTCGTCCAATCTCTTGCAAACGAATATTGGTATAGATTTACAATTAAAATCCTAGCTTTGGTCCAATCTCTTGCAAACCAAGTCTAGAGAATCTCGATTATAAACCTAAATCGAATATATAGGCCTTCCCATCGATTAGAATCCAATCTCTTGCAAACCCCAACGATGGAAATCCCTAGCTATCTGTAATAAATCGATCACAACCTAACCTCCTAGTAATTCTAGCAATTTAGAAATTCATTTATCACAAATCTGAAATTAGATCCATAGGGTTCATCCCCATGCCCTAGAACAACAAATCTACTCAAGCATAGCAATAATGATATGAGAATCAATAAAAATCATTGCTTGCATACAAAAAGATAGAAAAACAAAGATTCAAATAACAAGAACAAAATACTTAGCTTTGATGAAGATCTTCAATCCAAATACAAGCTTTTAGATCCAAGAGGGGGCCTAGGGCATGGCCTCACCTCTAAAATAATCCCTAAGAAAACATGTGGGAACCCCCTCTAATGATGGCTACAAACCCCTTATATAGCCCCCAAAAAACTCTAGCAAAAGCTGCCCAAAAACCATCTGAAACCCGCGCCCGAAACTGAATCTGCGTGTAACTTAAATTCTGCACCAGTCGCGACTCGGCCGAGTAGAAAGCTCACTCGGCCGAGTGGAAAGCTCACTCGGCCGAGCGGGAATTCCTGCAGAATTTCCAAAAAACAGCACTCTGTCAAAAACTGGCAAAAACTGGTCACTCGGCCGAGTAGGAATCTCACTCGGCCGAGTGGGAATCTCACTCGGCCGAGTGGAAATGTCACTCGGTCGAGTGACACTGACATGCGAATTTCAGCACTGCAGCATCAACTTGCAGAAATTCCCCAGATATCATCCGACCTCCGATTGACACGTTCTTAGCGGTGTTGGAACCGTCATGGAGTCTATTATCCATAAAAATATGAGAAAAATACTTTGACATCTGGAATGATAGCAGATTTTAAAAGAGTAGAAGGCTATCTGAAAATCTGGGCGCTCGTGTCATCGGCTTCACTCGGCCGAGTGGGATTCTTCACTCGGTCGAGTGGACTTCTCTACTCGGCCGAGTAGGTCTTCTAATGTTCTCCCCAGAATTCCAGAGAGTCGGCTTTGATTTCTTTCAGAAGTCCTGACTCACTCGAGCGAGTGGCGATCTCTACTCAGCCGAGTGGATGTAACCACTTGGTCGAGTGCATTGTGGCTCAAGATCCCTTCGTATCAGTTGTACTCGGCCGAATGCGCTTCTTCACTCGGCCGAGTGGGCTGTGTTACTCGGCCGAGTGGCCTGTTTCTGGAGTCAACTCTTCTTCTCCTCGCCTCTTCATCAATTCTCTCGATTTCCTTCTTCTTCCACTCATCTTCCAGCGCCGTTAGCTCCTCGATAGAGCCATGGGCGACCTCCGACACATGTGCAAGTCCTTTAAGCTCATTTTTGCTTCCGATTGCTCTATATTTCCTGAAATCCGACAAAAATAAGAAATAGTGAAAAGTAACGCAATATCGTCGAATACTCGTGAAAATCGCAATATGAGCAATCGAAATGGCGTGAAAACATGCAGAAAAAAGGTGTAAAATATGGAGCGATCAAAATCCCCCAAGCTTACCTCTTACTCGTTCTCGAGGAAGATAAGTAGAGAGACGAACTCGGGAGATGAAAACAAAGAAAATGAAATGAAAAGGAAAGAACACGAGGTGGAAGGGGTCGCTAGATTATTCTCTCAGATCTCAAGCCATAAGCTACACATCACAATAACTTGGAAAATACGATCACATGCTATAAGGATTTCATATCTTACTTAGACATGATACTTGTAAGCTTTTAAGAATAACAAAAGGGACTCTCTAAATTCATACAATCAATTCATATCCACATCACGCATTTCATAGAATTTATTATACAAATGTTGGCGATGCATTTTTCAATCAAAATTTATAAATGAAGCATATAAGATACACACCAAGCATGCAATAGAGAATAGAATAAGAGTCATGGTATTCACATATTTATTTCAAATCATGAAAAATCTCCATATCTAATATATTTTGCAAAGTCTAAGCATTATCGAATATTCTCATTCATGCACGTCTCCACTCTAATGTCATACTCACTCATATGGTCAAATGAATTCAACCCCCCCCCCAAGCTTAGCTTGAGGCAACACATCTAAAGGAATATGATAGTGGAAAATGGGATTTTTGCCTTGGTTTTCCCAAGTATTTTGTGGCTCCAATAATGAGATAGAGAAATATCTTTCTTTTTCTTTTTTTTGAACATTGTGTTTCTCATTTTTCTTCTAGGATTTTTGTAGGAGCAATTTGATTTGTATTTTTGATTTTTGGCTCCTTTTTGGCTTTTTGGACTTTTTGGAGCAACATTTTTCTTTTGTAGGGATTTTTGGGAAATAGATGCGATATAAGTAGCTTTAGGAGGTGAGCTCAAGTGACATGTAGAGAATAAAAAGATATATGTGGAGAAAGGAATAATGTAGCACTCGGTTCACTCTAAGATGTGCACGAACGGTTCAATAAAATAATACTTCAACTAAAACTCATATGTAAGCATGGATATTCTCAATCATTTCAATAAATAGTGAAGTCAAGCAGTAAAGTTTACAACCATATCAGGCATGCAATAGAAGGTGAATAAGACAATAAAACTGATGCTTCAGATATACTAATGATGCGTGAATCTTGGTGCATTTCCAACAAAAGCATACTAAACACTAATCAATACATTCAGCTTCAATTAATATCATGCATTCATATAGAGGAATCATCAAAAGAATATATAAGCAAGCACATGGATAGCAAGACTATGGAATACTAAAAGTAGCATGGCAAGGAATAATAAGCATCGTGATGGTTGGTAAAGCAATAAGAGATATCATCAGACAAAACTCATCTAGCGGAAGAAGAGAAAGGAAAACAAAGAAATAAAAAATAAAAGAGAGGAAAGAAAAGAAAACAAGCACACAACATGATGCATGAACACACATAAAAGGAAAATAAGATGGAAAATTCAAAAGATGATGCAAAATTTTGAAAAATTCTAAAAAAAAACCCTAAAAATAAAGTAAAAGTGCAACTAGGTGGCATGGAAATGCACTCCCCCAAGCTTAAACTTTACATTGTCCTCAATGTGATCATAAAAGGAAAAATATGAGGAACAACGATAAATATGAGGGAGGTGAATGAAAAATGATGAAATAAATGACATGAAATCCTAATGCAACTACATGCACATGCAATGATGCATGAGAGCGCTTTCCCCCAAGCTTATACTAAACAATCCTATTCAAATGACTCGATCAAAAATGGCATGGCTTTGCTAAGCGAGATTGAGTCAAACGAATAAGAATGTGAGTATTCACTTGAAAGAAATGCTCGATGGGTGGTGAGCAAAAAGGATGTGACACATCAAAATATAAAGAGGGCAATTAATATATATAATGAGTTTGGGATGTAAAAATTTTTGTTGTCGTCATATGAAATATTATTCAAGCAAATCTATACGGTCCTCTCGCTGTCGAGAGAATTCGTGTTTATTTAAAGCATAAAAATTTCTACACTACTGGATTGATATCACCTATAGCAAAAGGTGGATCCAGTATCTTTGCCGGAGCAGGCAATTGCTCCAACTGCTCCTCTCGTGGCTCTGCCAGATGCGTGTGTCCACGGACTCCAACGAACTCTAGCAATGCATCCTCCAGCATTCCCATTAGGACTCCACCTGTACCCTGTAGAGAATAGGATGCATCAGTTCGCTGCAAAAAATTCACCCTCATAATAAAAGTATCCCAAAGAGGATCGTCTATATAAATATATGGAATAAATAGTGGTGGATGATACTTCCCTGAAAATAGTCCAATATCCTCACGTGCTATGATAGTTGTCTCTGTGGTGTCCTCTCTCAGCTGCTCAAGTAAATCTGGATCATAGGTGTGGACCTCATCAGGATGCTCCGCATCGTCGTCAGACTCATCCCAGCGCACCTCTTGATCATATTCATATGCGTCCATGGGTGCTAACTCCTCGCTCTCCTCCTCGTATACGTCCCATCGTGCCGCTTGATCATATGTACGTGTATCCTACAAAAGGTGCAATGAGTCGTCAAAATCTGAATCATAGTAAACATCATACACTGGAGGGAAATCAAAGATAAATGGCGAATGAGTAAAGAGATCTCCCACAAGGGGGGCCAAAAGCCCTGTGGGATAGTCCTCTGCATCAGGGGAAGGATGAGGTGGCTGCGGAAGCTCTAATGGAGGAGGGTAGTGCTCAGGATCCTCATGAATGGTTGTGTCCTCGTCCCGATGCACGACCTCCTCGGTGATAAGCTCTGGCTTTGTGTGTAAGGCCTCCTCAAAGCATGCTCTGGCTCTGCAAGTGAGGCCTCCTCGTCAATATGCTCTGGCTCGACAGTGTTCTCCTTTGCCTTCTCATCAACTATCAATGTAGGCTCTCTCTGGAATGGTGATGCTGGCTGCTCAAGTGTGTCAACTTGTAGGGATGTATCATGTGGAGGGGAATGCCCGCAGGTAATCTGAAAATATAGTCTATTGATCGCTCCATATTTTACACCCTTTTTCTGCATGTTTACATGCCACTTTAATCGCTCATATCGCATTTTTTCACGATTATTCGACAATATTGCGATGCTTTTCATGATTTCTTATTTTTGTCGTATTTCAGGAGATATAGAGCGATTCGGAGTGATTTTGAGATCAAGAGGATTTGCACCCACTCCGGAGTGTCACCCAAGGCTCTTTTGGGGGATATTCGGCGATGGAAGAGAAGTGGGAAAAGAAAGAACGTCGTAGGAGCGACGAGGAAGCGAAAATACGAAGATTGGGCCTTTGCAGCATCTCACTCGGCCGAGTGAACCACCCACTCGGCCGAGCATGGAAATCTCCTCGCCCGAGTGGCATGAGAAAAGACACTTCAAAAAACGGCCGACTTACTGTTATTTTACAGGCTTTTGACGACTCTGACTCGGCCGAGCAAGAATTTCCCCTCGGTCGAGTGAGTATATCCACTCGGTCGAGTCACTCCCGAAGACAGACCCACGAAAAGTCCCGACTTACTGGAATTTTACAAGGTTTGTTACTCGGCCGAGTGACATTTGTCACTCGGCCGAGTGAGCTGCCCCGCCTGCTGCGTAAACTGCGATTTTTGAGCTGCGCCGGGGCATTTTTGTCACGAATTTCTGGGCGATTTTGAGGGGTATTTAAACCCAGTTTTTGCCCTAGTTAGAAAGAACTTTTTGATACTTTTTGCAGCCTTTTTGGAGCGCTTTTTAGTTAATTAGATTTAGGCTTTTTGAGAGATTAGAAAGGAGATTTTTGTTGGATGCTATTGGATTCTCATTGGTTTGTCTCTTTTCTTGTCAAAAACTCTATTTTTATTGATAATTTCTCTATTGCAATGAATTGTGTTGATTTTTCTATTGAATTTCTTATGAATTGCATGATGATTAGTGAGTAGTTCTATTGTCCTAGGACATGGGGATGAACCCTGTGAACCCTATTTCTGAATTGTGATGAATTGGTGAAATTCTTGCTAGGATTGATTAGGGTTAAGTTGGGATCGATTTATTACGGATAGCTAGGGACTCATATTGATTGGGATTTGCAAGAGATTGGATCACAATTGATAGGAAGCCCTAGAGATTCGATTTAGGCTTACGATTGGAATTTTCTAGTATTGGTTTGCAAGAGATTGGACCAAGGCTAGGGGTTTCAATCGTATCTCTATACAAATACCCGTTTGCAAGAGATTGGACAGGTAGGAACTATCTCAACCTAGGTCGTAGCTCGAGTTTACACGAGAGTGGGCTCGAGATACGATTGGATGATGATGTTGTTCTTCACGCTAGCGTCTTAGGTTAGGGTTTGCAAGAGATTGGGCCCTAACCTAGGTTTTCTATAGACCAGCAATAGCGCGAGAGCGTGAGCTTGGTTCTACATTTAGTTGCGACTAGTTCACCTAAGATTCAAGTCTAGCAATGATGTAACCATATGAATCACAACGATGAGATACGGTTCGTAGCGGGGATTCCCTACCCCTAGGCGTTTTATTTCATTGATATTTCCATCGATATACGAATGATTGTGACAATTTCATCCCAAATTATTCTTGAACATTTTGATAGCTAGGTGATTAGAAGAAGACACTGTCATTGTCCCTCCCTGAGTTCGATACCCGCTCGCCACTACGATGTGCGCTTGCGGTAAGACTACGAGTCGCTCGTCCCGGTTGCACGTGCACACCGGGCGACGATCAAGTTTTTGGCGCCTTTGCCGGGGAGGCGACAGTGTTTTATTCTCTTTACTTAGTATTTTCTTTTTTTATTTTCATTACTTTTATCTTTTTACTCCTTATTCGTGCTAACATTTCCTTTGAAACTCTGTTTTCCCTTGCATGTACACGAGATCTACGGCGAACCCCGAGGAAATATTATTTGATCCGGAGATCGAGCGTACCGTGAGGAGGATCAGAGCCAAGAGAAGGCACGCTAAGGAGGATGGTTGTATGAACCGTGTGGAGACACCGGAGGATCTAGCCGCACGAATGGCGAGGATCATTTCCATTAGAGATAGGCTTCGGCCTAAGACTTCTTCCACCACATCATCCATCGTCATGCCGGAACTAGCGGCAGACAAGAATTTTGAGCTAAAGACGGGATTGGTAGTATTGATGCAACAAGACCCGTTTCATGGGAATGCCCATGAAAATCCGCATTACCACATCCAACTCTTCTTGTCCAAGTGCGCCACTTTCCAAATGCCGGGTGTCTCCGTTGATGCAATCCGACTGCGACTCTTTCCCTTCACACTCAAAGATAAAGCTTTATATTGGTTGAGGACGCAAGCCGAAGGGACATTCACCACTTGGGATGAGTTGGCAAGCGCCTTCGTTGACAAGTTTTACCCTCCTTCCAAGACGGTGAAGATACGGAGTGCTCTCATGTCCTTTAAGCAAGGACCGCAAGAAACCCTCTATGAAGCATGGGAGCGCTTCAAGGACTTGCAACATCAATGCCCCCATCATAATATAGAAGATTGGGAGCTTGTCCACAGTTTCTACAATGGACTCCAACCGGGCACGAAGCAAATTATTGACGCAACCGCCAATGGAGCCATACTATCAAAGACCCCGGATGGAGCTACGGCCTTGTTAGAGGAGATGGCCTCTAATAACCAACAATGGGGGGGGACGAGCGAGGACATTCTTCGTCCTCTTTGAAGCCCACTAGCATTTATGAGGCCAAGGCCGTGGCGGAGCTTTCAACAAAGTTTGACTCTCTCCACAAGGTGGTGGAGAGATTGGAGAAATATATCACCGAGCCCCATGGAGCACCCTCACATCTATGCCGATAAGCAATATGAGCGATTGGCAAGACCAATCCCAAACCATGTATGTAGGAGGGGACAATGGAGAAGGAGCCTTGGAGCAAGTACAATATGTCGCGGGGAACTCCGGATATCGGGCCAACCCGGCCGCTAGAAACCATCCGGGCTTTTCATATGCAAACAATGATGGTGCTTTGAACCCCCCGCCATAACAAATTCCTCAAGCTCGACCTCCACCACCACAACCTCAATATCAACCGAGGGGGCCACCGCAACAAAACTACCTGCCGAGGCAACAAGCGGGACCATATAGACCCCCCGGGTACAACCAAGGTTGGAGAGCTCCCAATCCACCTCAAGCTCAACCACGATCGGACCACGAAGCTAGGGTGGAGAAATATATGGTGGAGCAACGTTAGATTAATGCTAGATTGACGGTGGGGCAAGAGTCACTAAGTACCGTCGTCGCTCAACTTGCGGAGCAACTTGCGTTGCTTAACAAGAACGCCCAACAATTGCCGGCTCAACCCGAGCCCAATCCGCGGAGCAACACCGGACACATCAATGCGGTGGTTGCGGTTACAACAAGGGGCGGGAAGGATACCACTCCCGCTATGACCCAAAGCAAGCAACCCGTGGTGGAAATTTTGGAAGAAAAAGAGACGGTAATTGAAGAAGAGAGCCAAAAGGAGCCAATTGAAGGAGGAAATTCTAAAGTGGTGGAGCCACTTGATGAGCACCGCTACATGCCACCGGTGCCGTTTCCACAACGGCTAGCTAGAGCCAAGATGGAGAAAAGGTTCGCCAAGTTCCTAGAATACTTGAGGGGAGTAAGCCTCAATATTCCTTTCCTAGATGCAATTGTTGAGATCCCGTCTTACGCGAAGTTCTTGAAAGATTTGATTTCGGGAAAGAAAAGGAAGGAAAAAATCATGCTTGCGGAGCAAGGAACTTGGTTTACCCGGAAGGAGAAGGAGCCGGTGAAATTAAAGGATCCCAGGAGTTTTCGTATCCCTTGCACACTAGGAGGCATCCCTTTGCAAAAAGCTCTAGTAGACTTGGGTGCTAGTGTGAGCCTTATGCCCCTTAGTATGTTCCTGAGATTGAACACGGGCACCGACTTGAAGCCGACCGACATGAGGATTCAACTTGCGGACGGTCGGATTACTAGGCCGGTAGGGATCGCAGAGAATATTCCACTCCAAGTACCGGGAGGTATATGCTTGCCTTGTGATTTTGTCATAATGGACATCAAGGAAGAGGGCGACACTTCGCTCATACTTGGACGCCCGTTCCTCGCAACCGCCGGTGTTATCGTCGATGTGCGTGAGGGAACTCTATCCTTGAATGACGGGAACATAGAATTCGAGCTTCACATACCCCGGGCCATGAAACATATGACATATCACGAGGAGTTAGATTATGTGGATCTCCTCGACGAAGTGATTGAAGAAGCAATCCCCCACTCTATTGGTGCTCTCCATGACGATGGCTTCGAAGAAGGCCAAGCTTTGGGCGACGAAGAGAAATTGGAGGACCCTCCAGATAGCTCCACGGATGGTGATGAAGGCGACGTTGATGTCGCAAGAATACGAGAGATTTGCAAGCTCTCAAAGGCCAAGAATCCGAAGAAAGCTCCACCGAACGGAAGATCGGTGTCACCGGCCAAGAAGAAGATAGGAACGAGCTCTAGCTTGGGGGACTTATCCCCCAACATTGCCCATGATGAGGAGGCGTCGAGGAAGACCGATGATCATCAAGACCCAAATCCGAGCGGCCTTCCCGACAAGTTTGACGGGTGCATCTCATATGCGCCCAACATCACGAGCTAAACGAATATCTTGAGGGGTCGAGCTCACGACCTTAAACGAGCGCTTGTCGGGAGGCAACCCGACGGTTTTTGCGTTGTTTTTATTTTGATTCTCATTTTTGGTTTAGCCTTTCGTTAGTTTTTAGAGTCTTTTGTCCATAAAAATCGTGACAACGGGTACTATTTTTCATGACAGGAGAAGGAGAAAGGGAGATCAATCATATGGAGGAAGATAGAGGCAAGGAAGAGCGCTCCAGGAATGCGTTCAGGCCTTAGGAGGAGGAAGAAACAGACTGGAGGAAGAAAAACAAAAACCAGAGCGAAAACAGAGTGCAGATGCAGAAAACAGCACGTCACTCGGCCAAGTAGCATAAGCCACTCGGCCGAGCAAAGACTCCACTCGGCCGAGTGGAGCACCAATCAGGGAAGTTTCTGCAGACCAACTCTCTGTTAATTTCTGCAAAGACTCCACTCGGTGAGATTGCTAAAGTTTCACGAAATCCAGAAATCGACACTTAGCATTCATTTCATGAAAACCATGCTTTTCTATTCTTACTATTCCATATCGTGTGATATCTCTTATACTCCTTATAGAAAGCATTCAATTGAAAAGTGTGTGATCTATGGTTATGCATGCCGCTTTAGATGCTTCAGACGATGTTAATCCTAGAATGATTCAATATTTCATGCTATATTGATATTTTGGGGTTTTCTATTTCGAATGCATTAATTATACTATGATATCGAAATAAAAGTCTTTGACATGTGTTGTATATTCGATGTATGCTATATGAGTAAGCAAAACCCACGTCCTGAGAAAAATGACGTAGCACCCCCCTTCTTCGCTTTCTATTCTATTTTTATTTTTGTTTTTTATTTTTATTTCTTTTATTTTTTCCCCTCTTTTCCATCATTTTGCCCGTCGGGCTCGCTTTTTACTCATCTTCCTCGAGGACGAGTAAGAGGTAAGCTTGGGGGATTTTGATCGCTCCATACTGTACACCCTTTTTCTGCATGTTTGCATGCCACTTTGATCGCTCATATAGTGTTTTTTCACGATTATTCGACAATATTGCGATGCTTTTCATGATTTCTTGTTTTTGTCGTATTTCAGAAGATATTGAGCGATTCGGAGTGATTTTGAGATCAAGAGGATTTGCACCCACTCGGAGTGTCACCCAAGGCTCTTTTGGGGGATATTCGGCGATGGAAGACAAGTGGGAGAAGAAAGAACGTCGTAGGAGCGACGAGGAAGCGAAAATACGAAGATTGGGCCTTTGCAGCATCTCACTCGGCCGAGTGAACCACCCACTCGGCCGAGCAAGAAGACCACTTGGCCGACCAGACCGGACACGCATCAACAGAAGAAAATAGGCATGCACCCGGCCGAGTGATGATAGTCCACTCGGCCGAGCATGGAAATCTCCTCGCCCGAGTGGCATGAGAAAAGACACTTCAAAAACGGCCGACTTACTGTTATTTTACAGGCTTTTTGACGACTCTAACTCGGCCGAGCAAGAATTGCCCCTCGGACGAGTGAGTATATCCACTCGGCCGAGTCACTCCCGAAGACAGACCCACGAAAAGTCCCGATTACTGGAATTTTAAAGGGTTTATTACTCGGCC
Organism: Scilla litardierei; assembly: GCA_030789695.1. NCBI lineage: Eukaryota > Viridiplantae > Streptophyta > Magnoliopsida > Asparagales > Asparagaceae > Scilla > Scilla litardierei. The sequence goes on from CM061139.1 coordinate 58,163,002, forward strand.
GAGTGACATTTGTCACTCGGCCGAGTGAGCCGCCCCGCCTGCTGCGTAAACTACGATTTTTGAGCTGTGCGGGGGCATTTTTGTCACGAATTTCTTGGCGATTTTGAGGGGTATTTAAACCTAGTTTTTGCCCTAGTTAGAAAGAACTTTTTGATACTTTTTGCAGCCTTTTTAGAGAGCTTTATAGTTAATTAGATTTAGGCTTTTTGAGAGATTAGAAAGGAGATTTTTGTTGGATGCTATTGGATTATCATTGGTTTGTCTCTTTTCTTGTCAAAAACTCTATTTTTATTGATAATTTCTCTATTGCAATGAATTGTGTTGATTTTTCTATCGAATTTCTTATGAATTGCATGATGATTAGTGAGTAGTTCTACTGTCCTAGGGCATGGGGATGAACCCTATGAACCCTATTTCTGAATTGTGATGAATTGGTGAAATTCTTGCTAGGATTGATTAGGGTTAGGTTAGGATCAATTTATTACGGATAGCTAGGGACTCATATTGATTGGGATTTGCAAGAGATTGGATCCCAATTGATAGGAAGCCCTAGAGATTCGATTTAGTTTTACGATTGGAATTTTCTAGTATTGGTTTGCAAGAGATTGGACCAAGGCTAGGGTTTTCAATCGTATCTCTATACAAATACCCGTTTGCAAGAGATTGGACGGGTAGGAACTATCTCAACCTAGGTCGTAGCTCGAGTTTGCACGAGAGTGGGCTCGAGATACGATTGGATGATGATGTCGTTCTTCACGCTAGCGGCTTAGGTTAGGGTTTGCAAGAGAGTGGGCCCTAACCTAGGTTTGCTATAGACTGGCAATAGCGCGAGAGCATGAGCTTGGTTCTATATTTAGTTGCGACTAGTTCACCTAAGATTCAAGTCTAGCAAAGATGTAACCATCTGAATCACAACGATGAGATACGGTTCGTAGCGGGGATTCCCTATCCCTAGGCGTTTTATTTCATTGATATTTCCATCGATATATGAACGATTGTGACAATTTCATCCCAAATTATTCTTGACCATTTTGATAGCTAGGTGATTAGAAGAAGACACTGTCATTGTCCATCCCTGAGTTCGATACCCGCTCGCCACTACGCCGTGCACTTGCGGTAAGACTACGAGTCACTCATCCCGGTTGCGCGTGCACACCGGGCGACGATCATCTTTCCCCCTCAAGACTGACATGGATGTCCTCCTCAATTGTTCCTGTAGCTGAAATACGGTTCATAACAAAATCTGTGAATCGTAGCTCAAATGCATCACCTGCTGTAATGCTCTCTGAACCGGCTAACCTTACTGACTCCAAGAGGCCATCCAATAATCTCTGAAATGCGTCCTCCTCTGGCTACGCATATGACTCAGTTTCTGCTTCCTCCACGGCCTCTTCGTCCATCCATTCTTTATATGCAATAGTTGTATCGTAGGATGTGGGATCGATGACGGCACATTCTGGCTCTGGTAATATGACCGGTGATGCTTCTTGCCCATAAAATGAAGAAGCAGAACTGATATCTTTGGAAATCCCTGCAACCTTAAGCATGAGCGCATTCATTTCAAGTTCCCTCTTCACGCATTCCAATTGAAGGGCGCCCTTATCAAGCCTGGCTTGTATTTCAACTTGGTGTGCATGCATCTCATCAAAAAAAATCCTTTGTTTCTCATCAACTCGGGCCAGTGCGTTTCCTCAAAAAAGTATTCTCCCATCTGAGCACTCTGATCATAATAGTATTCTCCCATCTGAGCACTCTGATCAACAAAGATAAATACCTAGAGAAAAATATCAATGGCACAAAAGAATATAGAAATGATAATAATGGTGGCGGGGGTGAAAAATTCTTTTTGTTAAAAAAATTTTTTTCAGTAGTTTAATCAACCTAATTATGACAAATTGGCACCCAACGGGAAACACCTCCCCGGCAACGGCGCCAAAAACTTGGTCGGCCCCGGATATACACCCGGAGAACGATTGTAGTTTTACCGCAAGCGCACGGTCAAGTGACGAGCGGGTATAGAACACGAGGAGGTGGTGTTGGTTCCAATCTATCCTAGGTTGGCTCGACTACGAATGTTTTATTGGTGGAGATGGGTATGGTATGATGTAATGACAATGGTGATGGATGTCGGTGTCGGTGATAGAGATGTTGGTCAAATATCGATTCAAATACAATATAATAAAAGTGTCTAGGGTTAGGGAATTCCCACTACGGATCGTCATACCTCTCTGTGAATCGTGAATCTCAATATTACTAGACTTGTGTTGAGGTGAACTAGTCGTAACTGAATATAGAACCAAGCTCATGCTCTCGCGCTATTGCCGGTTTATAGCAACCTAGATTAGGGCCCACTTTTGGGCAAACCCTATCCTAAGCCACTAGCATGAAGATCGACATCATCGTCCAATCATACCTCGAGCCCACTCTCGTGCAAACTCAAGGTACGATCTAGGTTGTGATAGTTCGTACTCGTCCAATCTCTTGCAAACGAATATTGGTATAGATTTACAATAAAAATCCTAGATTTGGTCAAATCTCTTGCAAACCAAGTCTAGAGAATCTCGATTATAAACCTAAATCGAATATATAGGCCTTCCCATCGATTAGAATCCAATCTCTTGCAAACCCCAATCGATGGAAATCCCTAGCTATCCCTAATAAATCGATCACAACCTAACCTCCTAGCAATTCTAGCAATTTAGAAATTCATATATCACAAATCTGAAATTAGATCCATATGGTTCATCCCCATGCCCTAGAACAACAAATCTACTCAAGCATAGTGACGTCCCCGCTTATGCGCGTGTTTTTGATGTGTGAAATGATATGATTGGGGGCGTGAGATTTAAATATTTGTAACCGCAAGCGCACGGTGTTGTAGTGTGGCTTGGGGGTCGAACTCAGGGAGGTGTGGATGTGCTTGTGTCAAGTAGGATCAAATTCACCCCATGGGCGAGCTAGCCCGAATCGGGTGATGGGTTGTCACGGTAAATGGAATGCAAGGTATAAACAATATAAAGGAAAAACCCGGGACTTTGGTTTCCACCCTATCATGCGATTCTCGCCGATACGGCATACGGGTAGGATGACGATCGGAATTAGGGTCTAATGGTGAGACGTTGCCTCTAAGAGTGGTACCAGCGTCCCATGGGCCCAATATTCCGGTCGGTGCCCAGGATGATACGCCGAACTTCCCGGGTTCGGTCAGTGGGCACTCCCGTGTCCATTAACACTGACCGACTCCGGGAGCACTAAGTTCGCAACGATAACTCCCAACGTCTCATCATGCCGCTCTCTCGCGCTAGGATTCGACGTCTATGCTAAGGGCATGAGCTATGGCTAGGGAGTCAACCGCCAAGTTTATTCCCCCTTGGCCCAACGGTCAAAGGCGGTCTTTTTCCCGCTGATGACAATAAAACACCCCGTATAACCGTTAGATTTCTAATCCATATCGATTTCCTAGCCCTATGGACGCATCGGGAAGAACCCACGAAGGGGTTTCCACCAAAATCACAGATTTGGGAACTACTCACACATATTTAGTAAAAAGCGATCTAAATAGAAATCGACCGTAAAAATCATGATCAGGCGATAGAAAAGCAGTAAGAGCAATGCTAATAACACTATATTAAAGTTTGACAAAGATCGGAAAACTTACAAGTAACTGAAAAATTACAGCCGTCAAGAGAGAGAAAAAACAGCAAAAAATAACAACTCTCGTTTCTGGAAAACCTAGGGGTCCTATATATAGAATACGAAATCACCCAATCGGGTGAAAAGTCACCCGATCGGGTGACCAGCTTCGTTTCTTCGGCAGCGCAGAATAGGATTCCACCCGGTCACCACGGCACGGTCGGTTGAAGGTTGAAGTTGATCGGTTGGATCTTCGTGCCGTCGGGTGAACCGGTCGGTTGATCTCTCCGTGTCGTGGCTTCGGAGAGTTGGCTACAGGTGAATCGATCGGGTGAAAGTCACCCGATCGGTTGGCATTCAACATTAGAATTCCAGAGAGTTGGGGCGTTTGAACCGGTCACTGAACCGACCGGGTGACTTCTTGGCCGCTACAACTTGTGTCCGGGTGGTGCATGCGTGCATCACCCGATCGGTTGGAAATGACCAACCGGTCGGGTGAGGGGCTGAAAGATGCGATCTTCGTCGTTTGACCCCCTGGATCACGCGTGACTCCTCTCGTTGCTCCGGGGACTCATGATATCGTTGTTTTATGTCCCATATGCCGGTAAACTCCTGCAAAATACGAAAACCACGGAAAAGTGAAAGAAAACAAGAAAACACGAGAAAACGAGTATAAGACGGCGGTAAAATACGGAAAAACACAGAAGAAAACGTGCGCAAATATATGAAATATAAACGCACGTCAAAATCCCCCAAGCTGAACTCTTCCTCGTCCTCGAGGAAGATGAGTGAGAGTAGGAGCTCGGAGAGAGAAAATAGAGAGAAAGAGAGAAAAAGAAAACTCTATATCCTAGATCGCTCGTCAGGGCCAACAAAATCAAAAATGACACACCAAGCAAGCAAACGCCAAATCACATCACTAAACCAAGCAACACGAGTCCAGACAAATGCCGTGGGCCCACGCGGTGAAGCGCGAGTGAGCGTGGTCGTGTGCTAGCAGACGGTGTCACTATCTACGATGTGCGATAAAGCTCGATATACACAAATCCAGGAAATGACCCGAATATCGATTCGAATTGAATAAAGCGGTGAATATAAGTAGTTCAAGCATGCATGAGAATAGAGAGAGAATCGAAACATATCATGCGTCAGGGACTCCACAACTAGGGTTAAGGAAATCACCACACTATAGCCTAGATAATAGCTAAAAAGTTCATAAGCCAGGTGTTTTCGAAACCGATGGGGGTTGAGATGATGTGGAGTAGAACACTCGGTGCAAATTCTCGCCTTCCCTTTATTCTCGGCAAGTAGGAAAAAAATATTCACACGGGAATTTTTTTGGGTTTTGGGTATTTGTATTTTTTTGGCTTTTGGCTATACAAAAAAAATTTCTTTTTTTTCTTATCTTTTCTCTTCTTTTTGGGTTTTTCTTTTCTTTTCTCTTTTTTTTGGATTTTTGGATTTTTGGCTATACACATGTGCACTCTCCCAAGTGGGAGAACTGTACATGACGAGAGGATTTGCACCAAGTAAAACAAAAAAGAAATCGGATTCTAAACACTTGGGCAAAGGAAACTATACTCGCTAATTAGAGCATGGGCTAAATATGTTATCCTAGTCCTTAATTGAGGAATCCCGACACATGCGAAATGAAATACACGATATATATAAAGCATGCAGAAGCAGACATGAGAAATAAATACCGCATTTTCAAATCGAAGCATGATAATCTAGGGGTCATTCCTGGATAGGTATATAAAGTAAAATCACAAAGTAGAAGCACACCACACAGCTAGGCACGACGCACGACTCACAAAAAGCTAAGTGGACACAGGATGCATGAAATGCAAGAGGACTCGATATCCTAGGGCTCGTGAGTGTGATTATCGATTCCATGCTAGGTGTGTGAGATTTTGTGGCAATTCATCATAGGGTTCATCTCTAGGAGAAAGAGATAAAAAGAAGAAAAGAGAAAGAAAAGGAAAAAGATGGAGAAAACGACTTAAATAACGAAGAAAAAGAAACAAATGACGCACGAAGTGCGACTCCCCCAAGCTGAAATTTGCATTGCCCTCAATGCAATAGAATTGAATACGGGAGGACAATGAATATGGGGGGAATACGCACATATACAAAAAGACACGAAAAACAAGAAAGTCACACAAACGAGACTGAAAATAAGAAATAAAAATAAAAAGCACACCACACGACATATAAATAGAAAATAAAATAAATAAATAAAAATAAATAAAAGAAAGAAAAATCACATGACACGACAAAAAAACAAACACACAAAGAAAAATAAAACACGACAACACACAGAAAAATTTTGACTTCCCCCAAGCTAGACATGACAATGCTAGCAAGAAGATGTGATCGTGAATATGCAGAGATAAGCGAGGGGGATGTCAATAAAAGAAAAGAATGGAAATAAGAAATAAAAAAATAAAATAAAAAAAGGAGGGACACGACACGTGAATGGGTCCTCCCCCTGGCAGTGGTAAAGCAGGGCCCCGCAAAGACAGATGGGCACTAAAAATAGGGGGAGGCAAAAGCTGGATGGGAAAGTATCAAGCAGAGGCACCACCCTCTGGGGGTGGTGATGGGGGCCTGTGCTGGGGATCAGGAGTGGTGGGGGTGGAATGTGAAGCTCGGAGACATCGGGTGGGTCAGTGCGAATGTGACGAATGAGGCTTTGAAGGACGGGCAAGTCTCGCTCGACGGACTCCTGAGTTGCCCGACCACCATTTCCAGCTAGGAGGAGCATGGCCACGAACCGGTCGGATTAGTCGTCGTCCTGGAATGACACCTCGAATTCGACATTGCCAATGTAAACGGGGGAAGTGGTGCGTGGGGTGGTAGATGAATTGGCGGTGGTGGATTGAGCAGGGGGTTGTGTGCGACGAGCGCGACGGGTGGGCCTAGGGTTGGAAGAGCTGGCATCGGTGGGCTTAGCACGGCGAGGAGGCATTGTGCAGGAGTCGTGTGTGTGTGTATGCAAAATACGATGAATACACACTAACACGGCCAACGAGCAAAATGAAATATTTAGGGCAAAATAAAAATTGAGCTAAGGAGCGAGGTTACCCAAATGAGATGAAGATCGTTGCTCGTAGACGCCCCAATGCTACTCGACATGAGCACGTGTGAAGCCGCGGGAATCCTTCCAGCAAGTTTCGAAAATGGGGGAGAATGGATGAAAGTTAGGGTTTTGTGTGCGGGTGAAATCGAGGAAGATGGGGGAGAAATCGATGGAGAGATGGATAGGGAGAGGGGGGAGATCGATTGGGGTCGGTTTAGGGGAAGAACGAGGTTAGGCAAAAACGAGGGAGTCGAAACGGCGATATGGAATTTGAAATCGGGCGAGGGCAGAACGAACGGGTGGGGGGTTATTTATAGGGTTTAAGTCGAACCGATCGGGTGAGTTTTCACCCGATCGGTTGACTTTTAGGTCTAGATTTTCAGCTGAAGAATCGCTACAGGCGAACCGGTCGGTTGATAACTCACCCGATCGGTTGGCCGCTCCACAAATTTTTCTGAAAGTTTGGTACAGCTCACCCAGTCTGTCACCCGATCGCTCTGTGTATCAACCGATCGGTTGATCATTTCCCAAAAATTCCCGAGAATTCAGCCCAGTTCACCCGGTCTGTCACCCGGCCTCACATGCCTTCACCTGATCGGTTCGTTGAGCGACTGATACGGCCGATAGCTGATACATCCCACCCGGTCGATTGAGTTATCACCCGATCGGTTGGGGCCTTGTTTTCTGCAAAAGTGCACAAACGGCCTAAGTCCCTCAACGGAAGTTCTTGCGGCTGGATTTATTTATTAAAAATAGAAAAATAAAGTTAAAAATAGTCCTAAAATGGAAACAAAGGGTTAGAGCATGGGGTTCCTCCCATGAAGCGCTTTTGTTTAACGTCGTTAGCTCGACGCCTGTTGATGATGTTCAAGGTGGGCGATACGGGTGATGCCCAAAGTTTGGCATCGCTTCAATTTCACAGCTGGTAGGTTTTAGTGTAGCCGGTGGCGACAAGAAAACTTGCTCGACCACTCTCCCTTTGTTGACGGGGTCCGGGGGCTTCTCCTTCATATTGGCATCCTCCGCCACTCGTTTAAGGATCCGGACCTCATCCCCGGTGAGCCCCATGGGCTCTTTGCCTTTTCTCCTTGTAGGAGGAGATTTTGGGAATCCGGGAGGGATCACATGTCAGGCGACCGCCTCATCAGCAACTTCTTACTTTGGCGAGCCAACTTGCTCTCCAAGATCTCACAAGTGGTCGGGGGGGTTTCTCGAGAGAATTTCCCATGAGCTTGCCTCCACAGCTCTCTCTTCTTCCAGCTCCAGCGCATTGATACTAGGATCATCCGAAGGATCGGGATGCTTCATCGACAACCCCAAGTCAAATTTGACTTTTTCTTGGTCGACGTTGAGGGAAAGCTTCCCATTCTTCACGTCTATCAAAACTCCGGCGGTTGCCATAAAGGGCCGTCCAAGGATAATAGGGGTGTGCTTATCTTCCGGCATGTCCATCACTATAAAATCAACCGGTACGTGTACTCCACTCACATCAACGGGGAGGTCGTCTACTACTCCCACCGGGTATTTGACCGAACGGTCAGCAAGTTGTAATGTCATGCCAGTGGGCTCCAAGTCTCACATCCCTATTCTCTTGTATAGCGATAGGGGCATCAAGCTGACGCTCGCTCCTAGATCGATGAGCGCCCTCTGGATTCGCACTTCCCCAATAGAGCAAGGGATAGAGAAACTTCCTGGGTCTTTGGGCTTAGGCGAGTTTGCGCGCTGAATGAGGGCACTGCACTCCGCCGTTAATACGACCTTCTCCTTTCTGGATCCTCGTGTCACCAAGTCCTTTAGAAATTTGGCGTATTAGGGAATTGTCTCGATGGCTTCGAGGAAGGGGATTTGTAAGCTCAGATCTTTCACCATGGCAAAGAATTTTCCATACTTCTCATCAATCTTGGCTTGGGCAAGCCGTTGTGGAAAAGGCACACCGGGCTTGAACACTCTGAGGTTCCCTTTCTCATCCTTTTTCTTCTCCTCTCTATGAACTCCCTCCGGAGTAGTTGGCTCTGGCGACGAAGCACCGTCGTCATTTAATTTCTCAATTGGTCGTTCCACGACTAACGGTGCTTCCGGTCCTTTGGGGGGGCACTCTCGTGGGTATTTGCGTTCCGCTCCTCAAGACGATGGCAGACACGTTCTCATGCTCATGCGTGAGCGCCAAGGTCCGATTTACCCCCCTCGGGTTCACTTCAGGCTGTGGTGGTAATAGATTCTGCGGTCTCTGAAGGTTTGCCACTTGTAACCCCAGCTGGGTCACTTGATCAGTGAGGACTCTCTGTCCCATCTCCAGCTTCAGATTTATCTTCTCCTGGTTGGCGATGTATTGAGTCAAAAGGGACTCAACCGGAGAGATGGCCCTCTGCTGGCCATATTGCTGGATGGGCTGCTGATTCCTTAGAGCATACTGCTGATACTGTTGTGGAGGTTGTTGCTGCTGAAACTGCTGCTGCTGAAACTGCTGCTGGGGCCTAGCCGGCTGAAATATCTGTTGTTGTTGATGCTGAGTCGGCTGTTGATAGGTGCTCGGTAACTAAGGTTGGGATGATTCCGGTTGTTTGGAGAGTAGGCCGGGTTGGAGTTGGTTTGCGGTGGAAAAGGCGCATTCTCTGTAGGATTGTACATTAATGCGCTCGCCTGATCCAACGGTGGTGAGATGTCACCACCGTCGAATTCTCCAAAAACTTCGGATTCCACCACAGCAATCTGTTGTGTACCGGCGCTACCGGTGCCTACCATCAATGCGGAGATCTGGGTCGACAGCAAGTCAAACTTGCTTGACAATTTGTCGACGTCCTCGACCCTATGGATGCCCCCAGATCTAAGTGTGGCTCTCTCGTCACACCACCGCTCATTGTTAGATGCCATATTTTCCAGAATCTGACCAGCATCTTCTTCACTTCTTGACAAAAAGGACCCTCCAGCCGCGGCGTCCATGGAAGATTTCAAATCGTCCCACAACCCATTATCGAACAGATTTATGATCTGCCACTTGGGGAGCTCATGGTGGGGACATCTTCGCTGCATCTCCTTGTATCTGGTCCAGGCTTCGTGCAGAGACTCGTGGCTGGCCTGGGAGAAGGAGGAGATCTCACTCCTCAGCTTCATGGTCTTCCCCGGAGGAAAGAACTTTGTCAGGAAAGCATTTGAGAGCTTCTCCCAGGTGTTGAATGAATTCGGGTCCTTCCCCCTAAGCCACAGCTTGGCCTTATCTCGCAGAGAGAAGGGGAACAGCTTCAGTCGGATCGCCTCAGTTGTGACACCGTTTATCCGAAAGGTGTCACATTTCTCCAAGAAGGAGTCCAAATGTTCAATGGGGCTCTCCATGGGTGCACCCAAAAATTGATCCTGCTGGATCCACGTCACCAAAGACGGCTTAAGCTCAAAGCTTTGCGCCGTAATAGCAGGAGGACGGATCGCGGAGGTGGACTCGATGGATGGCATCGAGTACTCCAGCAGGGACTTGTGAGGCGGGGTGTTCTCCCCCATGGTTTCAGGATCCTCTCTTCTTCGCTTCTCAGCGGCCAAACGCCTTAGGGTGGCGTTTATCTCTGGATCAACGGGAATCAGGTCGTCGAGACTTCTTGAACTCCTGCGCATGAAAAACAACAAACACCCGTGAAGCGAAAAGTGGGAAAGAAACAGACAAGATAGAAAAATAAAAACAAAATTAAGAAAATAAAAAGGAAAAAGAAGAATGCGAAAATTATCGTGAGGTAGGGATGAGAGATGACACTAGGGTTCATGAAATCCTAAAATAACAAGCACGTTGCCTCCCCGGCAACGGCGCCATAAAGCTTGACGTCCCCCGCTTATGCGCGTGTTTTTGATGTGTGCAATGATATGATTGGGGGCGTGAGATTTAAATATTTGTAACCGCAAGCGCACGATGTTGTAGTGTGGCTTGGGGGTCGAACTCAGGGAGGCGTGGATGTGCTTGTGTCAAGTAGGATCAAATTCACCCCATGGGCGAGCTAGCCCGAATCGGGTGATGGGTTGTCACGGTAAATGGAATGCAAGGTATAAACAATATAAAGGAAAACCCCGGGACTTTGGTTTCCACCCTATCATGCGATTCTCGCCGATACGGCCTACGGGTAGGATGACGATCGGAATTAGGGTCTAATGGTGAGACGTTGCCTCTAAGAGTGGTACCAGCGTCCCATGGGCCTGATATTCCGGTCGGTGCCCAGGATGATACGCCGGACTTCCCGGGTTCGGTCAGTGGGCACTCCCGTGTCCATTAACACTGACCGACTCTGGGAGCACTAAGTTCGCAACGATAACTCCCAACGTCTCATCCTGCCACTCCCGCGCGCTAGGATTCGACGTCTACGCTAAGGGCGTGAGCTATGGCTAGGGAGTCAACCGCCAAGTTTATTCCCCCTTGGCCCAACGGTCAAAGGCGGTCTTTTTCCCACCGATGACAATAAAACACCCAGCGTAACCGTTAGATTCCTAATCCCTATCGATTTCCTAGCCCTATGGACGCATCGGGAAGAACCCACGAAGGGGTTTCCACCAAAATCCCAGATTTGGGAACTACTCACACATATTTAGTAAAAAGCGATCTAAATAGAAATCGACCGTAAAAATCATGATCAGGTGATAGAAAAGCAGTAAGAGCAATGCTAATAACACTATATTAAAGTTTGACAAAGATCGGAAAACTTACAAGTAACTGAAAAATTACACCGTCAAGAGAGAGAAAAAACATCAAAAAATAACAACTCTCGTTTCTGGAAAACCTAGGGGTCCTATATATAGAATACGAAATCACCCGATCGGGTGAAAAGTCACCCGATCGGGTGACCAGCTTCGTTTCTTCGGCAGCGCAGAATAGGATTCCACCCGGTCACCACGGCACGGTCGGTTGAAGGTTGAAGTTGATCGGTTGGATCTTCGTGCCGTCGGGTGAACCGGTCGGTTGATCTCTCCGTGTCGTGGCTTCGGAGAGTTGGCTACAGGTGAACCGATCGGGTGAAATTCACCCGATCGGTTGGCATCCAACGTCAGAATTCCAGAGAGTTGGGGCATTTGAACCGGTCACTGAACCGACCGGGTGACTTCTTGGCCGCTCCAACTTGTGTCCGGGTGGTGCACGCGTGCATCACTCGATCGGTTGGAAATGACCAACCGGTCGGGTGGGGGGCTGAAAGATGCGATCTTCGTCGTTTGACCCCCTGGATCACGCGTGACTCCTCCCGTTGCTCCGGGGACTCATGATATCGTTGTTTTATGTCCCATATGCCAGTAAACTCCTGCAAAATACGAAAAACACGGAAAAGTGAAAGAAAACAAGAAAACACGAGAAAACGAATATAAGACGGCGGTAAAATACGGAAAAACACGGAAGAAAACGTGCGCAAATATATGAAATATAAACGCACGTCACATAGCAATAATGATATAAGAATCAATAAAAATCATTGCTTGCATACAAAAAGATAGAAAAACAAAGATTCAAATAACAAGAACAAAATACTTAGCTTTGATAAAGATCTTCAATCCACATACAAGCTTTTAGATCCAAGAGGGGGCCTAGGGCATGGCCTCACCTATAAAATAATCCCTAAGAAAACCTGTGGGAACCCCCTATAATGATGGCTACAAACCCCTTATATAGCCCCCAAAAAACCCTAGCAAAAGCTGCCCAAAACCCCTCTGAAACCCGCGCCCAAAACTGAATCTGCACGTAACTTAAATTCTGTGCCAGTCGCGACTCGGCCGAGTGGAAAGCTCACTCGGCTGAGCGGGAATTCCTGCAGAATTTCCAGAAAATAGCACTCTGTCAAAAACTAGCAAAAACTGGTCACTCGGCCGAGTGGGAATCTCACTCGGCCGAGTGAAAATGTCACTCAGCCGAGTGACACTGACATGCGAATTTCAGCACTGTAGCATCGACTTGCAGAAATTCCCTAGATTTCATCCGACCTCCGATTGACACGTTCTTGGCTGTGTTGGAACCGTCATGGAGTCTATTATCCATAAAAAATATGAGAAAAATACTTTGACAACTGTAATGATAGCAGATTTCAAAAGAGTAGAAGGCTATCTGAAAATCTGGGCGCTCGTGTCATCGGCTTCACTCGGCCGAGTGGGATTCTTCACTCGGGCGAGTGGACTTCTCTACTCGGCCGAGTAGGTCTTCTAATGTTCTCCCTAGAATTCTAGAGAGTCGGCTTTGATTTCTTTCAGAAGTCCTGACTCACTCGGGCGAGTGGCGATCTCTACTCGGCCGAGTGGATGTAACCACTCGGTCGAGTGCATTGTGGCTCAAGATCCCTTCGTATCAGTTGTACTCGGCCAAATGCACTTCTTCACTCGGCCAAGTGGGCTGTGTTACTCGGCCGAGTGGCATGTTTCTGGAGTCAACTCTTCTTCTCCTCGCCTCTTCATCGATTCTATCGATTTTCTTCTTCTTCCACTCATCTTCCAGCGCCGTTAGCTCCTCGATAGAGCCATGGGCGATGCTCCGGCACATGTGCAAGTCCTTTAAGCTCATTTTTGCTCCCGATTGCTCTATATTTCCTGAAATCCGACAAAAACAAGAAATAGTTAAAAGTAACGCAATATCGTCGAATACTCGTGAAAATCGCAATATGAGCAATCGAAATGACGTGAAAACATACAAAAAAGGTGTAAAATATGGAGCGATCATGGCCTTTTGGGAATTGCGAACTATTGATTTATGAATGCTATCCTTAACCTTGCTCTAATACCAAATGTAAAGACCCAATAGGTATGATACTTCGCTTTAATATCAATTGTTGGCACCTAACTGATATGATACTTCAGTCAAATACGAATTGTTGGGGTCCTACAGGGGTGTGGTACTTTGCTCTGATACTAATTGTTGGGTTCAGATCATGAATGGAATAATTAAGCATTAAATAGTTACAACTAGTGATAAGATAATAACAACCAAATTGAAGTAATATAGCAGCAACAAAATATAAATAAATGTACCACACCTATAAAAGAATTATTGCAATTTCATAAAGGAGTAGCGATAAGGCAAATCAAAAAGCAATCGTAAACACACGAGTTTTACCCTGGCTCGATCTTCCTGACCTACTTCAGTCCCCAAGCTCATTGCTTGAGATTTCCACTAAATCTCTCTAGCAAACTCGCAAGAGTAAACTGTGCAACTTGACAAACACCATTGTCAATCGCACATCCCAATATGAACAACCTACGATTGGAACTAATCTCATACCAGAGAGCAAAAACACCTCCCTCAAGAGCCTAGAGAAAACCGTTGAAGAGAAATGAAATACAATTCTTCTATAGCCTTGAATTACATGCATGTGGATCTACAAATGGATACGTAATTGGATTCTATTCTATGAGATGAGAGCATGAAAGAATAGAATTTGGACAAAAATTTTGCTTTTCTTTTAGCTCAAAGTAAAGATGATAAATCAAGGGGTTTGTATTGGCCAACTTGTATTTTTATCTCTGACTTCTAAGGGTTTAATCCTTATTTGTAGAGAAGAAAAATCATCTAAAAAGATTATAAAAATACTCTATCCAACAGATGTAATACAGTCATATTCAGAAAGTCAACACATCCAACAGATTTATTGATAGTTGACTAGACGATCCACTAGTCCACCAATGGTTCAAAACATAATAGAGAAAACTTTCTATATTAGTTGACTAATGGGTCTATTAGTCGACTAATAGATGTTTGGTCGACTAATAAATGAAATTAGTTGACTAGACAATGCTCAGATGAAATAATTTTTTCTTGCATTAGTTGACCAACTGTCTTGTTAGGCGACTAATAGAAGTGACATTTGGCTCATGATAGTGAGATATGTTAGTCGACTAGTATATGTTATTAGTTGACTAATTAACTTATAAAATTTTTATTAGACTTAGAATCAAGGTGTTTTTATATGATCTGAGTTCATAGATATTCTACCTTTTAAACTTATGGTTCGATGTGTGTGTGTCGAGGTTTTAACATTACATCTAAAATAGGAAATAAAAGATATATTAATATAAACTAATTACAAGAAATTTAGCTTGTCGGTCTTGTTCTCGTCGTATGATATTACATCCATTTTAAAGAACTTGACACTTTCATCACTTATTCATTGTACCTGCACAAAATCATATTAGTGCAATCAATTTGCTTGTTCATCGTCAAAACATATATTTGGATAAAACAATATCCAACATTTCAGAATATATATATTTTAGTTTTAAAAAAAAATCTAGGTACCAACCGGCAAACCAAAATTGCCCAATATTGAGCACGAGAAAGCTTGATGGGGCCAAAAAAAGTTAACAATAAAAAAGCATGTTTACAAAGGGTGTGTTGTTAGTTACACCGCCAAGTTTAATGAATTCACCACCTTGTTATAAGCGGCCTTTTGTAGGCCCATTTGTGTATTGGGTATCCACCCATTATGTAGCCCTGTATTTATAGAAGTAGTGTTACATAATGGGTGGATACCCAATACACAAATGGGCCTACAAAAGCCCGCTTATAACACTTCCCCTTATCTATCCATTGTTGTAAGCCATACATGAGCGCTTCAGGGTTCATATAGCTTATTTAACCATGGGGGATATGGATACTTCTGGATCCTAAGTTAAGAGTTCTTGCCTCGTTAAAACCTTTGCCATGGAAAACCCAGCGGCAAAAACCAGTGGCTAAGGGAAAAGAGTACAAGTCTTTGTAACTTTCCCTGATCGATGGATATCATCAGAGGTGGATACTTTTGGATCCAGAGTTGATGTGGTTGCCTCGTTAAAACCTTGGCTATGGAAAACCCAGTGGGAAAAACCAATAGACAAGGGAAAAAGAGTACAACCCAACATTAACTCCCCATGATATGTACAAACTTCAGGCTTGTAGATATTTCAACTGTCTCATCCCGATTCCTAATACAAGTTTTCTAAAGGTACATCGAGGTAAAGCTTTAGTAAATAGATCTGCCAGGTTGTTGCAAGACTGAATCTACTGGATGTCGATCTAGTTGTCCACTTGTTGTTCATGCGTCCAGAAGAGCTTGGGGGAGATGTGCTTCATCCTGTCATCTTTGATGTAGCCACCTCGTAGTTGAGCTATGCAGGCAGCATTGTCTTCGTACATGGTGGTTGGTCCAAGATCTTCCGTCTTCAGGTCGGTAGTCACGAGGATGTGTTGGATGACTGAACGAAGCCAGAAGCATTCTCTGTTAGCTTCGTGGATCGAAATGAGCTCAGAGTGGTTGGATGAGGTTGATGTTGAAGTATGCTTCACAGATCTCCATGAGATGGCTGTTCCACCGTAGGTGAATACGAAGCTGGGCTGGGACTTTGCGGTGTGCGGGTCAGACCTGTATCCTGCATCTGCATAACCAAATAAATTGGAGGATGCGCCTTTCTTGAAGTATAGTCCCAGGTCAACTGACCCTTGGAGATAGCTCAGAAGGTGCTTCACTCCGTTCTAGTGGCGCTTTAAGGGTGTTGAATTGTATCTGGCTAGTAGGTTAACTGCGAACGCATATCGGGACGCGTGCAGTTTGCCAGGTATAGGAGTGCTCTAATTGCACTCAGGTAGGGTACTTCGGGACCCAGTGCTTCATCCTCCTCTTCCAGCAGTCGGAAAGGGTCCGTATTAACATCCAATGATCTGACAACCATTGGTGTACTAAGCGGATGACATTTGCCCATAAGGAAGTTTTTCAGCAACTTCTTTGTATATGTGGGTTGGTGTAACAGGATTCATCCACTTAGGTGTTTGATTTGTAGGCCTAGGCAGAACTTCGTTTTGCCAAGGTCTTTCATCTCAAACGTTTGTGTGAGTCTCTTGGATATCTCAGCTATCTCTTCAGGATATCCGATGAGATTTAAGTCGTCTACGTAGACGGTGATAATTACGAATCATGTTTCCTTTGCTCTTATAAAGATGCAAGGGCAGACTTCATTAGTTGTGAATCCTTGTTGCACTAGGAATTCACTGAGTTTGTTATATCACATTCTCCCCGACTGTTTTAGACCATACAGTGATCGTTCGAGTTTGACAGAATAGACGTCCTGTGGTCTTTCTGTCATTTTCGTTGGTAGTTTATATCCATCTGGAAGTCTCATATAGATATCCTTATCTATATTTCCATATAGGTATGCAGTCACAACGTCCTTGAGCTGCATATCCAGGCCTTCCATAGTAGTTAGGCTAATAATGAAACGGAAAGTGATCGCATCCATGACCGGAGAATATGTATCATCATAGTCTATTCCTGGTCTTTGGAAAAAGCCTTGTGCAACAAGGCGCGCTTTGTAGCGTATGATCTCATTATTTTCGTTTCTTTTTCTTACGAATACCCATTTATATCTCATAAGTTTAACACCCTTCGGTGTTAGGACTACAGGTCCAAAAATTTTGCACTTCAAGAGTGAGTCCAGCTCTACTCCTATTGCCTCGTTCCACTTTGGCCAATCCTCTCTGCATTTACATTTTTCTAGAGAGCGTGGATCGGTCTCATCGTCATATTCAGTGACGTGATTGGCAATAATGATCGCGAAGTTATTATCGATGATTGTGATTTTTCTTTCCAGTACCTCCCCAGTACGTACATAGTTAAATGATATTTCTCCTATATTTTCCTCTTCAGGGTTTTTAGGAGGGAAGAGGTATTTGGGCTGAGCTCAGCATCCTGTGGTGGTATCGTTATCATTACTCCAGGATTTTTCCTCTTTCGAGGGTTTTTATCTTTGGAGCCTGGGGATCGTCCTCTCTTTTGTTGAGGTACGGCCACTTCTTCTGCAGGTGGATTGCATCCATCTTTGGGTATGTCAATCCTAGTTGGCGTGTTTGCAGCAGAGACGTGTGATCTGACAATCTTCTGATTGTCAGTAAATTTGTCCGGTAAAATGTGAGCTGTATTCTGTATTTGGAGGATCGTTAGGATCTCATCTTCACATTGGTTTGTACGCGGATCAAAATGGGATAAAGTTTTGGTGTCACGTGAAATGGTCTTTGAAGCTTCTGGCTTCTCTGTGTTAATGCCTAGTTTGGGAAAAGTACTTTCGTCAAACTCACAGACTGCTAGACGTGCCTTAAAGGCGTCCCCCGTTAGGGGTTCCAGGTATCTAATGATCGATGGTGAGTCGAATCCTATGTAGATACCCAGCCTTTGTTGGGGACCCATCTTGGTCTTCTGTGGTGGTGCTATGGGGACATAGACAGCGCATCCGAATATCCTCAGGTGAGAGATATCTGATGGAGTCCCATATGCGAGTTGCATTGGAGAATAAGATTGACGTCCTGACGGTTGTAATCCTATTAGCGATGCAGCATGCAAGATGGCATGTCCCCACGTATTCACCGGCAACTGGCATTGCATCAACGATGGACAAGCAATCCATTGTAGTCTCTTTATAAGAGATTCGGCTAACCCGTTCTGGGTGTGAACATGAGCTACATGATGTTCAACTTCAATGTCAGTTGCTTGGCAGTAGTCTAGGAAGACTTGTGATGTGAATTTCCCAGTGTTATCCAGACGCAATTTCTTGATCTGGTTGTTTGGGAAATTGCCCTCAACTTAATGATTTGTGCTAGTAGCTTTGCAAAGGCTACGTTGCGGGTGGACAGGAGGCAAACATACGACCATTTGGAAGATGCGTCTATCAGTACCATGTAGTACCGAAATGGGCCACTTGCAGGGTGAATAGGCCTGCAAATGTCTCCATGTATTCTCTCTAGGAAGCTGGGAGACTCTGAGTCCACCTTAAGTGGAGATGGTCTCGTAATCAATTTCCCTTTGTGACAAGGGGGACAAGGAAATGCACCCTTTCGAAGTAGCTTCAGGCTTTTCGAGTTAATTCCACGGGCGCATCATGTCCCTTCCAGGGTGTCCGAGTCTATTGTGCCACAGTTGGAATTCTGGTCGATTATCGCATTTCTGGTGCTCAAGTGTGTTGGCTTCCATTGCTCGTATCTTTGTATGGTAGAGACTTGACAGGAGTCCCTCAAAACGCTGGACGATGGTTTTAGCACCATTTTTATGAGTCGTTACATACAAGAATTCTCTGTTTTCTTCGTTCATCGTTTCTAGGTGGTATCCGTTTAAACGGATATCTTTAAAACTTAACAAATTTCTGTGAGAGCTAGGAGAGATGAGCATCTTTTATTAGTAGTTGTGTTTTGTTTGGGAGCAGAAAGTATGCTACCCCTGATCCTTCAATTATTCCTGACGGACCGGAAATTGTATTCACGGTTCCATCGTATTTATTTATGCTTTGAAAAAAGCAAATATCTTGGAGGAGAGTGTGCATAGAGGCACTGTCCACTAGGCATTTATATTCCAAATAAAATGAGAGAGAAAAATAAACATAGCAGTATAAGGCACAAAAGATAACCAAATATCATTCAACGTCTGAAAAATCATTCAACGTGCTAGGAAACAAACAACTAGATAGTAAATTGTTTCAATTACAATGCATAGCGGAAAATAGATAAGGCTTCAGTTGAGCAGGTCATCAGTTGAGAAGTCCTCAGCAATGAACCTGATTGGTGTCAGGTCTTCGTGTTCCACCAGGTTTGTTTCGGATGGCTTCTGGCAGCTTTGTACAAGTCCTGGAGGTGGTGTGGAGTCCGACAATTCCTGGACCAGTGTCCAGTCATGCCACACCTGTGTCATTTATCTTACCAGTCTTTTCTGGGGGCAGATGTCTGGCCGTTGTCTTTTCTCTTCCACACATTTTTCTTCTTTTCCTCGTTGTTGGACTTTGGAGGGGGCCCTCTAGCCTGCTTCTTCATTGCCTTTCCCTTCTGGGGTTTGCCTTTGAAGTTGGTCCTCTTCTTTTGGGAGGAGATGTGGTGCGCTTCAGGCGCAGTGTAACGCCCCGCTCCCCAGGATACCCGATAAGTACGAATCCGTATCAGGTATTTCCGAAGAGACGGTTGCTATGAAGGAAATACAACAGTGTCAAACATAAGCCGGTCACGGTGCACTCTGGGCTAGTACATGTAGCATTCCAATCAACACAGACATACAAGAGAAACAATAATTCAACACTGATATAAATATATATATACAAACTGAACTAATACAACATCATTATGCAAATTTCTCATTTACAACATAACTCTCAACCCACCAAGAGCAAGAACACTCTCAAAATCTCTCACACACTCTCACAAACTCACAACTCCAATCAACTGAACTAATGGCCTCTAACTCCAAGAATCAACCTGAAAAGTCAACGGGGACACGTCACAGCGTGACCCAGTAGGAATTCCAAACCCAACTCACATGGTGCAATGGAATGCAATGCAATGTGTACTGAACTGTGAACTTGACTCATAGCATAACATGGGAAGTAATGTATGTAACCATATATCCACATCTCTTATGAAATTATAAATAACACAAATAATGGAAAGCACGTACCTGTGACAAAGAGTCCTGCAAAACAAAGTGAGCACTACAGAAAAAGAAGTAATCTTAAGATGAGGCATGTCCAGAGATCCTAGTAGCTTTTAAAGGGAATGAAGCACAACATCAAAACCAAATACAAACTACTGGCAACCACCCAAGAGGTACTAAGTCACAACATTCATTTCACAACCACAATGATATGATGCTTATGATGACATGCCCCCCCTGATGCAAATGATGCCATCACAAATGCAATGCAAGGCATGCCTATGGATCCCATTCCTATGTCGGCGTGCAAGTGCAACGTGATTCTACTCCATTATCAATGTGGAGCCACCTAATGGTATCAAGAGGTTGCACACGTCGACTTCTCCCGCCTCCTACCGCGGCAACTTTGTCCATGCACGTGCACTCCGCCTTCATGTCCCTAATAACATCATATCACCCATTCCATATTCCGCATATATCCAACAACACATAGCCTTTTTCACATAATCATTTCACCATCACATAATTCACATTTTTCTTACAAGGAATATGGGAGCAATTTCATGTAATCAATATGAGAAAATGAGAGCTATTCTATTTAGACAATGTAACAAAATGAGAACAATTTCGTTTAATCAACATAACAAAATGAGAACTATTTCATAATGAAAATTAACCATAAAGAAGTAATGATAGTAATTTCATACACTTTCAACACAATATGGAAATTAAGCATTAAGCTCCCAACAATTTCAACAAACAAACAGCTCAACCTAATATCATAATTCATGAGAATGATGAGGCCATGTTTCATTTTCATTTCTACTTTCCTCATTTATTAAGGCAACATTGTTACATGAAAAAAGAAATAGTTAAACAACATTTTCATTATTCTCATTATTCATAGGATTAGCATAACTTGCATTCTTTTTCTTGTAAGGAAAATGGGAAATAAAACATCCTACATGCTAGATGAGAGCAATATCACATATTTATGGCCAAGTTACATATACCATTTCATTGTTCCCATATTTCATATAATTATCACTATTCATGCAAAGGAGAGTAAAGAATAAAACATTCAACATTACAAATGAGAGCAATTCCTCATGAATAGTGAAACAAGACATTCAATAGCATTATATATCATAATCATGGCATCAAATAACTCATTACAACAAATAAAATCTACTCAATTGCATCATGACAAGGGGTTTCTACAAAAACCCTAAAAATGCCAATTTTGTAATTCAAAATGAAATGAATGAAACATGAGAGAGAGGATTGGAATCCTACCTCTTAGGGGAAGAAAACCCCTCTTCCAATTTGATGAAATCCTCCATCAATTTCTATTCAAGCCCCAATTTCGAAATCCTCAAAATCCTCCTCCAATTGGGATGAAAATCTTTTCCAATTTCATGAAAACCCAAGAATCCCCAAATCTCCAAACTTCAACCCTAATCTCCATCTTCCCCCAATTCTTCCACCAACCCCTCTCTCAATTTCTCTTTCTCCCTTCCTTTTTCATTTCTTTCTCCCTTCATTCTTTTAATTCCTCCCCCCTTTATTTCGGCAGCATGCTCCCCCCCTTTTTCCTTTCTTTTTTTGCCTACAACTTCATTCGGCCAGGGACAATGGGGCTCACGGCCTGGGCATGGGAGAAATGGAAAGAGGAAGGGGATTAAGGAATTTAGGAGAGGGGAAATGAAAAGAAAATGATGTGGAAAGGAAGTCCCTTTTTTCATCTCTTTTTTTGTTTTTTTTTGTTTTGCCCTGGCTTCATTCGGCCTGGGGAGACATTTCGGCAGGATGGGGGCTTGGGGTTTCATCAGCTGGCAATTGGGAGTGGGTCGGTTGGCTTCTTGGGGGAGAAAAGAGAAGGGGGAAAACAAATAAAAACTGAGGAGAAGTGTGTAGAAAAAAGGGGATAATAATAAGGAACCCCTTCTATTACAAGTTTGCCATTCCAATCCTCATCCTCTCATTTCTCTTCTAATAATAATCTAAGCTCACAATTCAAGTCCAACACAATTAGTAGGGAAGCCCAACTCCTAGAGATTAAAATTAGCTCAAGGCCCAACAACAATAATAATAATAATATGGATTATATCAAATACACAAGGATTACCACATTATAAAATACTAACAATAACAATCAACAAGTATCAATAATAATATTTATACCAATATCAACAAGTATCAATAATAATAATACTAATAACAACAGTAACTATAATAATACTAATATCATTCATTAACACCGATAACATACTAGCACCACCACCAACATACTAGTACAACAACAATAATAATAATACATACTGATATTCACACCACCTCAAACCATTAGATATTTCCAACCGTATAAATCAATATCCATAAAATAACCATACAATAATAATAATGACACAAAAAATAGTATCACTACACAGATATACGTGCATTCACTTATATATATATATATATATATATATATATATATATATATATATATATATATATATATATATATCCAAATCACATCATATCCAACCGTATAGCCATTCACGTAGGAATTACTATGCACTCAATAAAATTACTGTACACACACACTCACTCATATAGTATTTCATACATACGGGTATTACACGCAGGAGCAGTGCTAGCAGGGCGCGAGTTATGGGTGGCCAGAAGGAGGTCTCTATTCTGTTCTGCCATAAGAAGGCATGAGAGAAGCTCCGAGTATATCGTGAACTTTCGTTCACGATACTATTGCATAAGTATGACATCCTTCTCGTGGAAGGATGTATACGTCTTCTCTAGCATGTGCTCCTCCGTCACTTTCTCACCACATAACTTCAGGCGTGAGGTGATACTTAAAAGTGCCGAGTTGTACTCGGCGATGGACTTGAAGTCCTGGAGACGGAGGTTCTCCCATTCATATCGCGCTCGGGGAAGGATAACATCTCTTTGATGTTTGTATCTATCCTCGAGGGCGGTCCATAACTCATAAGAGTCTTCCCCCGTTAGGTACTCGGCCTTCAGGGTCCGATCGATATGGCGTCTGATATAGATAATTGCTTTCGCTTTATCTATGTCAGAAACCTTATCGCCTTCAGTGATGGCATGGCTCAGTCCCTGTGAGCGCAGGTGAAATTTTATATCCAACTGCCAGCTCAGATAATTTTTGCCTGTAGCATCCAATACGTCAAAGTTGACGCTCGTAATTTTAGCCATTATCTCTAGCATGTTGAAAATGAGCAATAATTAGATTTTTTTTTAAAGTAAAACAAGTAATTATGCATTTCAGACACAGATATTTGTTGTGTGGATCGGCTAATCACCATTTTAAATAAAGTCCATACAGTCCCATAAAATAGAAAATACAACACTGGAACCCCTGTGGGGCCCCTATTCTTCTGGAATAGATCTTCATCTTCGTGGGACGTGCGCCGGTCTTGGAATTTATACAATTATATTCTCACTACAATTTCTCTCAAAAAGTAAAAAAATGCGAGGGAAATAATGGTGAAAGCTAGCCGATCCAAAACCACAACAAATATAAACATACGTCGTAGTAGCAGACATTTTATTTCATTGCAGACAATTAATCATCACAAGCAATTAATCATCACAGGTAGTTAATCATCATAGGCATTTTGTAACGGAAATGAAAATTTTTCGTTTAATAATTATTGGACCACTAGGCAACGTCATACACCGTTAGGTTAGTTAACTAACGGCAGAGCGGTCGCAGGATCTTCCTAATTATTAAACGTATAATAATCAGATAATCCAAAAATACGATGAGGTAAAAAGCTTGCAATAATTCAGAATTTAACGAAGAAAAATCTTAATTAAATCCGAAAAAGAGTTTGTAAAAACAAAATTTTCGGGGGAAAAACCCTAGTTAGGTTTTTGGAGGCGATCGTTCGTGCGGCTCCGTGCAGGCAGATATGTTTTGTGTCGTAGGGACCGCCGCTTCTGGCGGCTAGGGTTTCCTTCGCGCGCAGGGGGGCGTCGCCGCTTCTGGCGGTTTGGCGGCGGTGGCCGCTGCTGCCGGTGGCGGGGGCGCAGGCCGCCGCTACGGGCGGGCGGCAGCGTCCCGTGCGGGCGACGGGGGCGCGTCCGCCTCTGCGGGCGGCGGTAGTGACACGGCGCCGCTTCTGGCGGCGGGGGGATCGCATCTAGGGTTTTGAAAAAAGATGATTTTTGGGGAAGAAGATCGTAAAAAAATAATTTTTAATAGGAAAAAAAATCTATTTTTAGTCTTCAAAACAACGTTTTTCATCGTAAAAAATTGATTTTTATTGATAAAAATGTCGAGTTTTCATTAAAAGGTTGATGTAGCATGCAGATCTGAGATAAAAATCCGATCTATACTAACCAAACATTGATCCAAACATGTAGATCTAATCATATGCGCATAGAAGTTTATATCTCGGGAATAAAAATTATCTCTAGATCCTACCCGTCGGATCTAGCGACGTTCGGTGAAGGAAGCCCGTTCGCGTCGTGATTCGTCCGTCGGCAGAGGTTCGGCTCAGCTTTGAGCGTGCTGATAACGTGTTGTAAGCTTGGCAGCTACGGAACCCGTAGCACTGTATTTATAGAAGTAGGGTTACATAATAAGTGGATACCCAATACACAAATCGGCCTGCAAAAGCCTGCTTATAACACACCTAATTTTTTCTTGTCAATTATAAATTGTTAAATTTGTTGTATGATAATGAACTCAAGAGAGAGAGAGAGAGAATTTCATTGCTAAGAATAAGTCACAATGGCTAAGAGCCATGGTGCTTTATTTATATATTTCATAGTGGGGAGGCCAAAAGCCTCTAGGAGACCAAGGGTCCCCATTACTCTAAGTAATGGGGGCCTAATGAATGGGTAATGAAGGAGGGGAGGCCAAAGGCCTCCCTCATTCATAACACTCCCCCTTACACATTCATCACTTCGGTCTCAGCTACTGAGGCAAGGGGTGGATACTTCTGGATCCAGAGTAGTGTGTTTGCCTCGTTAAAACCTTAGCTGTGGAAAACCCAGTGGGAAAACCCAACAGCTTAAGGAAAAAGAGTGCAACTCACATGTTACTCCCCCTGATCCGTACAAGCTTCAGGCTTGCAGGTCTTTCAACTGTCGCATACCAATGTTCTTTACAAGCTTTACAAAAGTACATTTAGGCAATGCCTTAGTAAAAAGATCAGCTAAGTTGTTGCATGACTGGATCAGTCGAACTTCAATCTGCTTGTCGTTCTTCTGCTCGTGCGTCCAGAAAAACTTGGGAGAAATGTGTTTTGTCCTGTCGCCTTTGATGTAGCCCTTCTGAAGCTGAGCAATGCATGCGGCGTTGTCTTCGAATAGGGCAGTAGGCTCCAGATCACTGGTCTTCAGGCCAGTGGATTGGAGGATGTGTTGGACGACGGAGCGTAGCCAAAAACATTCTCTGCTCGCCTCATGGATCGCGATGAGCTCTGCATGGTTGGAAGATGTAGCAGTAGTGGTTTGTTTTACCGATCTCCAAGAGATAGCAGTACCTCCGTAGGTAAATACAAAACCTGTTTGAGATTTTGCCGTGTGCGGATCAGAGAGATAACCTGCATCAGCATAACCAAACAATTTGGGGGAGGCACCTCTCTGGTAGTAAAGTCCAAGATCAATGGAACCCTGAAGGTATCGCAGAAGATGCTTTACTCCGTTCCAGTGGCGCTTTGTGGGCGCAGCACTGTGTCTGGCTAGTAGATTAACTGTAAACGCTATATCGGGACGCGTACAGTTAGCCAGATATAGAAGTGCTCCAATGGCACTGAGGTAGGGTACTTCAGGACCCAATATCTCCTCCCCCTCTTCCAGTGGCCGGAAGGGGTCCTTATGTACATCTAGTGATCTTACGACCATAGGAGTACCTAAAGGATGACATTTATCCATATGAAACTTGTGTAGAAGTTTCTTTGTATAATTAGATTGGTGTAATAGGATTCCACCTCTTAGGTGTTCTATCTGTAAGCCAAGACAATACTTTGTTTTGCCTAGGTCTTTCATTTCAAAAGTATGTTTAAGGCTTTCAGATATCTCTTTGATCTCTGCAGGAGATCCTATGAGATTTAAGTCATCTACATATACAGCTATGATGACAAATCTTGTTCCCGTTCTTTTGATAAAGATACACGGGCAGACTTCGTTATTCGTGAATCCTTGCTGTGCAAGAAAATCACTTAGTCTGTTATACCACATCTTGCCCGATTGTTTTAGACCATATAATGATCTATGTAGCCTTACAGAGAATACGTCCCGAGGTATCTCTTTCATCTCTGGGGGTAGATTAAACCCATCAGGAAGTCTCATATAGATATTTTTATCTATATCGCCATATAGATATGCAGTCACAACGTCCATGAGCTGCATTTCTAGGCTTTCCAGAGAAGTTAGGCTGATTAAAAATCGGAAGGTGATCGAATCCATGACCGGGGAATACGTATCTTCGTAATCAATCCCCGGTCTTTGGGAAAATCCCTGGGCTACAAGGCGTGCCTTATAGCGAACGATCACATTATTTTCATCTCTTTTTCTTATGAAAACCCACTTATATCCCACAGGTTTTACACCTACTGGTGTTTGGACTAATGGTCCAAAGACTTTGCGTTTCAAGAGTGAGTCCAGCTCTACTCTTATTGCCTCGTCCCACTTTGGCCAATCATCTCTGCGTTTACATTCCGCTAGAGATCGTGGTTCGACGTCATCGTCATATTCAGTGACGTGAACGGCAATATCGAACGCAAAATCGTCGTCGACGACTATGCTATTTCTGTCCAGTACTTCTCCAGTACGTACAAAATTTAATGATGTTTCTCCTATTGTTTCCTCTGCTGGGGAAATCAGGAGGGGAGAAGTAGCTGGTCTGAGCTCAGCATCCTGTGGAGGGATAATCTTAGTATCGCCATGAGTCTTCCTCTTTCGAGGAACTTTATCTTTTGAACCTAGTGGGCGTCCTCTTTTCATTTGAGGTATAACCAATTCTGCTGCCGGTGGGCTGCATCCATCTATGGGGATGTCAATCCTAGCTGGCGTATTGGCAGCAGGGACGTGTGAACGGACAATCTTCTGGTTGTCCGTGAATTTATCCGGTAAAAGATGTACTGTATTCTGGTTGTGAAGGATCTTCAGGATCTCATCTTCACACAGATTAGTACGCGGATCATATAGGGACAAAGACTTCTGGTCCCAACTAATGGTCTCAGAAGCTTCTGGCTTCTTAGACTGTGTGCCCAGTTTTGGAAAAAATTTCTCATTAAATTCACAGTCTGCAAAACGTGCCTTGAATGCGTCACCCGTCAGGGGTTCAAGGTATCTGATAATAGAGGGCGAATCAAACCCAATATATATACCTAGACGACGCTGAGGACCCATTTTGGTCCTCTGCGGTGGTGCTATTGGGACATATACCACACAACCAAACACTCTCAAATGAGAGATATCTGGAGGTGCGCCGTATGCTAGTTGCATCGGGGATAAAGTGTGACCTCCAGAGGGTCTTATCCTAATAAGTGATGCGACATGTAAAATAGCATGCCCCCAAGCATCCACAGGCAACTGGGATTGCATAAGCAATGGACGTGCAATCCATTGGAGTCTCTTTATAAGAGCCTCAGCTAATCCGTTTTGGGTGTGAACATGTGCTACCGGATGTTCAACTTCAATACCCGTTGCCCGGCAATAGTCTTCGAAGACTTGTGAAGTAAATTCTCCCGCATTATCAAGACGTAGTTTCTTGATATGGTTATCGGGGAAATGAGCACGCAACCTTATTATTTGTGCCAATAGCTTTGGAAAATCTAGGTTGCGGGTGGACAAGAGGCACACATAAGACCATTTGGTTGATGCATCAATCAGTACCATGAAGTACCGAAATGGGCCACTTGCGGGGTGAATAGGCCCGCAAATGTCACCATGAATTCTCTCAAGGAAGCCAGGAGACTCTAATCCCACTTTCAGGAGGGATGGTCTCGTTATTAGTTTTCCCTTAAAACAAGGGAGACATGGAAATTCACCCTTTTGAAGAATCTTCAGGTTCTTCAATTTGTGTCCACGGGATTCAGTGATGATGCGGCGCATCATTGCTGTTCCAGGGTGACCAAGTCTATTGTGCCAGAGTTGGAATTCTGGTAGTGATTGGCACGTCTGGTGTTCAATCATATTGGCTTCTACTGGTTGAATGTATGTTTGGTATAGACCCGACGGGAGTCCCTTGAATCGCTCGCAGATGATCTTCCGGTCATGTTTTTGACGAGTTACAATTAGATATTCAACCTTATTTTTATCACTGGTCTCTAAGTGATATCCGTTTAAACGGAAATCCTTGAAACTTACGAGATTTCTGTTTGATATAGGAGAGAATAATGCATTATTAATTTGAAGTCTTGTGTTATTTGGGAGCAATATAATTGCTTCACCAGTTCCTTCGATTATTTGGTACAATCCTGAAATTGTGATAACAGGACCGTCATATTTGTTTAAGCTATTAAAATAGCAATGATCGCGAAGGATTGTGTGCGTCAAGGCACTGTCCACTAGACACTCAGACATCATCTATATAAGCCAAAAAAAGAAATTTTATTTGAGGGAAAATGTAGACAACATTCATAAATAAAAGTCCGCACTAAAGCAAATAACAGATGAAGATACATCGAATTCTAAATGCATAGATAAATGATGATGCTCAATCTAGCAGATCGTCGTTCTCGAAGTCTTTAGCAGTAAAGACTGTTGGCGGCTGTACACCTGCCAAGTTTGTTTCAGGTCGAGACTTCTGGCTCGCCTGATATAGATCTTGTAAGTGGCGAGGAGTGCGGCAGTTTCTGGACCAATGGCCAGTCATGCCGCATCTATGGCATTTGTCCTCCCAGGTCTTCTTTGGAAGTGACACGTGCTTGGTGTCCTTTCGCTTCCAAGTGAAGTTTCTTTTCCCTTTATTGTTTTTGTTTGTCTGGGGAGCTGCACCTCTTGGTTGCTTCATTACCGCTTTCCCTTTAGTATTTTTAGTCTTCCTCTTGTTTTTCCACTTCTGGGGAGAAACGTGGTGGGCTTCAGGGATAGGGGCAGTGCCAGCTGGACGTAAGTTATGAGTTGCTAGCAGTAAATCTCGATTCTGCTCTGCTCTAAGTAGGCATGAGATCAGATCGGAGAATCTCGTGAAGTTGCGTTCACGATACTGCTGCATGAGGATTGCATCTTTCTCGTGAAACGAGGTAAATGTTTTTTCCAACATGCGATGTTCTGTCACTTCTTCACCGCACAACTTCAGGCGTGAGGTGATGTTATGAAGTGCAGAATTATACTCAGCGACGGACTTATAGTCCTGAAGTCTGAGGTTTTCCCACTCATAACTGGCACGAGGTAATATAACATCAATTTGATGTTTATACCGTGCTTCCAGTGCTGTCCACAGGTCCTTCGGGTCCTCAACCGTTAAGTATTCGGCCTTTAAAGTCCGATCTATATGCTTCCTAATGTAGATTATGGCTTTCGCCTTATCTACATCGGATACAGTGGTTGTGGGGCTGCTGCTAGCTGTAGCAGAAGCTTCGGCCGCTGCTGGGGCCGAGGAAGGAGCCAAAATGGACCCAAGGAGGGCCATTGAACGCAAGTGGAACTTCAGGTCCACTCGCCAACTCAGGTAATTTGTCCCTGCAGAATCGAGGACCTTGAAATCGACGCTTGCCAATTTTGCCATTTATCTACGTATTTTAAAATGAGCATGAATTAATTAAAATTCAAAAATTCATGCATAAAGAAAAAACAAGTAAAAATGCGGGGATCGGCCAGATACCCAAAATAGTACACAGTCCAAAGTTCGTTTAAAGTCCATAATAGAAAAAATAATAATACAACTTTGGAAACCCAAACTGAACTGGGTCCTTATATCTCCGTCTTCATATGCTGTTGCATCGAGCTTTGGCTTACACAGTCATGAATCGACTCCTTGCGGTCCAGCGGACGCGGCCATGGAATTGACTAAGCCAGGACCACTTGTTACCCAGTCAAGCTAGGTTGGTCCAGCAAACTTAGCCAAGCACATTGACCGACATCATGATCCATTGAAGGAGTTTTCATCAATTCTATGTGCTGTTGCATCGAGCTTTGGCTTTAAAATACAAATTTCCTCACTTACAAATTCTCTCAAAAGAAAATAAAAGTGCAAGGAAAGTAAATAGGTATACAATGGCCGATCCCGAAAAACACATTTTTACTTATTTAAACATCCACGCAGTTCTAAATATGCTACAGGCATAAAAATAAACAACCACGCATATATCTCAAGCATAACATATGGTAAAGGAAACTAGAAAATATGATTATCTCGTAGACCACGTGGAAACGTCATACACCGTTAGGTTAGTTGACTAACGGCAGAGCGGTCTCAGGATCTTTAAGATAATTATATTTTGAAAAATCTTAATATTCCATAAATAATTAATAATGCAAGAGTGATGTTTAACATAATTTTAGCAATATGACAAATTGGGCGTCAGGCCCATAACAAGAAATTAAAATAAATTAATATTATCATTAGAGCTGCAGGCCCATAAGTAAAATATTAATCATTTTAATAAGCAATTTTATTAACTTGGCTTCTAGCCCAATAAGCCAAATTAATTTAGTATTAATCTTTGGGCTTCAGGCCCAGTTGCAAAATTTTAATTGACATATAAAATTTGCAATTGGATTAACTGGGCTTCTGGCCCAATTTGGAAAACCAAAATAATAATTAATCGGAATGGGATTGCAGGCCCATAAAACATACAGATAGTATGATTTATTAAATATAATAGCATATAGCTCATTGCATTTTTCATTGTCAGTTTTATCTCCTTCTTCAATTATTATTATTATTATTATGATTATTCAAATTTGACGTTGCTGCCTTGATTTTGCACACAGTAAGTAAGATGCTTATGCAAGGTCATGCTTAATTGCTAGTGTTAATGCACTGTATGCAAACTGGCACATATTGCTAGAATTTTAGGTCCAACAAGACAAAAGCTTTGAATTTAGCATGCCATTTAGAGGGGTTCGATGAATTTGGCTAGGCCCCACGCCATTCAAAATGGTGACAAGTGATAACATCTTAGGCATTTGCATCTTCAGATTTCCCGGCCACAAATTTCTTTTTTTTTAAATTTTTGTTATTAATCAGATTTATACAAGACTTTAAGATAAGCTTTGTAAAATCATGTTTATCAATATATTGTAATTTTCTACGGGATCAAAAAGTATTACCTCTAGATTAAAAAATCTAGGGACGATCGTAAAAACAGAAAATCCGTAGAAAGAGAAATCCACGCTCCTAATACGCCAAAACGGATCGCCGCAACGGAGAGCCGCAAAGGTACGCCGCAACAATAGATTCCTTCGCGCGTAGGGGATGGATTTTTGAGGGGAGACGGGATGAAAAGCTCAAAGAATTTTAGAGCAAACGAGCTGATAACGTGTTGTATGATAATGAACTCAAGAGAGAGAGAGAGAGAGAGAGAGAGAATTTCATTGCTAAGAATAAGTCACAATGGCTAAGAGCCATGATGCTCTATTTATATATCTCATAATGGGGAGGCCAAAAGCCTCTAGGAGACCAAGGGTCCCATTACTCTAAATAATGGGGGCCTAATGAATGAGTAATGAAGGAGGGGAGGCCAAAGGCCTCCCTCATTCATAACAAAATTCACTTCTTGTTATGAATAGGCCCATTGGGCCAATTGGGTATCCAACCCACTATTGAAAGTTATAAATACACGGGTAGGGGGCTCTTAACCCCTTACACCTATTTCTCCCTAAATCCCCTTCACAACACGTTATCAGCACGATCACGCTCGTTGGAGGAGACGGCGGCTCGCGGGAAAGGAGATCCACAAATCGCTCAGAAAAAGAAGATCGTAATCTTCTCAACGGGGAGCGAAAAGGGCATCCTTCACCAACCGTCGCCTAGATTCCTCGTCGAATCTAGAAGGTAAAAATCCAAACTTTTAGATCTAAACCTGCTTTTCTCATTAGATCTGCATGTTTTAGGATCAAAAAGTTAATAAACTCGGTAAAATTCAACATTTTTAATAAGATCTGCATGTTTAAAACAATAAAAACTTGTTTTTTAGCGATCAAAATTGTTGAAAACCCCGATTTTTACCTCCCCGCCTTTGATCCAAATTTCCGTACGCCCATAGGGCGAAACGGCGGCGCGCCCTTCGCGCCGCCGGCGGAAACAATCGCCGCGGCCCCAGGCCGCGGCAGCCGCGGCCTGAAGCAGCGGCACTGCGCCGCGGCCTGCAGGCCGCGGCGGCCGCGGCCTCAGGCCGTGGCCAACTGCCGCGGCCTGAAGCCGCGGCCCTGTGCCGCGGCCTCAGGCCGCGGCCAGTTGCCGCGGCCCGCAGCTGCGGCCCGTCGCCGCGACGGCGGCCGCACCCTACGCGGCCAGCCGTCGCGGCGACACGCCGCGGGCCCCCCCTAGGGTTTCCCGAAACCCTAACCCTAACGGGCCCTTTCTTCCGGGGGAGGCCCAATATTAACCCTAATGGGTTGTTTTCATGGCCCATAATGCCAGAAAATTAGCCCATTCACACAAATTATTTTATTTATTTTTTGGCCCTAAAAAGCCCAAAATAGGTAAAAGAAAATTTGAAAGGGTTTAAAGCGGTAAAATAAAACAATAAAATATGGATCAAAAAGGCAAAAGGTTTCAACAAAAAAAAAGAAAAAAAGTTCTTGCACGTCGCACACAATTTTAAATTATTTTAAATGCCTGTGTTTCGATTATCTGCGTGGTTGTATGTTGCAAAAATATTATCTGCGTGGATGTGCAAATATTAGGCTATGTTTTTAGGGATCAGCCAAGTTTCCGACACCGTTTTAAATTCCCGCAATTTTTCTTTTCTTTTGAGAGAAACTTTGTATGTGAGGATGAAAATGTAAAAAGAAGACCGAAGGACACCAAAAAGAAGCTGAAGGCGTTTCGCTCAATGAAGATAGGGGCTTCTCTCTGAAGTTCCCGAGTTGTAATTTATTTTCATGCTTTTTATTTTTGATGTAACTTCGGACTGGACTTTTTATTTATTTTTCGGTGTCGGCTGGCTGATCCCCATAGCCTAAGGTCATTATTTCTGTTTTTTCATTGTTTTTGCATTAAACTGCGTGGTTGATTAATTAGCTTTAATACCATGTTTTAATGTCACAATGAAAACCATCAAACAGCATGCGTGATTGTTAATTTTTAGTAATTAATTATTCACATTACCTGAAAAAAAGCATGTATGTTAAAACCACAGTAATTTAAATTCATGAAAATGACTACATTACATGCGTGGATGTCTATCTTATTTTCAGTCTTAATGATACATGCTATTTTTTTCCGTACATGCTAGATCATAAAATGGCCAGACTCGCAAATGTAGACTTCTCAGTCCTGAAGGCTGATGGGTCAAACTACCTGAGTTGGCAGTTGGACCTGAAGTTCCATCTGCGCTCTCATGGTTTCAGTCTCACACAGACTGAAAAGGCAACAACTAGTACTGCCCCAGCTAACAAGGAGGCTTCAGTGGAAGCACCTCATACAGAGGAAGTTTCCGATATATTAAAGGCGAAAGCCATTATATATATCAGGAAACACTTAGACTCGACCTTAAAGGACGAGTACCTCACTGTAGAGGACCCTTACGAGCTGTGGGATGCACTCGAGGAGAGGTACCGACATCAGAGGGATGTCATACTCCCCCGTGCACAGTACGAGTGGACTCACCTCCACATACAGGATTTCAAATCCGTAGCGGAGTACAACTCAGCTCTCTTCCGCATCACCTCACGCCTGAAGTTGTGTGGTGAACCAGTGACGGAGAAGATGTTGCTGGAAAAGACGTTTACGTCCTTCCACGAAAAGGACATGATCCTTATGCAACAATATCGAGAGAGGAAGTTCACAAAGTACTCTGACCTTCTTTCATGCCTGCTCATGGCTGAACAGAACAGAGACCTGTTGGTTGCCACCCACAACCTGCGCCCTCCTGGCTCCGCTCCATTGCCACCTCCTGCAGAGGCCCACTTCCAGTCTTCCCAGAAGAAGAAGACGGACAAAAAGGCAAAATTCCAGAAATGGAAAGAACAGAAGCAGCGGAAGAAGGCCACTCACCCAGCTCCTCCCCAGAACCAGAAGTTCGTGGACAAGAAGCAGAAGAGGATTCCCAACAAAGGAGGCACTCCCAAGAAAGACTGGGAGGAAAAATGCTCAAAATGCGGGATGACGGGCCACTGGTCCAGAATCTGCCGCACAGCAAAACACCTCCAGGACCTCTACCAGGCAAGCCTCAAGCCTCGAGCTGAGACAAACCTGATGGAGAGCGCAGCGTTGGCAGAGACCTCATGGACTCCCGAAGATTTCATGGGAGATGATACTCTCTAGATCTGGACCACTTTTATGCAATTAGCAATGTATCTTAAATTTTTATGCATCGTATCTAGTTCCATTTTCCATGTCAAACAATATCTTTTTAGCATTTATGAAAGTGAATCTTTTATCTATATTTATTGCTTGAATGTCTTTCCCCAATTTTTAGATATGGAACTTATCTGCCTAGTGGACAGTGCATCGACGCACTCGATCCTTCAAAACATAGACTATTTCACGAGTGTAAGTAGTTATTCTGGCCCACTGAGAACAATCTCAGGACCAGCAAATATAATCGAAGGATCAGGGGAAGCAATTATATTGCTCCCCGGCAACACACAAATAACACTTAAAAATGCGTTATACTCCCCAAAATCCATCCGAAACCTCCTAAGTTTTAAAGACATCCGTTTAAACGGATATCACTTAGAGACGGTCGAGGAAGATAAAAGGGAATACTTGCTTGTAACGGCTCTTACAAATGGTTCAAAAACCATTGTGGAACGTTTCAAGGGACTCCCTTCGGGACTCTACCAAACAAGTATACAAACTCCAGAAACATCCATGGTGGAGCACCTGCAGTGCTCCCAAACACCAGAATTCCAACTCTGGCACAGTCGACTGAGACACCCTGGTTCCGTTATGATGTACCGCATCATAAAGAACTCCAGGGGCATTGACCTGAAGAACCTGAAGATTCTTCAAAAAGGCAAATTCCCATGTCCACCCTGTTACAAGGGCAAACTGATCACGAGACCCTCTCCACTGAAAGTGGATGTGGAGTCTCCCAGCTTTCTGGAAAGAATCCACGGAGACATTTGTGGGCCGATTCACCCATCAAGTGGTCCGTTCAGGTACTTTATGGTCCTGATAGACGCATCAACTAAGTGGTCACATGTGTGCCTACTGTCCACCCGTAACCTAGCACTATCTAAGCTTTTAGCTCAGATAATAAAGTTACGGGCCCACTTCCCCGACCACCAGATAAAGAAACTTCGTCTGGATAATGCGGGGGAGTTTACGTCACAAGTCTTCCTAGACTATTGCCAAGCTCAGGGAATTGAAGTCGAACATCATGTAGCGCATGTTCACACCCAAAATGGGTTAGCAGAATCTCTAATTAAGAGACTGCAATGGATCGCTCGTCCATTATTACTTCAATCCCAGATGCCAGTGAATGCGTGGGGTCATGCAATTTTGCATGCTGCATCTTTAATAAAATTAAGACCCTCTGGAGGTCAGTCATCTTCTCCAATGCAACTAGCACTTGGAGCCCCACCAATTGTCTCACATTTGAGAATATTTGGTTGTGCAGTATACGTCCCCATAGCACCACCACAAAGGACAAAGATGGGTCCACAACGTCGCCTAGGCATTTATGTTGGGTTTGACACCCCCTCCATAATTAGATTCCTAGAACCCCTTACGGGGGACGTCTTTAAGGCACGTCTAGAAGACTGTGAATTCGATGAAACATCGTTCCCAAGACTAGGCTCACAGACAAAGAAGCCCGAAGCTTCAGAAAGTATCACTTGGGATACAAAAACTTTATGTCACTTTGATCCGCCAACAAGCCAGTGTGAGGAGGAGGTCCTGAGATTCTCCACATCCAAAACACTGTCCGTCTCTTGCCGGACAAATTTACTGACAACCAGAAGATTGTCAGATCACACGTCCCTGCTGCTAACACTCCAGCTAGGATTGACATACCGCAAAATGGATGCAATCCGCCTGCAGCAGAAATGGTTGGACCTCTCAAAAAGAGAGGACGACCACCGGGATCCAAGGACCAAGTCCCTCGAAAGAGTAGGACCCTTGGCAATGGTAAACAAATACCACCACAGGATGCTAATTTAAGCCCTGCTACCCCATCTCTCCCAAACTCTCATGAAGAGGAAAAACCGGGAGAAAATGAAGTATCGATACACTATGTACGAACTGGGGAGTATTGGGACAGAAAAAGCACAACAATAGATGACACATTTGCGTGCAATATTGCCATCAACGTCGCGTACTGCGACGATGATATTGAACCACGCTCTCTGACAGAATGTCAAAGCAGAGATGATTGGCCAAAGTGGAAAGCGGCAATAGGAGTGGAGTTGGATTCACTCACCAAACGCAAGGTCTTCGGACCTATAGTCCAGACACCAAAAGGTGTAAAACCTGTGGGTTATAAATGGGTATTTGTTAGAAAACGAAATGAACAAAATGAGATCGTACGCTACAAAGCAAGGCTTGTAGCGCAGGGTTTTACCCAACGTCCTGGGGTGGATTTTGAAGCCACATACTCCCCGGTCATGGACGCGATCACCTTCCGATTCCTCATTGGCATAACAGCACAAGAGGGTTTAGATATGCAACTCATGGACGTGGTTACTGCATACCTATATGGCAACCTAGACCGAGACATCTATATGAGATTGCCTGACGGTTATTCTTTGCCTGCAACACTAAAAGAGAGAGAACGTGACATCTACTCAGTGAAACTGCAAAGATCATTATATGGTCTAAAACAATCTGGAAGGATGTGGTATAACAGACTGAGCGACTTCCTTGCACAGCAAGGATTTAAAAACGACCCA
Source organism: Scilla litardierei (assembly GCA_030789695.1). NCBI lineage: Eukaryota > Viridiplantae > Streptophyta > Magnoliopsida > Asparagales > Asparagaceae > Scilla > Scilla litardierei. The sequence goes on from CM061139.1 coordinate 58,200,076, forward strand.
GTCTGTCCTTGCATCTTTATAAGAGCAAAGGCAACAGGATTTGTAATTATAGCCGTCTACGTAGACGACTTAAACCTCATCGGATCTCCTGAAGAGATCGCAAAGATTTCTAGAAGCCTGACAGAAACTTTCGAGATGAAAGACCTCGGAAAATCAAAATTCTGTTTAGGCCTTCAGATAGAGCATCTTAAAGATGGGATCCTGTTACACCAGTCAACTTACACATCGAACTTATTGAAAAAGTTTCAGATGGATAAGTGCCACCCCCTCAGCACTCCGATGGTCGTCAGATCATTGGATATACACAAAGACCCCTTCCGGCCGCTGGAAGAGGGGGAGGAAGTACTAGGCCCAGAAGTGCCTTATTTAAGTGCTATCGGTGCACTCCTTTACCTGGCTAACTGCACTCGCCCTGACATAGCATTTGCAGTAAACTTACTAGCCAGATATAGTGCTGCACCTACACAGCGGCACTGGGCCGGAGTTAAGCATCTTCTGCGCTACCTCCAAGGGTCCATAAACTTAGGTCTATTCTACAGGAAAGGGGCATCAACTGGTTTAGTTGGTTATGCTGACGCAGGTTACAGGTCCGATCCTCATACAGAGAAGTCTCAGACCGGATACATGTTCACATATGGCGGCACTGCCATATCCTGGAGATCTGTGAAGCAGACCATGACAACCGTCTCATCCACCCACTCAGAGCTACTTGCGATCTTCGAAGCAAGCAAGGAATGCTTTTGGCTACGCTCGGTGATCCAGCACATACTCACCTCCACCGGCCTGACGACCGGCGTTCTTGCACCCACTACACTCTATGAAGACAATGCAGCATGTATAGCCCAGCTACAGGACGGCTACATCAAAGGTGACAAGACGAAGCATATCTCCCCCAAGTTCTTCTAGACGCACGACCTTCAGAAGCAAAAGCAGATTGAGGTACAGAAGATCCAATCATGTAATAACTTGGCGGATTTGCTTACCAAATCCCTGCTTACTAGTATCTTTGAGAAACTTGTATATGGGATTGGGATGAGGAGAGTGAGTAAATGTAAACTGGGTCAGGATGAGAGAACTATGAACTCATAGATACATAGGAGACTGATGTATAGATTCATAGGAAATCTGCAAGCCTGAAGCTTGGTCAGATAAGGGGGAGTCAACTGCAGAGTTGTACTCTTTTCCCTTGGCTACAGGTTTTTTCCCACTGGGTTTTCCGTAGTCAAGGTTTTGACGAGGCAACCTCGTTGACTCTGGATCCTGAAGTATCCACCCATAGACACATCCCCAAAACAGGGGAAGTTATGGGTTAACTGTTCTTTCTTTAACAAGACAGTTACCCTAACTCGGATCCTGAAGAATCAACCTCTTATTTCAATGTTGATTGGATAAGGGGAAGTGTTATGAATAGGCCAATTGGGCCAATTGGGTATCCAACCCACTATTGAAAGTTATAAATACACGGGTAGGGGGCTCTTAACCCCTTACACCTATTTCTCCCTAAATCCTCTTCACAACACTTCTTTTATTTTTCAGCAATGCCCCTCCTCCCAACCCTCTAATTAAATAAGCACATTTCCAGGATCAGTTGAGCGTCCCATGAGATTTTAGGATGTAGCCTGAGAAAGCATTAAGGGTCTTCATGTCGGCCCTGTAATGCTTCTGCATGAACTCGAGCAGCGCCGACCAAGTGAAGTCCGGGTAGGCACTCGGGTGAGAGGCGTCGACGAGCTCTCTCGGTGGATGCATGATCTTTTGCATCCCCGGGCAGAGAAAGCATGCCAGCTATTTAATTTCTCACCGCCTTGTTGTTTACCACCGCCCGGTGTAGGCAGATCCTGTACCTACCGTTCGATAGTGCCTGCTTAAGCAAATCATCAGTCAGAGTAGTGCACAAAAAACATTGTGGTTGCAGGTTTCGCAATACCATGAAAGTGTCACCGACGTTGACAACACATGCGTCGGGGTTGGGGTTGATGGTGTGCCTCCCGCTGCCGGTGAAGACCTGCAGGCCATCGATGTAGTGTTGGTGGAGGATCGTCAGGGAGGTGGGATCGCTGTGGGGCCCGGTGCCGAGAATAAGGTTAGACTTCTGACGGGGGTCGATACTGCAATTCAGCCTCATGACAGAGTCGTTTCCTTCGGAAAAACTCCCTAAAGTGCATCCTCCCAGATTTCCAGGATCAATGCGACCACCGCGATCGAGAGAAAGCCATTGATTGAAACTGCAAGAGAGCATTAGGCCAAGAAACTTGGAGAGAATGGACGAGACAGAGAGAGAGAAGTTGGGGTTTTTTTTGCAGGGAAAGAGAAGACGATACCTAGGGTTGGCTGTGGTGAAGGCATTGGAAAAAGAGGGTACAAATGTAATTTTATTATTGCAAAGTAATGGCAAACTTGTAAATAAAAGTGTGATGAGGTAATAAATTGTAGTGCAATTTACAACACTTTTACAAGAGCAGTGGTGACAGTCGTAACAATCGTCACTTGTAAAACACCAAGGCGGTATCTTTAGGTCGAAGAATTCGACTCCGCCGCCGCCGCGCCGCCGCCATCGCCGGCGATGGACGTCGGTGGATTGGACTCCGATGGAAGGGGTTTCGGCAGCGCTAAAGAGATGTGGAGAGAAGAAATCGGCCTCGACGACGATCCCGACGCCGATAACTATACTAGCAATAAGCGCCATGAATGGTACTCGAAGGGCATCTCCTACTGGCAAGTAAGCAAACAGCTAACTCGTGTCTCAGTCAAAAATTCGCACTTCAACATATTGTTTAATTATTAATTTTAAGTCAACTTTTAAACTGTAAATTAAGAACGTGGAGGCGTCCGTCGATGGGGTTCTTGGTGGCTATGGCCATGTGAACGAAGCAGACGTCAATGGAAGCGATGCGTTTCTTAAAACCCTTTTGCCTGCTCGCTTGGGAACGGGAAGGCGCCATCTTGTAGCCCTTGGTACTCTATCAGTTTGTCTTTTGGCTTCAATTTATATTTGTTGATGAATTTTGATGAAATCGGGGGTTGTTATTTGTCGTCTCAAATTACCATTGCAGATTGTGGTTCCGGCATTGGCAGGGTCACGAAGAATCTACTTTTGAGACATTTTAACGAGGTAAGTGCTCGGCTCCTGCATCGTTTGGTTCTTGTAGACAATCAATTGTTATTGAATGTAACCAAACAGAAGTCGTTTAGTCAACTTTCATTGAGGAGGGCATGACAATAGCATGTATATTCTTTAGTATCCTCATGTAAGAGTGTGTGCACTTGGCTGGCTGCAAAATACTGTGCCTTTTACCGTAACAGGTTTCAAGTGGGATTTAATCAACTTTTATTTACCTTTACCCAATCCATAAAGAAAGAAAGAAAGAAAGAACAAATTCAGAGCTCTTAAGCGGTCTTAAATCAATGCAATTGAGGATGAAGAGTTGATCAAAAGATTTGAGGCTATGCTATATGCATGTGACGAAAAATAGTACTATTGATATCGTTTGGGCGACATTATTCTTATTACAAAAGGGTGTGGTTTGAAGTCGAAGAAATTTGCTATGAATTCATATTGGGATCGGAGTGGAATGCCATTTGGACACTTAACATATTACTATATTCAAAAAGTTTAGGTACCATCCCCCATTGCATTTGGAGACAATCGTTATATTCTCAGATCAAGAGTTGCTGGAGCTCAACCTTTGGACCGTGGTTTCGGAAGCCTTTGTTGACACATGAGTTTTCTTAAAGGTTATGCCACTGTCCACTCTTCGTTTGTTGGAGATCACTCAAGCAGAACTTCAGCCTACGTCCATCACCATATTGCTTATGATTAGACAAAACTCCTTGGACATGGAAAGACTGCACTTGAAGTCAAACTATGTTTTAAGACGGTGCCTGTAGATTTTTGCATGATTGACATCCCTTCTTCTTTGAGCTCATTCTTGGTTGGTGTTGGATGAAACACATATGAATAGTTTCCTCAAAAAGCCATCATCGGTGTGTTAAAGTTTTCTTGTTGAGAGAAATTGTTGAAGTACGAGGGATCCTCTATGTCAAGAAATGAAAGTAGTACCTCACAAATTTGGTACCTTTGGTCGATGAAACGATTGCTACTTCGCAATGATAACTATCTTGAGGCTGACCAAAATTAATTTGACATGGGCTCAGTTTGAACATCGCATGCTACATTCGTAATGAACCTCCATTCAAGCCACCCTTTTGATCCGTCCAATGTTAATAAACATTATATGGCTTCACCCCAGAGACAAGTCCAATCTAAAGAATATCAGAGGATGGGTGTTGTTGTACAAGCCAGTATATGAACCTGCCAAAGGATTTGTACGCTATGAACAAGGGGCTATGAACAAGGGATTATAATCCGACATCTTTGTATGTGGTGTGCAACAAGGACGTGGATTTTGTAGAGCTGAATGATCGATACTCAAGTTGTAGATTGAGAGGGGATTGAACTGATGTTGCATTATACGGATCATTTTGTGAATCCCGGTTATATGACTCCATGGTACATTCGTAGTGAACCTCCATTCAAGCCATACTCTTTCGATCCATCGCGTGAACCAAATTATCCTTCAAAATGATATTTGATACTTAACCTATAGAAGAGGCAAACGGTAGATAATCTCACTGACTTTGATTATCTGTAGGATGACCACCAAGATGTGTACTACTTTGCCTTATCTCAGCTTTGGAATGAAGATGAGCACCTCATAGTAGCAAAGAATAATATGAAGCAGATTAGTAGCACTTTTTTTGGGATGAGTTTCAAGTATCTGCCATCAATAATGATGAAGCTCAATAGTTATAGATAGTGTGTGTTATTTATTCTAAAAAATGACTTGAACTAAGGCTGGATTGACAATTGAGAAGTTGGCAAAGTGTTATCTATGCAACTAGGCAACATCTCAGCTATATGTGCAACCTGGGAGATTGAAGAATTTCACATTTTTTGGGAAGCCCCTTCAATTGAACCTCATGTGCAAATGGTTGTATGAAGCCATGCTAGTGTCTCTTTAGGGCACCCACTCAAGGGGCGTTTGGTGCATTCGGCTCCAAAATCGACTCTGAGTATTGAACGACATCTTCTTAAGATAACTAAATATGTGGAAGGTGATGCATTTGGCACCATTGAGATTACTAACAAGGATGAATTGAGTAATGCGGGTCTTACATGCAATAAGATCATGTGTACACGGCTGAAAAGACTGATGATATTCCTTAAACAGACAACCAATTCACAAGAATCTTGAACCTCTTTGATAAACTATCACAAGCTGCAATTGAAAAGATATAGAAGAAATAAACATATGACTTTAGAAGATCTTAAGATTGTGCTAATCAGCATATTGTTGAACCTGAAATTCGTGAATCATTGTTATTTGCTCAAAGAGAATCATGATGCATTCATATGGTCTTATGAAGATACGAGGGGCTTGATCCAAGTCTGGTAAAGTATTATTTTATCATTCATCTAGAAGCTAATCTGATTGAACAAGCGGTATGTCATTTACATCTTATGCTAGCTCTTGAATAGCGACTGATACAAACGATATATAGTGATTGATACAAACGGTATATCATCTGATGCAAACTGATACAAATGGTATTCAAAAGGAGTTGACAAGTTCATTGTTCTTAAATAGCGATTGATGCAAATTGTATATTATTTGTTATCTTACTTTTAGGGCCTTGCACCATACTATGGCAAAAAATATTGGTTGTACTTTTTTGATTATGTATTGATCAGTATGTTGGATATCTATTGATATATGTAGTCGATATGTATTTCCTTGTTATATATGTATTGATATATGTAGTCGATAATATGGATCAATTTGGTTTACTTGTTAAAATTCGCATGAGCTTAATTGCTTACAAAAAGCTAAACATATTGCTCATAATATGTGAAATTCAAATTCCTCACTATCATATGAATCTCTTAAGTCTCTTCCGAATTCATTGCTTTCATTTCCTTATTTTTGGGCCTTAAAATAGTATTAACAATGATGCGAAACAAACAACAAATCACTGAATACTCAATGACATCGTAACACTTATGTTGCATTCATAAAAAAATCTTTGATGGTGGGAGATCAGTCAAGTTTTCTTCCGAAGTGATTGTTTCTTTTCAAACTCAAACAGGTGTGCTAATTTTGCATGAGCTTGTACTTGGATTCGTTCAAGATAGTTTTGTAGGTACAGATTATAGTAATTGAACAAGAAAATTAACCATAGCTCGAGTAACGAGTGTGATATTTCTCATGTGCCTGAATATTCATAATGCAATAAATGGTAAATGAGTTTTTTTTCATCTGCTTCCACAATTGATGCTCCAAAGATGGCACATAGCTCATATCACAAAGATATTATATGAGCTATCATATTGACGAATACAGCTCTTTTTATACTGCAAAGCACGATGCTTCGATTAATATACATTATGATCGAGTAGGGATTGGATGTGCAATTTGAGTTACTTCTCGGATGTGAAACATGATTTGATTATCTGCCAAATTATCAAATATGCAGCAAAAGTAAAATCTACTTTGGTTTTGACTTTAACTATACCATTTTCGTTGGTTTGTACTTGGTGAATGACTGCAAGTGAAGTGCTTTTCTAGTCAAGTGCAGAGGATGCATATGGATCCATCAAAATTGTTTCCTTGCGATGTGCATCAAGACACATAAATAATAAGGCTATAATTGTCTGGGATAGAGAACATGGTTGGCGATACACATGCCAACCATACACATGCTCTTGGATGAAGGCTATATGCACCAATCTCTTCATGGAAATACCTTGCAAAAATAACAATAGACCGTCTATAACAGCTTAAGTTTACAATATGTAGATCTGTACTACCTTTCTCGACATTCTTGATTTGGCATGGTCCCAAAGTCGCTTTAAGGTCAATTCTTTATGGCCTTGCATGATGAATTCAAGATATTATCTTCTATCGTGATTTGACTCCGGAGCAAATTCTAAGATGGACTTTCAATATAATAAGGAGCCTTACTATCAAGGATAGAGGTTTTGGCCGATACCCCGAGCCTTACTATCAAGGATAGAGGTTTTGGCCGATACCCCATGGTATCGGCCTTATCGTTTCGGTCTCGAAGGCTAACGAGACCGAAACTGCCAGCTAATCTCGGCTTCGACATGAAACAGAGGAAGAAGATGAAGACAGAGGGGGAAACCTTCAAACTAACATGTAATCACACAAAGAAATTCCAGTGAGTGAACATTACAATTAAGTGAACATCATAATCCCGTGAGTAAACATAATTTCCGTGAGTATCATGGAGAGTTGTTTAGAGTTGCTTGTCAAGAAAGTGAAGAAAATAGTTTGAAATATTTTACCTTTAGAGAATTTGAAAAACAACACATCGATCATCAACTAGTTTGAAGAAACAACACCAACGAGCTTCTTCGATCTCGACAGTTGAGGGCGAGGGTGAGGCGCTAATCATTTGATCTCCATCGATCTTGACGGTTGAGGGCGAGGGTAAGGACGAGGCTGAGCCGCTTAGGTGCGATTATGAGGGTGAGTGCGAGGCTGAGGATTTTTGCCGATTATCGAACTCTAGGTAAATGTTCGTTGTGGATTATAGAAGAAAAAGAGAGCCCGCTCTATTTACCAGGGCTGCCATTTACTGTATACATTTTGCCCAAAATCCTACGTATATTTACAAGTTCGCCATTACACTTAAACCTCGTAATAAACTTAATGGAAAACTTGTAAATAGTCGAATATGTTGAGCAAAGTATGTAGTGTGAACGGTAGCAATGGGTGATAGCTGTCGAACATTATGTTTGAACATTATGTGTGATGGTTGGACACCAAAGAATATAAGGAAGATTATTAATTTCTGTGTTTTTTACATACATGACTGTTCCTTAACTCAATGGATGCAACTGACAGCTTCCAAAATGGTCCATACATATTTGACCAGATTGATAAATATGTAGAATTAATTGGAGAGCATAGAGTCATTCAAGCAGTTACTGACAACGAAGCAACTGCAAATAAACTGGGCAATTGTTGATGCAAAAAAGACAACATCTGTATTGGATTCCATGTGTGACGCATTGCATTGACTTCATATTTTTTGATATGTCAAAAGAAGAGGATGTCAAAAATGTCGTCGTGTTAACATGATTTATATACAATAAAGGTTGGGTTCTCAGTTTGATGAGAAAAGAGACACGTGGAAAAGAATTGATCAGGCCTGGAATCACATGATTTGCAACATATTTTATTACGTTGACCTCTATCTACGTGCATAATTATGATCCAAGGAGAATGATCATCTCAAGGGGTTGGTTTAAATTTTTTTAAGCTCAAACCAAAAGTTAGGGTCGTTGCAACCAACATGTACAATCTGATATACGGTGATGACTTCTAGCAAGACATCCTTAATGTTATCACAATATTTAAGTCGTCGGTGAAAGTTCTAAGAATGGTTAACTGTGATAATAAGGCCAAGATGGATTATTTTTATGAGGCTATGGACCGGATGAAAGAAGAAATTAAAAAGAATAGTGATAGATGATACAGAAAATGGTGGGACATGATCGACAAAAGATGTGATATGCAGCTACATCAAAATATTCACGTCGCAGGTTAATATTGTATTTTTTGTTAAACTTTATGTGCTACAGATTGTTTATTTACATGCTGTATACTTTAATTGCAGGTTATGAATCCGTATTTTAATCATTAATGCAACAAATGACAACTAGATACTAGTTAGATTTAGACATGTGGTTGCAACATTGGAACCCGACATCTCGAGTCAACTTGAAAATAAACAGAGATGTAAATGATTTTCAGATATTTTTATTTAGATATATAATTCGATCCAGTCCACATTCTAAAATTATGCATGATAATTACAGTGGAGTTATGCAGGATGAAAGTTTGTGCATTCAGCTCTCAAAAGATGCATATGGAAATAAACCATGTCACTCTAGGTATATATAAGAATCTTAGTTCGTTGTTTGTTTTCCATGAACTGCTCTATATTTTCTGATTAGACGAACTTTTCCTGTCAATCATTAGGAGAGAGCAAGCTCCAAATCTTACAACTTAGTTGTGTGTATTTTAAACCAAACGGTCTATTCTTCCAATTGTGAACGAAATTGGACCACATTCTCACTCATTCACACAACGACCATGAACATTTTAACAATGAAAAATCGTAAAAAGCTGGTTTATATGTATTACAATATGAGGCTGAGAGAAAGACACTGCAAGAGGAGAACTAATACTGATCAACTGATTGACTTGGATCAAATTTTCCACGAGCATGATCCGTTGGAGGAATGAACTAAGGAGACAGAAGACGTGCTGCTCGATGACAAAGACAATTCTTGGTTAGACAAATTTCTTGCAGAAGCAGAACAGACAAAGCAATCAGCCGCGATCAAGTCATAACCAAGTGAATCTCACGTATAAGCAAAAGACGACATTAATTCGGTGAGAAAGTGACGATGATTCGTCTTCCAACGAACAATGTCCTACAGATGAATGTTGTGGTGTTTCGGAATACAGTTGTCTTATTTAGAGAAGTGAGAACCATGCTTATGATACAACTTATTTTCATGTGTATAGAGATCATGATAATCAGCATCAAAGTAAAAAGGGGGAACGATACCTAGGTAGACAGTCTGTTATCATGAATATTAATGTTTTGATATGGAGGTGATTATCTCGCCATTTATGAATCGTATTTTGGTGGATACTCAGGTAGTTACGACGATTACTACATACCGTATAGACACTCTAATATCTATGCAGATTATAATAGTTAATATATATAGTTCTAATGTGACTCTACAATCTAGTAGTCAGGGCAGTCATGGCATGTCTTTTATTGAGCTGAGCCGGTCCTCTGCATATGATAACATGATATCATTTTAGGGTCAGAATAGATGCAATATTACTCTCCACCTTACTATTTTGTACCACACTCGTATGCTAAGTTAGAATGCGATTTTTTGTAACTTCTGGTTTATTTCATTCATTTTTATATTATGTGGTCAGATTTATACCTCATCATTTTTGTATTGTTATTCTTTTATATTAATAAAATAATGAAGGGTGGGCTATGGTCCTAAAGAAGTTCTAACTAAAATTTTTGTACAACTATTTATCTAATATAAATTATTGGCACATTTATATGTATGAAATACCATGACATATATATATATATATATATATATATATGTTGACTAGGATCCATTCGGATGGATCAAACATGTGGATCCATCCAAGTGAAATTTAAAGTTAGACTATGTAAATAGAAAATCCGACCGTTGGATGTCATCTAACATGTCTAAAATACCTCCAAACAAAATTTCAACTAATTTGGACATGTTTTGCCCATGCATCAAGTGGTTGCAAAATTAGCCCATTTTATGACTATTCAAAAACATCGATTTTGCAACCACTTGATGCTTTGGCAAAACATGTCCAAATTAGTTGAAATTTTGTTTGGAGGTAGTTTAGACATGTTAGATGATATCCAACGGTCGGATTTTCTATTTACATAGTCTAACTTTAAATTCCACTTGGATGGATCCGCATGTTTGATCCATCCGAATGTATCCTAGTCAACATATATATATATATATATATATATATATATATATATATATATATATATATATATATATATAAGAGTCACTATGTGTTTATACATATTTAAAGTATCCCCCAAACCGAAACCGAAACTCGAAATGAAACTACCGAAACTATCAAATATAGACGGAACGAAACGAAACGAAACTTCAAAACCACCAAAACGAACGAAACTGAAACCGAAACCTAAATTCTTGGAAGGCCGAAACCAAAACTGAAACCGAGACCTTTAACCTTGCTTACTACTAGGCCCATCAATATTATCAAATTTTATAAGAACTTCACTTAAGTGTTGGACATAGCTTGCTTCAACTTAAGAAGTTGAGTGAGCAGATTCTATCGTTTCATAGCAGCACCCATCAGACCCCAATTGAAAAACCTATAGTTCTTAATCTCCAAAGGAAAGGCTAGCATCTTTTAGAAAGTAAACATGGCAAGCACGAATCTTATTAAAGAAGCCGTCAAGATTGTTTAAAAATGGAAAGTATCTTTGGAGAAGACATGAGGATTTTGCAATAAAAGAAAACACTTAATTTGAAAAGGATCACGAGATGTCAAAAAACTCATTATCCCTATGGCAACATATTTTAGAGTGATGTCTTAATCACCAATCGCATGTTGAAAACGCGTAGTCTTGGTTTGAGGTTGCCATTGGTATTGAGCTTGGTTTGAGAATCATTAAACATAGATTTGGAATGCTAAAAAAGGTTGAAGGAACTAGCCAATAAAATTCAATCATGATTCGAATTTCTGTTCCATTATTTCAGTTCCATTGATTAAGTATTCGCTTTCGATACGCCGATAAAGTTCAACAATGATTCAAATATCAGAATGATTAACTATTCTCTTTCATCTCGCTAATGGAGTTCAGTAGGATTTGAATTCCAGATTGACTGATTAACTATTTATGCTAAGAAACAAAATAAAAGAGGAAAATGGCATAAAAAGAAAAAAGAAACAAAATAAAGAAAAAGAGAGTAAAAGAAGCGTGTTCTAAAACCATATTTTGAAAATATCATGATTTATATTTGTATTTCATCCACACTTATGAATTTAAATATAAATATATAAGATTGGCCTGATTTCAAAAATTACATCATTTGTTTCTTTTCAAAATCTTTTCCTAACCGATGCACTAAAAATATTAAATATGTTTTTCTAAAACAAAGCAAACATGCACTACAAAATGCATCTGAATCTAAAATTTTAGTTCATGAAACACATTCTAGGTTTGCTTTTGAAAATATATTTCCAATGTAAGGTTTAGGTAAAGAATTTTTAAAGAAAACAAATGATGCAATTTAAAATCCGGCCATTTTCATAATTTATGGTATTTATATACTTAAGAGTGGATGAAATATGAATATAAATAATTAGGTTTTCAAAGGATGGTTTTAGAAAACATTTCTTTCTCTCCTTTTCTCTCTTTTGTTTTTTCTTTGGTTTTTTTGTTTCTATTGTTCCTTTTTTGTGCTAATTCTTTTTTGGAAAACTAGTTGGAAAGAAATACTTATCCAATCAATCAATGTGGAATTCGAATCCAAATTGGACTCTGTTAGCGAGTTGAAAAGGTTTACTTCAGATCACTTTGAACCCTATCGACAAGTTGAAAAGGAATTCTTAATAGATACATCTAGAATTTGAATCCTTTAGTCCTTATTGCGAGTTCTTTATTTAACCTTCTTTTAGCATTGCAAATCTATTTTTTGAACAATTCTCAAGTTGTGCTCGACTTCAGTGGTAATTCCAAACTTGCTTTGGTCTATGATTGTTAACGTGTGATTTCTAATCAAACTTACCATGATTCATCATGGCAAAAGATCAACATCACTCTAAAATAGTTACGAAAGGGATTGTGAATTTTCTAATATTTTCTAATTTTTTTCTTATTAAATTTCTTCTAAGATCAACATCACTCTAAAATAGTTACAAAGGGGTTGTGAATTTTCTAATATTTTGTAATTTTTTCTTATTAAATTTCTTCTACGATAAAGTGTTTTTTCTTTGATTGGAGGATTTTACTCATAGTTTCTTCTTTTGCTAAGATGACATGGGTCTTAACACTTGAAAAATACGAGTTGATGAAACTTTACAATATGGATGAACCTACTTGTAAGGCTTCTTATCATATTGAAATTTCATTTTTGAATTATCACCCAATCCAGTCACAAAAGAAGTTTCTTGCATCACGAAAGGCGATCAAGAATATCAAGTGATGTTCATGAAGATTTCCATGTTTTCAAATTTAGCCTGATGACTGTGATCAGTCAATTTTTATTTTCTCAGTGCAATTTCATAATGAGATCAGAGCATGTAACCTTAATTTGAGATCGTATATCATCAATCATGTTCTATAGCCTAACCTGTTCTTACCTGGTTATTTGAGGGTCTTGACGTGGCATCACATGGAAACAATTTTGTAAGAACTAAGAAACACTTTTGTGGGATCTCCATACCTTTTCTTGCACCGAATGGAAAATCACTTTACTTCTCTTTGGGGGTGCATCGGGTAAAAATCAAACCAAACGTAGTTAGATAGTTGACATTTGGCCTCAAAACCAAATTAGAAATTACTTTCACTTCATGTTCGAATACTCGACAAATAATCAAAGACAAATAATCAAAGAACCTTTAAAAATTACTTTCACTTCATGTTCAGTAACTTGACAAATAAACAAAACACTTTTTACATTCGAGAAGTGACTTAAACTGCACTTCCAAACTGAGCTCATATAATCTTTCTCATGTGGAGGTTGGAAACAAAAAAAACTGCTTTGAAAGAAAACTTGACTGCACATTAATGTGTTAATCACTATGATAGCTCATATAATCTCTCATGTGGAGTTTGGAAACAAAAAAACTGCTTTGAAAGTAAACTTGACTGCTTCCCTTCCCATAGATGACTTTTGAAGAAGCAAATAATAAGCATCGATGACGTTGTCGAGTATTCAATTTTCTGTCAAGAAAATTTTCTTCTCAGTTGTTGAATTCTATCATTAGTTTTTTATATTTAAATATTTTTGCTAGAGTACATGTATCAATTTAGAGGAAATTAAAATCATTTACAAATCTGTGTTATGCATGTCGTTACCTGTTAGTAGTCAAATACTTGCACATTTACCAACCAAGCCTCGTGAAACTACATAAAGGAATAAGTTGGAACTTCTTTGGCTATTGTGTATTGCTAGTAGAGTTTTGGTCTACAATTGATGAAAAATACAGGAATCATGCAAGGCCAAATTGTATGCATGAGAGACTTAACCAAGATCCATCATTATGAACATAGAGAATCTCTATTATGTTTCCCTTCAATTAGGAGCTAGTAGCATCTTGAAAATCTTTGATTAAAAAACAGACTGGATATTTTAATGGTTCTCATGTTCTGACTCGAGGAGCATGCATTTGAGAAAAGAGTGACAGAATTTCGGATTTTTTTTGCATTGATACATTTAGGAATTTCTTCAGGTTTGATATTCATTAGCCACACCACCATATAACGCAAGGAAAACGTTTTGAATAGTAAGGCGTAGTATGCCATCTCAAAGAGATGTATTAGCATGAACATTTAGCCATTCTATTCTTGGTAAAACTAATAATCAAAATTAGACAAAAAGGGCTTATTTCTTATGCCTCAAGGATCCAGTCAATTGGTTTTATTGACCACTCCATCATAGAGAAAAAAATAAGTTTTATTGTTACTAATTCCTCAAAAATCCTTATAGAGGTTAGCCCTAGATTGGGCTAATGGATTGTTATGTAGTCATCATTCACCCAATAACATTGGTCACATTGGATGATAGCAACCCTTTGGATTTACTATTTCTCGAAGGTTGATTTAAAGTAATTTTAGTGTCATTACTATATTAGGTACACGGACGTCTTTTAAGCTCTTGTGCTAGTGTTAATGTTCCCGATGGAAGAACTCTTCTTAGCATTGAGTTTTTGCCTTGCCAATTCTCATAGGGGATTGCTTCCAATGAGAGAAAAAGGAAGAAATTTAGGGAAAATTCTTAGACAATGTTCAGACCATGAAAATGCATTATAACTAGCTTGAAATTCACACTACAAGACCATTCGGTTTCAAAAGACCAAGATTAAACTCCCAAAGAGATCATAAGGGCTTTTAACTCAAAAAAAAAAACCACTCGTTTTGTGGACAAATTTGAGCATCCTATTTCTTAGGAGGGTTTTAGAAAAAGCAAATTTTTCAAACCTTATTGTTTCAAGAAGGATATCTGCCATATACCAATAAAGTTTGTATTGTAGGACTAGGGTGATCGACATTGTTCAGACCATGAAAATGCATTATAACTAGCTTGAAATTCACACAACAATCCCAGTTGGTTACAAAAGACCAAGATTAACCTCCCAAAGAGACCATAAGGGCTTTTATCTAAAAAAACCACTCGTTTTGTGGACAAAAGGAAAGCCAGAGCATATTCGAGCATCCTATTTCTTAGGAGGGTTTTAGAAAAAGCAATTTTTTCAAACCATATTTGTTCAAGAAGGCCATCTGTCCTAAAATGAATAAAGTTTGTATTGGAGGACTAGTGTGATCTAGATCAATTAAGGGTTGGATCTGCAATGAACCTTAACTTTTCCATTCCTAGATAATTCAAGCACACAAGTGATTGTTTGTGTAGGCTTTGCGATGTTGCAACCAAGGTTTGAGGTCTCGGTTTCGGTCTCGGTATCGTTCTCTCGAAAATTTAAGTTTCGGTATCGGTATCGTCCGTTTCGGCGGTATCGGACGTGGGTTTCGGTTGGTCAGTATCAGTAGTTTTAAAATACATAAAATCTATCAGATACGTAAAAAAACTAAAGTAGCTAGAATTTTGCCTTGCACACCCACCGTTTTACTTTGTGCACGTACCACTTATTTGCAAGTTTGCCTTGGAGTTGTTTTGCGCACCTACCATTTTGCTTTGTGCACATATCATTTATTAACAAGTTTGCCATAAAATATCTTACTCTACAGTCTACACATCTACACAGTACACATATAACTTATTTACAAGTTTACCATTCAAAATTTCCCAATTCTCTCTTCGCACGTCATTCTCTCTCACTCACTCACGCGGTCTTCTCTCTCGCTCGCTCGCTCGCGCTCTCTCTCTGGAGCGGCAGGAGCGGCACAGGAGCGGCGCGGCAGCAGGCGGTGCGACAGCAGGCGGCAGGCGGCTGCGATGAGCGACGGCGGCGGCGAGGCGCGGCGGCACGGCGAGGTAAGTTTGATTTTCTTTTTTATCAGTTTCTTCCATTTTCTTCTTCTTCCTCTTATTTTCGATTTTGATCCGTTTTGTTTCACATTTGCTGGCCGAAACCTTAGGGTTTCGGTCGATAGCGATTTTATGCCGCAGTTTCGGACCGGTACTAGGTGGTACCGGTCCGATACGCCCGATACCAAGAGGTATCGGGCGATACCTCAAACCATGGTCATGCCTGTTTCGTGTGACGTATGTGCCTTTAGATTCTCATTGCAGTGGTTAAGAAATTATAGATATGCACAATCAATTTAAACTGGCAACTTGCGTTAGATATTACTGTTAAAGTCTCAACTCTTTTATGTGTGCATGTGTGGGTGTGGGTGTGGGTGTGGGTGTGGGTAGACACACATTTTAAGAAGGAAAAGGATTGGAATCCATGTTGCTGCACTGGCTTTTGGGAAACCAACTGATTCACAATATTCATCATGATACATTCATTTTAAGGTGCACGTGGTTGTTAGGCACCTTTTCCAAAAAATTTCACAATGGATCCAAATATCTTGATGATATATTTGTTGTAACAATGAAAACATGTTTATCTTGTAAGCCTTTGAAACTATACTAAACATATCTTCTGGGTTTCTAGTCATTCCGTGTTATTTATATGAGTAGCTTAGTATATTTTTTACACTGAACCATAACTTTGACCAAAATGATATGAGCTTGGTTCTGTAATCTGTGCATCGTTCAGCACCTTTTTTCAGCAGTACATCACAAATTAATCCTTGTATTCAGGTTGATCTTGTAGAACCAGTATCGCATTTTCTTGATGCTGCTCGTGAGAATTTAGCTCATGATGGAGATATGGATATAGATAGTCACAAGGCCGTAAACTTTTACTGTGTCCCTCTTCAGGTTATTTACTCTTTGAATCTTTCAGCTTGCCATTTTTATTTGCTTGAATATTTGTTTGCAATAATTGTCTACTTGCCAGATGGCATTTGAACCTGACGTTAAGTTATTGCAGGATTTCACTCCAGATGCTGGTAGATACGATGTGATTTGGATCCAGTGGTGTATAGGACATCTAACTGACGATGACTTTGTAGCTTTCTTTAAGCGAGCAAAGGTTTGTAAGTTGCAATGCTGTTATTTTGGCTTCAGCTGATGGAAGGGGAAGTACTCAGTTTCACTTCTTTACACATTTGCGCACTTTGACATTGACATTTCTTAGTTTTAGTGTTTTTTGTTCTGATAACTCACATTCTTATAGAGAATGCTGCTAGTTTCTTTATTCCTGCATTCAACGCCTTAGTATTTAGCTAGCTAGAAATCTCTAAAATTAATTACTGGAAAGTTAACCTCTGGCTACTTGGAGAATCGGTAATTCTGGAATTTGGATATGAACCACAACATGGCAATACTCATAGACAACCTATATGTGATATTCATTTATATCCAGCTAGTGTCATGATACGTCTAGGGCTTTTCAGTATAAAAATAGGATTTTTAGGAAGTGGGGAAGATAAAAATGGGATTTTAATATAGATTGCAGATCTGAAACGATTAATCAAGCTACTACAATGGATCTAAAAGCTAATTAACACTAAAGGAATTGAAGGCAATTAGCTAGGAAAATAATCTAGGATTTAAAGGATAAAGCACTTACAAGGATTAGTGAATTGTTCATTTACGAAGCAACCCCCCTTTCTTATCACGGAACTATGAGTTTGCCACCGGGTCTATAGTGAACCCGCGCCTCTTCCTTTGATAAATCGCACAACCGGCTCTACCGCACCCCTTTGCTGGATCTGGACCTGGACCCGCGCCGCATCATTACTCCCCCGCCAAAAGTTCCACCTTGTCCTCAAGGTGGCAATTGGAAACTGTGCATGCATCACATCGTGAGCCTCCTAAGTGACATCATAATCTGGCAGTCCTCGCCATTTGATTAGTACTTCTTGCTTTCCTTCTGCATTCTGTCTCACCCCTTTCAGCTCATGTGGCTCCAATATCACCTCCATGTCATCTGTCAAAGTGGGGAGAAGAGTAGGTGAGAGAGTGTGATCTCCAATAGCCGTCCGCAGCTGCGACACGTGGAACACTGGATGGATGATGGATGTTGTGGGCAACTGTAAGCGATATGCCGCCTTCCCGATTTGCACCGTAACCTCAAATGGCCCAGAGTATTGTGCATCCAACTTCCGATTGCTCCTATGTGCCATCGTCTTCTGTCTGTCGGGTTGCAGCTTTAGGTAGACCCGATCTCCTACTGCAAATTGCACATCTCTCCGGTGCTCATCAGTCTTCGCCTTCTTAATCTGTTTGGTACGCAGTAAATGTCTCTTCAGCTCCTCCAGACGCCTGTCCCGCTCCCCTAAATGCTCCTCAACCTGTGAAACTGGAGTCGTGCCCCGACTGTAATGGATTATCTGTGGAGGGTCCTGCCCATACAAAATGCGAAAAGGTGTGCTCTGTACTGCCGAGTGGTATGAGATGTTATACCAATATTCTATACAGGCAACCATCTGGCCCACTGCTTCGGTGATTCTGACGCAAAACACCTCAAATAAGTCTCCACACTCTTATTCACCACCTCGGTCTGTTCATCTGTCTGTGGGTGATAGGCCGTACTCCTCAGCTTGGTCCCCTGTGCCTTGAACATCTCTCGCCAAAAGCTGCTCATGAAAACCATGTACCGATCTGAAACTATCGAAGCAAGGAGGCCATGTAGGCGGACCACCTCTCATGAAAGCTGCAACGATAGTGACTGCTGTATACGGATGTCGCAATGAGATGAAGTGTGCATATTTACTGAGGTGGTCTATCACTACTAGGATAACACTGTAGCCCTCTGATCGTGGTAGCCTGTCGATAAAATCCATGCTAATATCCTCCCAAACTCTCTCCGGTAGGACCGGTGGCTGTAGTAGTCTTGCAGGAGCCATCACTAAATATTTGTGATGTTAACACAGACGTCACACTCTGTTATCATCCTAGCAATGTCACGCTTCATGTCCGGCCAGTACAACTCCTTAGACATCCTCCTGTATGTTTGCTGTATCCCCGAATGTTCCCCTACCGAGCTGCCATGTAACTCCTGAAATATTAAAGGAATATGGATGGAATCCCTGGGTATCACCAGCCTCACCTGATAGATCAATCTCTGTCACTCATAGTATACCCTAAAAATCTGTCGAGCCTTGCTGCAACGTCTCTCGTATCTGCACCAACCCCTCGTCAGCCTCAATCTCCCTGCCCAAAGGCTCCCAATTTAGTAAGACTGACACAGATATGGCCGCCATTTCTGCTGCCTCCTCTCCGCGGGACAGAGAATCTGCTGCATTGTTCTCCAACGCTGGCCTGTACTGTATCTCAAAGGTGTAATGAACCAGCTTGGAGAGCCATTTTTGATGCTCCTCAGTGACCATGCGCTGTTCCAGTAGATATTTCAAACTCCTCTGGTCGGTCCTCACTATGAATCTCATCACAAGTAAATAAGGCCGCCACTTCTGAATGGAGAGCACACTCGTCATCAACTCCCTTCGTACACTGATTTCAGTCTGGCTCGTGCTGACAGAGTCTGACTGAAAAAAGCTACTGGCATCTAATCTTGCATCAGCACCGCCCCCAACCCATGTCCTGAAGCGTCGGTGTCAATTACAAAGGGCTTGCTGAAATTTGGGAGTGCTAACACTGGCACAGTTGTCATCGCCTGCTTCAGGGCCTCGAATGTGTCCTGGTGCCCTCCTCACCCCCATTGAAAACTGCCCTCAAGCTACTCCGTCAGTGACCAAGCTATCGAGCTGTATCCCTAAACAAATTTCATGTAATATCCAGTGAAGCCCAAGAAACCTTGCAGGCCCCGTAGTGTCCTAGGCAACGGCCAGTCCAACATCACCAATCTTTTTTGGTCTGCTGCCACCCCCTCTGTCGATACAATGTGCCCCAAGTACTCTACCTGCGGCTGTCCAAAAAGGCATTTTTTTCTATTGGCACAAAGATGATGCTCCTGTAACTCGTGCAAAACTGCCTGTAAATTCCCCACATGCTCCTCCACACTGCGACTGTAAATGAGTACGTCGTCGAAGAATACCAGGACAAATCTCCGTAAGTAAGGTCGAAACACCTTGTTCATTAAGGCTTGGAATGTCGCTGGAGCATTCGTCAGGCCGAACGGCATGACGATGAACTCATAATGCCCATCATGAGTCTTGAAAGCGGTCTTGGGCACGTCGGCTGCCCTCATTCGAATATAATGATCATGTAGCTACAAGGCCATGATGCGGTTTATTTTCGAATATTGACAAAGTGTCACATAGATGTTTACAACGTACACTAATATGATGTCCTTTTACAAGGGGACACAGTTTATGTCGTTCCATAGTGTCCTACAAGGCCATGCCGCGTCTATACACACGTCGGGAGGTTATCTAGTAGAGCTGCAGGCCGTGACAGTGGGAGATCAAATTGAGGATCAGGCACAGATGATGGCACCGGAGATAGAGCAGCTCTTGAGCCAGTACAAGGATGTCTTTCAGACTCTGCAGGGACTGCCACCACCCAGAGATCATGAGCACGTCAGTGTTTTGCAGGAGGGCGTGTTTCCTATCAGTGTGCGGCCATATAGATACCTCCAGGTGCAGAAGGATGAGATTGAGAGACTGGTGGGGGTACATGTTACAGGCAAGGGGTGATCCAACCGAGTGTGGGTCCATTTTCTAGCCACGTCCTGATGGTGAAGAAGGATGACAGTTGGAGGTTCTGCGTAGACTACCAAGCTCTGAATAAGAAAACGGTGACTAACAAGTGTCATATTCATGTAATCGGCGAGCTTCTTGACGAGCTCCATGGGGCAACATTATTTTCGAATATTGACAAAGTGTCACATAGATGTTCGTGACCATTTCTTAGATGATCATGTAGCTAAAAAGGACATCATATTAATGTACGTTGAAACCCAGAAGCAAATCGTCGATATTTTCACGAAACCACTTAAGGAAGATTCCTTTGTGCGGTTACATCGAGAATTGGGGATTATGGGTGAATTCGAGATTTAGGATTCATATTTTTTATATAGTTTGCATGATAGTGATATTTATAAGCTCGTGCATACATTTGTTATGATATTCTCTATTCATGCTGGATTTATGACTGGTTTGAGTTTTGCGCGTCGTATTTATGGTTTTATGGGATAGCATAAGTGCATACGGGAGTGTTTAGATGTTTAGTCCAAGTGCTCGTAGGAAAGATCTCAAAATTTCTCTTTTCTAAATTGCTTTTGGACTCATTTAGTCCGTTCAAGTTCATCTACAGACCGACTAGTTTGACTTCTAGTCGGTTAGACATTGAACGTAGACCGACTAGTTTGTGCCCTCTGGTGGGGTCGATATTTCTCTGTGTCGCAATGATCCGTTATGTCTTGCCGCCTATAATCGTATTGAGCATTGCCCCTTGATTCTCGAACACTACTTCAAGTTTTTTGATTTCCCTGAGCTCGTCGATCTTTTATCTTATAGCAGGCTTATTGACTATCTTCTCCACGATCCCAAGGCGACTCCCCATCCTTACCCACGACTCGTTAAGCTTTTCTATGCCAGGGGTGAGTATGACGAAAAGCACTGTATTGAGAACACTGTTTTGGGGACGCCCATTGTCCTCACTGCAGAGGTCTTAGGACAGATTCTTGGGATTTCGTCTTCTGGTCTGCTTCCGTCTGACATTTCTGTGGAGAAGATCAATGATCTCGATCAATCTGTGTTGGCTGATATGTTTCACGTCGTTCCTCCTGCCATGATAGGCGTTCCCTCCAAATCTTTCAAGCCGAATGCATGGGTTCTCAATTTGATTCTGAAGTCGTGTCTTCTTCCGAAGTACGGCTCTTCTAGTCTACCATCCCAGCACTTCCTGAAGCTCATCTATGCCCTGTTTGATGGGAGCGAAATCAATTGTGCTCGTATCATTTTGGACAAAATGGACTCCTTTGAGTGCATCAGGAAGTCGTCCAAGGCCGTGCATATTTCATATCCTTGCATCTTGACTTTGATCTTCCGCCATTTTGGAGTTCCCCTTCCACCTGACGATCAGCGTCCTTTGGGTCCTCCTTTGAACGCGACCGATGTCGAGAAATCTCTTGCTGCCTTGAGACATGTTCAGCGGGCGACCCCTTCTCTTCCTCCTCCGTCGTCTAGCACTGCCTCTTCAGCGTACCTAAGCCGTCGGGACGCTCGTCTCTTGCGTTGTGAGGAGATGCTAGAGCGCCTCTGTGATCACTTGGGTGTTGAGGTTCCTCCGTCTGTTTCTGATGAGGAAGCCATGGATGCTGCTGAAGATGAGGAGCCTGCTGCTACCTCTACTGTTCGTGCCCCCCGAGAGCACTCCTGCTGCAATCATCCCTTCGGTAGATACTTCTGTTGCTTCAGAGTCTGCCATTCCGACTGCACAGCCTGACGCTGGTGCAGCTCCTGTCTCTGCCTTCTGAGCCTACCTTGGAGGACTCTCCTTTGAGCACTATGGATGCCACCTCTAGTTGTGAGAGAGTGAGGCTAGGATAGTTGGGTGGTTGTATTTTTTGTTACATTTTGGTGTGTGTTGTGCTGTTGATTTCTGCTTGTTCACTTTATGCTACTCTTTGATGATGTTGGATATTTTTTGTTGCCGGGATGTATCTCTTTTGATGGTTATATATATATATATATACATCTTGTTGCAATTCGTATCTTTGTGCATGCTATGCTGTGTCTCTGTTGTTTCTTTCGTCGCTCGTCGACTATGTTGTTATCTAGCTTTGTTTGTACGAAAACATGAATTGTTTTCCATGCATTCAATTCGCTAAAATGTTGATATTGGAGAGATTGTTCCTTTAATCAATCATATGATTTGATGTTGTTTTTGATGCTCTGGCTTTCTGTTTTTCGACTATGGTCTAATTGACACACTTTGCTTTTCTTCGATGTTTTCCTTGGTGTCATTTGGACCGTCGTCATATTCTTCGACTCTCTTGTTTGAACTTTTGTTTAGCCGTTTTCGTTGACATCCTCCCGCTCTTTTTGGATAATGCCAAAGGGGGAGATAATTAATAATGACTTAGTGCTAAATAATAATTTAAACATTACAGTGAATCAAATTTCATATGCTACATTCAGGGAGCGTGAAGATATAAAAATCTATGGATTCCGATCCTATATTTTGATAGTTGGATCATGTTTTATTCTTTTCTCTGCTGCTTGATGCTTCTGTTCATTATTTAATATGGAACTAACGTGTCATCAATGCAGTGGGAGTAAGTAAATTTCATTTATTTCATTATTATTGATTTATATTTATGTTGGTTTGTCATCACCAAAAAGGGGGAGAATGTTGAGTATTGATTCCTCTGATTTGGTTTTGATGATGAACAAACATAAATATCGTGTACTAATTCTCTTTGAGCGTAGTTATGGAGATCGTCGTCAATTTACTCTGTAGATCTCAAGCGACGTCTCAAGACTTCTTTAGAGCGCATGATCGATTGTGCCTGAAGCTTCGTTGAAGCTCAAGGACTTGTTGATGAAGTCAAGAGAATCAGACTCGTCATGTTGGAGCTTTGAAGACAGGTTGTCTTGTAAATTTCTATGTCTTCTAGCTTCCGTATTATAGAATGTTAAGTCTTGAGTCTTGCTTAGGAACCCTTATATCCATCTTATCTTATTCCTAGGATTGCCTTCGAAGCCATTAGATAAGGTTCATTAGCTTATCGTCTTTGACTTGGCTTCTTGTGCATCTTAGTTGGTTCAAGTTTAACTAATCGATAAAATGACAATCTAATCGGTTAGGAATTCTTCTTGAACCGACTAGTCACCCTTGAGAATCTTAGCCTAATCTCTGTTGACCAACTAGTCGGTCCAAGAAGGTTCACTGACCGATTAGTTATCAAACTAGTCGGTTAGTGTTTCTTAAACCGACTAGATTTTCCCTCTAACTTTCGCACTATTCTCTGTTTGCAACTAGTCGGTCCAAGAAGGCTCTCCGACCGATTAGTTATCAAACTAGTCGGTTAGTGTTTCTTCTTAGACCGACTAGATTATCGTGACCTTTTTAACTAAACTCTTTGTTTCAAGAAGGCTCACTGACCAGTCGGTGAGTAACCAGTCGGTCCAAGAAGGCTCACTGACCGACTAGTTCTCTATCTAATCGGTTAATGATCCTTCTTAGACCGATTAAGCTATTTTAATTTTCCAGATGTTGGAGATTTTATTTCCACGATTTTTCTGGATCTGTTTTGATTCTGTCCATATCTGTTTGATGCGTTTCAAACATGGAAATACTTCCCTTATGTGTATACATTCAGATCTAGTTTTTATATCGATTATCAATTTCGAAAAGCTAGCTCTCTCTTGGAAAAGTCTCTCTCTTTTCGACCTAATCCTTCTAAGAGATCTTTGATTTTGTGCGATCATTCTCCTGAAGGATTCAAGGATCACGATCATCATCCTAGCCGTCTCCATCTGTTCATCTCAGTGGTGCTAGGGCTTCAATCGCTCTTCGTGATCTTTTCTCTCCACCATCATTCCTTGCCCTAATACTGTAAGTATCTCTCAAGGCATAGGAATTTGTGGTGAGAATTTTATATTTCATTAAACTCTCTAGTAAAGTTTTGCTCTCGGTTTGTGAGAGGTTCGTGATCCCGGTTTGTGAGAGTCACGGTTCAATCTTTGTATTGATTTATCTTGTAGTATTTTCTACAAGAGGTTTTTTAGTGAAAGCTTGAGTTAGTGGACTCTAACTCAAATAGCCGGAAGGGATCCGGGTGTCTGGGACGTAGGATCACCGGGAAAAAGTCGGGGAGACTTGGGTGGATCTGAACCCATTACATCACTTGTTTGCACTGTGATCTTCTTGTTGTAACTTATATTCCGCATTGTTGTTTGTGTTTGCAAAATAATTAGGAATTATCCTCTTAGTTATTTTAAAGTACTATTCACCCCCTCTAGTACTTGTGCAGTAGCTTCCATGGCATTACATGCTGCTGCGTCCAGCTAAACCTCCCCAGAGACTCCCTCCAAGCAGACTTCCACATCCCTGAGCCAGTCCTCCTCATATACCCCGGTCACCTCAAAGTATCTCTCCGCCCAGGACAACCAGTCATCGGGGTCTCCTCCCTCAAAGATGGGCATCTTTAGCTTTCTCAGCTGATTCTCCCCTGCAAATCCTCCTCTCTCCTGTGGCTGATTATGGCGTTTCGGCTGAAATATATGTGGTCTCTCAGGCATGTACCATGCGGTTGGATCCCGAGCTCCTCCATCTGCACCATCCCACTGCAAGTCACCCCAAGCTCCTCCACTGCCCCGTTCATCTCCATATAGCCGACTGTAGTTTCCATGAGGTGCTCTCTGTGGGCCCTATGGTCCTCTCCCATCTCCCGTCACTCCCCCAAACAGTGGGGGATGAGTCGAGGATCCTCACACGTGCTGCTGACGTCCCTCTTGATGCCGAAATCCTCCACCGAAACCCATCTGGGGCTGAAAAGGTGGTGACCGAACCGATCAGGCCCCATAGTGGGCCCACTGCGTTGCTGGAATGGGTGGCGGGGCCTGTCGGCCACCCATGTGGGTCGGCGGGCCCGGGGGGGGGGGTCGGGCAGGGCCTGTCGGCCCCCCAGATGCTCGGCGAAGCCCCCCCAAGGGGGTGGCGGAGCTTGCCGGCCCCAGGTTTGGGCCGCCGGCCCCCATCGCTGCCCCAGGGGCTGTCGGAGGCCAAGGAGGGGCGGGCGGCACTTGCCGCCCCTCTTGGGGATTCGGCGGTACCCCTCTGTGTGTCGGAGGGGCATCTGGCCCCCTCTAAAGTGCGGTGCACCCTCCCGAGGTGGGGAGGTGGCCGGAAAGGCCTCCCAATCCTCCTTGTCGGTCGTGTTTCGCTGATTGCTTGCATGGGTACCTTCGTCTTAAACTTTTTCGATGAACCCTTCGTCAAAGACGGCATTTTTTCCCTTCCTCGCCGACAAAGGTGGCTCCTTTTTTGCTTGGATCTAGCTTTTCTATCATCGCCGATATATCTTGCAGCATCCGTGAATTTTGTTGGAGCATCTCCGTCATTTGTGCGAAATATCATTCCAATTGATCCTCCGTCTTCTTTGTCAACCTTTGGAACTCTTCTTCCATCTTGCGCCCGAATTTCTCCATCTTCTCTTCCAACAAGTCAATTTGCTTCTTGGATCCTGTGTTCGCCATGGATCTAATGCTCTGATACCAAATTGATACGTCTAGGGCTTTTCAGTAGAATAAAAATAGGATTGTTAGGAAGTGGGAAAGATAAAAATGGGATTTTTAATATAGATTGTAGATCTGAAACGATTAATCAAGCTACTGCAATGGATCTAAAAGCTAATTAACACTAAAGGAATTGAAGGCAATTAGCTAGGAAAATAATCTAGGGTTTAAAGGATAAAACACTTACAATTCAATTGTTCGATGAACCCTCTAGGGAGGGCCGGCCGGCCCCTTGCTTTAGGGGGATTTGTGATTGTTGATTTACGAAGCAAACCCCCTTCCTTATCACGGAAGTACGAGTTTTCCACCGAGTCCGTGGTGGACCCGCGCTTCCTCCTTTGATAAACCCGCACAACCGGCTCTGCCGCACCCCTTTGCTGGACTTGGACCCACGCCGCATCATGTCACCAACATGGCACTACCCAGAGACAATGTACATGTGATATTCCTTTATATTCATCTAGTGTCCCTATATGTTTAACAGGTTAGTCAGTTTCACTTTCCGAGGAAATGTTAAATGTTTGACATGATGTATACTGTAATAAAAACACATCTATTGTTGTAACTGTATTGATTTTGCAAATCATATTATGGTATTTGAACTGGGTTAATCATCAGAGTTCTACTTCATGTTTAGTTATTATGATTGAAACCACTTATTAGCATTACGAATTGTTAGGCGGCATGAATTTATTCCTCTTGCGTGAAGTTTATTTGTCAAAGATTTTTAAGATTACGCCTATGTGTTTTGTAGTACATCGGCATCCACAGCTGCTCCTCTTATACATGTTGATCTAATTTCTAGAATTTCCACTTGGATGGAGATGAGATAGTATTCAGCGGCATACCTAAAGTTCTCATCTAAATGAGATACATATGCATCTGGTAGTTTCTCGTTCAAGAACTGAGTTTCAGAGTTCTACTTCATGTTTAGTTTTTATGATTGAAACCACTTATTAGCATTACGAATTGCTAGGCGGCATGAATTTATTCCTCTTGCGCGAAGTTTATTTGTCAAAGATTTTTAAGATTACGCCTGTGTGTTTTGTAGTACATCGGCATCCACAGCTGCTCCTCTTATACATGTTGATCTAATTTCTAGAATTTCCACTTGGATGGAGATGAGATAGTATTCAGCGGCATACCTAAAGTTCTCATCTAAATGAGATACATATGCATCTGGTAGTTTCTCGTTCGAGAACTGAGTTTCAGAGTTCTACTTCATGTTTAATGATTGAAACCACTTAAGCATTACGAATTGCTATGAATTTATTCCTCTTGGTCAAAGATTTTTAAGAACGCCTGTGTGTTTTGTGTACATCGGCATCCACATGCTCCTCTTATACATGATGGAATTTGTTATGTGATTCTTCTCAGGTATAGTTTTCAAAACTGCTATCGGAAAACTATACCTGAGAAGAATCACATAGATTGTTTGATGAGTTAGCTTAATTGATTTGGCAGTGGTGGCTTTATAGGTAGGAGTAGTCAGGCCATGATTTTTAATATGACTCAGAATGGACAACGGTTTATCCGTTGTTGTGAATTCTCTGAAATGCTGATTTTTAATACGACTCAGAATGAACAACGGTTTATCCGTTGTTGTGAATTCTCTGAAATGCATGAGATGTACTCTTTGGGTTTGGGACACTGGATGTTTAAGGTTCAGCCCTGGGCAAGCCAGAGTCGCAGGTAGGGGATGCCGTCCCCAGCTTCCTAGTGTTTTCCCCCTTCTGGATATGTCTGTTCCCCTCTGCGATGTAGTACATCATTGAGCTATGGTTTTCAATTTATTGGATAGTTGCCACCTCGAATGTCTCAATGTATATCTTTTTAGACACTGGTTTGAACTTTTGAACTCATCTAATCCCAAATGATGTGTCCCAACTAAAATTGTAATGTTTAGTTTTATCTTCTAATCATCAGAATCAATATGACCGGGCCTTAATCACTATCTCTTAAAATGGAGAAATACCATGTGTAAACTAATACTAATGATTACCTCATTAAAGCCAAACCAAATGAGTGAGTCTTAGAAACCTTCATTTGCCAAAAATTTTATTCGATAAAAAGCCATATTTTTTACATGAAAAGCATTTATAAGTTATAACAATTATCATCATAAAGTAGTTTGAGGTCTGTATATTGTGTCATACAAATTCTTCCTTACGAGAAGTTGCTAATTCTTCCTTACGAAAAGTTCTAAATTGAACTTGAGTGAATAAATGTCAAATTATTCTCTCAATTGAACTGCAATAAATCCCATTTAGTATGATGATAGGAGCTGGTAAATATGGCAATGGCTTTTGCATGCTCCCTTCCCTTCCAACTGGGTTTTCCAACAAAAATCTGATGGAAGAACGTGTTTAGACTTTAAAGCTACACTCGCTAAGTGCTCCTTCCTGCCCAACCCACATGAAGTGATGATTCCGGCTTTGCCATTGGGTGTGTTCTTCTCTAACCCCTTTGACTTGACTGTCTTTCTGTATGTACTTTTGTTGTTCATGCATTATTGCTTTGTAGGTGATGTCTTACTCAATTAAGCCTCCTTGTGTGAAATAATGCCAATTTTGAATCTAATTTGATGAGGCACAACGAGACTATCTTGTGCATTTTACATCAAGGAAACCATTTTGAGGGAAATACTAAGGGTTGCATATAGTTATTTGTTAGTCTTTATTCGAGATAGCAGTGTATAATTTGTTCACTTAGATGTATTAGGTTATCACTTGTCCATATGGACAGGGCCGGTCCTGAAGATATTGGGGCCATGGCGAGTAAAAAATTTGAGCCCTTAAAATATATATTTAAAAAAAATCGAAATAGTAAAATTTTGTGCTCTATATTAATTTGCAAAGCATTTAAGAATAAAATTTAAAGTTTGGTGAAAAAAAGAAATGTTAATGGACTGAAGCTAATAAACTTGTTGCATACACCTTTAAAAAGGACATGCCTAATCAAAAGCAGCCAAGCAGGGAAGATATAATCCCCAAACTGAATCTCTGCAATTGCTCATTTCCCCTAAACAACACACATAAAATAGAAAACAACAATGTTCAAAAAATCGCACAAACATAGTATCAAAAAATTCAGCATACTCACCACAAATCCCACTGAATTTCCACAGAAATACACCTCGCATCATCTCAGCAGCGATTTAATCTCACAAAATTCTAGTATCAAAGATTGAGTAGGTTTAGTTGCAAATATCTCATAATACATTATACATCGGATCTGTATGCAGTTTGCCCTTATTATGGAACTTCCCTCAGTTCCCTGTTATTGCAAATGCCAAATGCCTGCAGACTTCAAAACATATTTGGAAGCACACTATCTTATCTAGCTGCTATATATATCCAAGGACTGGATGCAGTTTTTGGTTTCTCTTCAATGTGTGCATGTATTGCTTATTCTTACAAAATCTCTTTGTGACCTTTACAGAGGGAGTTGAAAATATTGCGTTGATAATTAGAACCAAATGTCAGTTCCCTTTATAATGGAAATTGTTGGAGAAAAGTAACCCAATGAGTTCAGGAACAATAGAAACAAGGGAATTCCTACAGAGCACTTGATATAATATGTAAAAATTTGAAAAATTAAAGTC
Source organism: Scilla litardierei (assembly GCA_030789695.1). NCBI lineage: Eukaryota > Viridiplantae > Streptophyta > Magnoliopsida > Asparagales > Asparagaceae > Scilla > Scilla litardierei. The sequence continues at coordinate 58,229,783 of CM061139.1, forward strand.
CTAAAATGCTAATAAAAATCTCAAAAACAACCTAATCTCTTTAGCATGATTCGCATGAAGTACGAGATTATGTGAGAGAGGGATAGAGAGTATGGTGAATACCTGATAGAATGCAGATTGACACCGAGAATCCAGTGAACAAAATTTGCAATTCTCTGCTATCTAAATTATCTCTTCAGAGTTCAGAATCTTATAAAATCAAAAAATAAAACTAAAACCCAAATAAATAGAGACTTGCCTGATCGCCAAATAGCCATCGCTAAGTTGCTGGCGCTTCGTTTCTTGTTCCATTCGTCGGTTACTGTGGAGAGTTAGAGAATGTGGAAGTCTGGAAGAGGAGCTGAGGGGTTCTTGACTCTTTTTTCTTAATAATTTCTATATACATTTTTTAAAAAATGAAAAACTTAATGAAAAAAGTATCTAGCCTGGGCCCCCCGGCCTTGGGCCCTGGGCGGCTGCCCTGGCTGCCCTGGGTCAGGGCCGGGCCTGCATATGGATATTAGTCTCTTTGCCTTATCACTGCTACTGAATCGGTGGGTTACTTAGAAATACTTCTCCCCTCACTCCCCTGTGGTGTCATTTGGCAACGTGGCAAGGTCAAAAATGAACCTGGGTTAGTAAAGCAATATTAAATGCTTAATTTGACAATAGTTTTTGCATTTGGACCAAGGTTTTAGGTCTCGGTTTCGGTCTCCGTATCGCTCTTCCCAAAATTTAGGTTTCGGTATCGGTATCGTCCGTTTCGGTGGTTTCGGACGGTGGTTTCGTTTCATCGGTATCGGTAATTTCAGATACTTAAAACTCTATTAAATACTATCAAATATTATCAAATATTAGCACAAATACTTTTTTACTAGTTACACATTTTGTTACAAGTATTATGCTAAATATATTACATTTTTTTGATCAACATGATTGAAAATAAATGAGAATGGCAAGCTTTTGAATAAATGGAAGGGTTTGGTGGCTGAAAATGATAACTTTGTAAATAAATGGAAAACCTTTAGTGGCTGAATGTCAAGCTTGTAATTAAATGGAAAGCCTTTAGTGGCCATGAGGTACGTCCATCTCTTCGTTTCTTCTTCTTTTTTGGATTTTGGTGATGTTTCCTCCTCCTCTTTCTTTTTGTTTTCATTTTTTTAAGTTTCAGTCGGTATCGGACAAGTTTCGGCCGGTATTGGCCAATACGGCCGAAACCCTGGCCGATACGGCCGAAACCCCGACCGATACGGCCGAAACCCCGGCCGATACCGACGAAACCCCGGCCGATACGGCCGAAACGGCCGAAACCGAGAACTGACGTGTGGTTTCGGACCGGTCCCCTCCGAAACCGATCCGAAACGGCCGAAACCGGTCGGTTTCGGCCGAAACCTAAAACTATGATTTGGACAATGGTGTTTGGAAAAAGTTTATACACTTTTGTATTTGGCAACATAATGAGGGTTAAGTGGGTTAGCCGTTTTTTCTTAAATAAAATGCCAACATCACTGTAAGTAACCAAGAACATTTATCATTCTTTTGCTTATGTTTGTAAAAATACTTGAAATTGCTTGTCCACCAAGTGCACGGAGCAAAAACAACCCCCACGAATACGGCACGGTGCACGCACGTAAACGAGATGGAGCGATAACTGTGGGTGGGTGTCGGCAGCGTCGGGATAAGAGGGGAGCAAGCACACAAATACGGAGGCCAAAAGGAGTAAAACACAAAATGGGTAGGTGGGAGGGTTTTTCCTACAATTAACTGGGAAGTGTTGGTGCCTAATTTTTTTTTTAATATTGTGAGTGGGGGCTTCCCCACGTGTGAGGGGACGTTGCCACGTAAGACAAAGTCATGGCAACGCCCCCCCCATATGTATAAAGGACTAGAAATAACCGCGCGGAAAAAACCCATATGAAAACGATGCGGTACACACGCGCAAACGACAAGGAGAGAGTAGTGTGGGTGTGTGTGTCGGTAGCGTCGGGGGTAAAAAGACCCAAAAACAAAATCCGAAGCCCAAAAAACCCAAAGCCCAAAAGAAGGCAAACACATATAAGTGGACTTGGTGGGGGGGTGTTTGGTTTTCTTGGGTGGGAGTGGCAAACACGTAAATAAGAGGAAGGAGAGGTTATTTTTGGAGGTTTGTCCCAGTCACAAGTTGACTGGGGCATACCCTGCCACCTAGGATCAGTTTAGGTGACAGATTGTGTTTTATAGAAGAGATTATTTTTATTTTTTTTATTTTTGCAACATTTTTTATATCACCACAATATTATTATAGAGTAAATTAGTCAAAACACCCTTGAACTATTGTCGATTCTAGACTGAACACCATTGTGTCGATTCTAGACTGAACACCATTGTACTTCATTTTGTTAGACTAAACCGAGTTTGGATGCTGTTAACTTTTAGATAGGGTCACATGTGACCTTTAATTGTTATTACGCTTTCCTTTCTTCATGCATGAGTTCAACTACGAATCTTTGAAGGAAAAAAATTCAAAATTCCTCCCTAAAAGAGAGCAAAGAGATAACAGAGATAAATTTCATTTATTTTTTTTCTATTTATGGTAATTCCATTCCAGAACTTTAACGAAATAATCCGCGTTAGTAGATAATCTGTCAATATGCATAGATTATTAAACCCTCATTTAACCTGGTTAAAATATATCAAACTCAACCCGGATTACTGAAATACATTCGGCAAAAATTGTTTGGCTATGCAAAGCTGGGTTAAACAGTCCTAACTTCGTGGTTTAACCCATTGCCAAATAGAGCCTAAAGGGGGAAAAGATTGTTCTGTATGCATAAATCCTGGCTTTTACAGCCAACACTTTCCGGATACAGCTTAGTTGTGTCCTTTTTCTGGAGGTATTTCCTTCCACCAACTGTTATCAATGATCAATGGTGATCTGCTGCCAAGCAATTTAGAGAAATTAACTATTTTATCAAATGTTTAGCCTCTGCTGGTGTTTGCTTCTGAAAAGTTGGATGTCTCTTTTGAGGAAAGTATGGGTTACATAGTGTTGATATGCTCATATTTGCGATTTGAATTCTGTGATTACCTTTTCTATCTTCAAATTATGAATGACAGCTGTATTATGTTGCATTCAAAGCATCCGAGGATCAATAATTGCATTGTGCCATAGCCCATTAAGTTTCTTATGCTCGTCTGAACATCGCTTGGTAAAGGGGTTCCAGCCTGTAGGACTCACATTTAGATAAGTTATTTTTGTATTCATGCATATTAGTGAACTTTCATGGCTTCTTTTTTCCAAAGCAGCAGCATTTCCTTTAACTTACGGTTTTTAGTTTCTGCTGTTGTACCTTCTTTAGAAATGGTCTGTTTTTAAAAATTTTTTTGTTCCCATAAGATTATTTTATTCACTGATGTTGCTGTCAACACCGACTTTCTTGTCACTTTATCAGTAATCACTATGTTATTGAACAGGTTGGCCTTAAACCTAATGGGTTTATCGTTGTTAAAGAAAACGTCGCAAGAAATGGTATTGTTCTTTCTTTATCTTTCAGTACTTGATATATTCATTGCAGTTATCTTTATAACCATTCATGGTAGTTTCTATGCTTCTGGAATCTGGTCCATATGATGGCTTAATCATCTATTTTAAATATATATTTCTCAATGTTCATACATTAAAGCACAATACGATCTTTACAAAATTACTAGGCAATTCATTCTTGCACCACCTATATTTTAATACATCGTGTTATTGGTAATTTTTGCATCAAAAGGATCTGAACGTATTGTGTAATTGTGATGATCTTGAGAGGGGTTTGATGGGTTCTGAGGTGTTGTCAAGAAGTTTTGTTTTGTCTTATCATTCACCACTCATAGAACCATTGCTAGAAATCTCATGCTACTTAGCGTGCAAGAATGCTGTGTAACATTATTATTAGATGCCATAACATTTAACGTGATCAAACACTGGGCTGTCTTCCACTTTCCTTTTTCGTTGATTCATTGTTTGTTCCACCTTGACAAAGGTGTTCATCTCTTGTGGATCTCTCATATGAATATATTCTAGTATGAATGTATATTTCCATTTCTCCATATGTATGTAAATGTATAGAGTTAGAATATGCTATACTCGATATGATCCCACATGTGGTTCCTATAACCTTAAATTTAAAATTGGCTTCCTAAATTGAAAAGCTATTGGATTGCATGCGATCTAACACCTTTAGTTATACACTATTTATAAATAAACACTATTTATAAATAAAAATTAAAATGATTAATATATTCCATGTATCTGTCAAGGTGCAACAAATTAACCAATTCTTGCCAGTAATGAAATATTGATTTTGCCACTATTTTTTGCATGGATAAAGCACATCGAAATCATTTTTGAGTAGTTTAAATAGTGTTAGATCACATTCAGTAGAACAAATTTCCCATTTGGGTTTTTATCTTAAATTTGGGGTGATGAGATCTGCATCTTGAATCTTAAAGATTTTAAATTAGTCTAATAGACAAACACAAACACAAAAAGACACACACACACACACACACACTCTCTCTCTCTCTCTCTCTCTCTCTCTCTCTCTCTCTCTCTCTCTCTCTCTCTGCATACAATCACATGAGAAATATGGGCGTCAGCTATTCAAAAAGGAATTTCATCCTATGCGCTTGCTAAAAATTCACTGCACTTCTTTTTGGTTGTTTGGAACCGTTTTTATCTTCATATTAAAAAAACACCAATGCACCAAATTTGTAGTGAACACAGTGATCTAATTGGTTCAAAAAGTTCTGATACTACGAAACAATTAAATTTTACGACTATTAGATCAAAGAGAAAAACATCTTGAATTCATTACATCCTTGGTGTATTTGAGTTTTAAAATATGTAGATCAAAATGAATGGTGCCAACCATCCAAAAAAGTGTGTGAACTTTTTCAACATGGATATGAAAGAATTCTTTATTGGGTAGCCGACACTTATTATATGCGTGTGTGTATGTATATATGTATGTATAGAGTGAAGTAATCTTTTAAGAAGGTACTTAAACCAAGGTTCGTGAGAACTCCATGATTAGTTATCTAATGGATGATTTGAACCGTTCATCTTGATTGATGCACTTAAATTAGCTTAATTTTGAAAAATCAAGTTATGCAAAACTTATTTGCTCATGAGTTAAGTGGTTACACGAAATGCCTTATTTTTTGTTGTCTAAAAAATATCATTCGATGCATATACAAATAAGATTATTGTTTGTGGAGAAAAATGCGTAGTAGTATATAAGAGATATCTCATATGACATATGTTATCCATTATTCTTTACAAACAATATCGAAATCACATGATTTTCTATAATTAAATTAATTTAAATGTGTATATCAAGCTGAACAATTTGGATCATGCATATGATGATCCATCGTGGAGTTCACACAAATCTTAATTAGAGAATTGTTCCTAAAAGATTGCATCCACACACGTGTGTGTGTGTATGGACGTTAGTTACCCAAGAAGAAATCCCTCCCATGCACTAGTTTCCACTATGTTTTTCTCGTCGTCGTTCATTTTGATCTTTGCATTCTCAAACCTCAATACATCAAACATGAGTCGCCGTAAAAAAGTTCTATAGTAGCAAACCTCTTAAACTTGCAACGAGTAGATCAATGATCAAAATATCTTGGGTTCACTAGATCTTGAGTATTGGGGTTTTAGAATATGAAAATTAAAATAAACTGTGATGATCATTGAAAAAACCAGTTAAGATGTGGTTTTGAGGAATGTAGAGGATGGAATATCTCCTTGGCTAGCTGAAGCCGATACACATGCACATACCTGAGAGAGGTATTGCATGCCATATGAGCACGTTTGCTATACACAGACACATACATACATGAGAGAGGTATTGTATGCCATATGAGCAAGTTCGCTAATATTCAATGAAATTGTGCAATCTTATCAATAAGAAAAATAAGGTCACATTGGGGTGTGCCTTTTTGCACATCAATATTACCCTCTCAAACCATGTCAAATAAGGAAGTATCCTCATACAATGGCTGACAGATCCACATTCCTCTTTTGGGGTCTGAAAGTTGGTATTGCTCACATTGACAGTCACATCATCAAACATGGATACACCACATATTAGGGGATTATCAATCTATTTGACATTGTATCGGACAGTTTATCAACAAAATATCATTTTTATCCTTGAGAATCGCGATCAAATCATATGACAATCTTATGATATTTGGTAAATTCAAGGATGAGGGTGTGAAGATCAATCAAATAATAAGATAGGAAGAGATTGAAATAATAAGATGGGAAGAGATTGAAAGGAAATTGGGAAGATCTTTTGGTTTGTGACAAGTTCAATATGGCTACAAGCTTGAGTGAAAATAAAGGGAAATGAAAAAAATTAGTTTGTGTATGTATGATGTAGATATCAAGGTTCTAGGGTTCGAGAACTTCAAAATTGCTTGCTGAACTTGAGGGAAGCCCCCCAGAAAGTAATTTGATAACCATAATATCGTTTTTCATTTCTTTCCTTGAATGTTGTCATCAAATTGACCTGTGGCTGTATCCTAAACATTAACGCCGAATTCGGAGCTTTGGAGTAATTAATCATAGTTTGTCTTTGGCTTTTGCACATGTTTTTTACAGGGTTTGTCCTAGACAAGGAGGATCAAAGCGTCACAAGGTCTGATTCTTATTTTAAGGAGCTCTTTCACCAGAGCGGACTGTATGTCCACAGCACAAGGGTAAGAATTCATCTTCTGCAAAATACTAGACGACGGTTAGAGTCCATAACCTTAGATCTTGTCCATGTCAGGATCAAAAGGGATTTCCCGGAGAACTATTCCCTGTGAAGATGTATGCATTAGTGACGAGTAAACCAAGAGGTGTGAACTCCAGTAGAGTAAAGAGGAAACAGTATGCGCCTTCCATTATCAAGTCATAACCTCCCCAATGTTGGGGCTCAAATGAAACAGACGGGCGATATGCTTTGCCTCCTCTTATTATTTCCTCATCCATTCTTCCAGCTAGAGTTTTGCTAAAGAGTGCCCTTCAAATTGTGAATCCCATTCTAGATCCAAGAACATGGGGCTATCAAACATTTGCATCGTTTTGATCTTCAAAATGGAGTTTAGTAGCCTATTTCCCAAGCAAGTTGCATTATTCTCATGTGATGCCATGATGCAACCCTCAATGCAACAGGCAATCAAGCATCTCCCCACTCATGCCATTGAATATAATTGTATCCATCCCTTGCAGAAAGAGAGCCAAGGTTGGAGCAATGAATGGTATCAAATAATCCTCTTCGGCCACCTCACTACAAAAGAGGCAAACTTTTATGACTAGCTGTAGAAGCTAATTGGCCTAAATTTTTTGGGATTCACTGGGCTATATTATAAGGCTTGTTATAAGATATGCAGAATGAAATTGGACTGTGGATATAGATTAAGACTTCCATAATATCATTTTTTTTTGTTTTAGACCGATCCAATATAGTCCTAGGGTTTTGCCTTTTAGCATTGCAATTACCACGTCTCTAACCTCGTTTTTCATAAAGGGTGCCATGAGCAGATGATTATCTGCAACTCATCTTAATCTCTACATATAATTTAGTTCGAATCTTAATCTCTACATATAATTTAGTTCTAACTGCTATTTACAAAGAATAGCTGCAACAAATACTTTCATGCATCCTAGACACCTTAGCGACATAATTTTGATGAAGCGATCACACTACACGGTAGCTTTCACTGACATGCCCGGTTTTGGTTAGGAGGAGAATCCAATCTCACACCAATCAGATAATGTCAAATCCGAAACAGGTGGTCTTCACATGCAACTAGCGTCATTGTCGTATTTGTGAAATGGTCATAAGAGTCGCCGCAATTTGTGTTGCTTTTCATCTCCGTCATTGAGAGCTTTTGCTCATACTCCTGTGGCCCAAGTTATTTTTCAGTACCCTTTCGTAGGTCGGGATGTTTCAAATTCTTGTGTTTGCCCTTGGTGTGGTGGGGTGGACAACGAGAGAAATACAAAGGATGATGAGAAAGATAAATGTAGATTTATTTATTTTTAATTTAAAAAAGAAGAAAGGTTACAAAATCATTCTGGGAAAACAAATGGAGAACTACTGTTTGCTTTTATAAGGAAGTTGAAATTTATTCCGGAAATGGACATTTGGGAACCGGTGACGTTTGCACGTAAATGCATGCAAGTTGGTTTAGATTCATGAATGTGATCATATGGTGAATGGTGAACCGGTGGGATTGCATTTGATGGTCTATTGAGCCAAATGATAGGTTAATCCAAGACCATGCTTAAAGTTCAAGTGTATATAGATGAAATTGGCGTATGCAAAATCGTGCACGTGCTAACTCTCAAGTACAGAGGGTCGTTAAGTAGTAATTTTCCTAGTGAGACTAAGGTCGAACTCAGGGACAATTACTACGGTTGACAATTAGCTTCCGTGATGAGAAAATACCACCTTTTGAAGGTGAGGGTTGATTGAATGGATTTTTATGTTAAACTAAAGTGAATAATGCAAATAAAGAAAAGTGTTGGAGAGAACTCAAAAATGAGAAGTGTGGGTGTCATGGGTTCATGATGTCGTAGGGCTTGTGAATCTATCCCAAATAACTACAACTTCTCGTCCGACTAAGGAAAGAGTGGTTGGATGATTTGGCATTTAATCCAACATATGGGGTGCAATAAAGGTAGTGAATGAAACATTGAGAAAATAACAATGACCATATTAGAGAGAATCCACTAGGATAGTTCCTCTATATGGATTTCCCACTAGGGTTCCAATAATACATGAAAATCTCAAAGATTCATCCACATATAAAAACTAAAAACATGTTAGAGTTGAGATCCATAAGCCATAACACACATCAATCCACCAAGAAGACACACAAGAAGTTTAGCTACTCATAAAAATCAAAGACAACATTTTTATCTCCAAACAATATGTTCCTATAGTTCATACAAATAGCAAAAAGCCAAGGAGACAACTAAAAACTAAAACTTTCAACTAAAAGAACCCGCTTTTAAAATAATTCCCAAGCTTTTCTCCTTGATCACCTCCTCGTTTCCAAGTGTTCTCATTTGATTTTGAAAATATGAGGGAAGAGAAGTGATTGGGTCATTTCATCCTTCCCTCCTTAAGTTAGGGCAGTTATATAGGCTGGTGAAGCTGCTCCACACGTTCTACAGATCAACGGCTGAGATTTGCAAGCTTTAACGGGTCAGAATTTGGGTGAAAACGTAGCTGACCCGAACCAAAATCACACAGAAATAGATGGGTGTGACACGGTTGTGTCACCAATGTGACATGGTCGTGTCAAATCTCTACAGAAAGTCATTAAAATGGCCTTCTGCTGGGTGCTGTGCACATGGTCGTGTGCCCAAAATGACACGACTGTGTGGAATTTCCACACGGCCATGTACCCAGACTGTGTCAGTGTGGCCCAAAATCAGTGTTTTGTTTGGCGCTAGCCACGACCATGCGAAAGATCGGCACGACCATGTCAGTGTCTCCATGGGGCCAAAATTACCACACGGTCGTGTGAGATATCACACACGACCGTGTGGCCCATTATGCACTTAACTCCTTTTGAGCTCTTGAGCATCCATAAAATCTTGAAAGTTCTAGCAAAATTCCTGAATTAAATTTAAAGTGTGTTTAAGCTAGAGGAGTGTTATTTCATGCATATAAAATTGTTAGGCTAATAAATAAAATGGTTTACCCAAAATGAACATATCGAAGCTCAAATATCTATGACTAATGCACAAAATAACTTTAATTAGGGGGTGAAAACATACAATTTTCATCTTTAGTCAGACCCCAACTAGCTTTTTACTAGACCAGTAGCAAAATTATCGAAACAAAGTCTAAACAATAAAGAATATGGAAATCCCACAAATGAGTCATGTCATAGTTCATGAGAGTCAAGGTCTCCACAATCACCTATCTTAGCAAGAAGTTATTGAAAAGTACATAATCACCACAACACACACCAAAACTCTCAAGTTAGCAAGATACAAGACACACTGCATTTTTCCATGGCATAGTGTAATCTCCTATCATAATTCATGCACTTCAAAAGAATTCGACCACCGATATATCCAAGATTTTCAAGAAGTCGTGAATTTGAGCTTGCTACTTTTTTTTTTTTGAAATTTAGAACGATTCATGTAACAAGCTTTGGATCAATGGCTCCTAGATCAAATGATTTTTGTGCATTGGGTTTGGAGAAACCTGAGCAGACTTACTAACTCGAATCACCTAAACTTATTTTTGTTTCTCTTGTGCACTCTTCTATGATCCTATTTTTTGATGTGAGGCTCCAATGCTTCACGAGGCACGGAGATCTGGCTACTCCACAGGACTTCGAAGAACAATGCACTTTATTTTCTTTTCTTCTTCTCTTTTTGTTTGTGTTTTGTTTTTTATAAAGCAAGCCCAAAAACAATCCTTGGTGACAATTTGGGGCATATTCGAGGCGAGATCTTCTTGGTTTATGATTTAATCTATTTGAATACTTCTACTTAGGAATCATGCTACAAAATACTCGTGGTTTCAAAGGGTCAAGAATCATCACAAAATGGTATTAGTGAAAAATCTAAGCAATAATAATCCTAATTTTAACTTTTCTATGCAATTGGTATGCGTATGATATGTGTGCATGTTTTGCAAGGTGTATGTGAAGAAAAAGTTTAAAATTTGTCCAAAGGTATATAAGCAAAAGTAAAACAGAAAATTATGAACAAAACAAAAATTCTACCATCCCCTAACTAAAGATATGCATTGTCCACAATAAACGAAAGGGAAGTAGACACAAAAGTTAGAACAAACACACCTATTTAGTCATTGTCCGAAGGCGGGTCCGAAAGTTTCTCGCTGTTCCTCTCCTTAGTCCATGAATCAAAGTGATGCTTTAAACATTGTCCATTGACCTTGAACTCACTCCAATCTTTTTTGTTCACCAAGGTCACCGCGCCATGATTGTAGACATGCTTCACAACGAAAGGTCTGGACCATCTCGATCTTAATTTGCCTGGGAAGAGATAAGCCAGGAATAGTATAATATCACTCTTTTGCACGGAAGGAATTTTCTACTCAAAATCATCTTGTCATACTCAAAATTCATCTGTTCCTTGGCAATTTTGGCATTGTCATATACATCTCTCAGCAACTCCAATTCACATATCTGCAATTTACGAAAATTATTGGATGAGTCACAATGGAATTAAAATGTTTAATTGCCCACACAGATTTGTGCTCTAATTCTACGGGCAAATGGAAATGTTTTCCATAAACAATCCTATACGGTGACATTCCTAATATTGTTTTGTTTGCGGTCCGATATGCCCAAAGTGTTTTCGACAATCGAACGCTCTAGTCCTTTCGTGTAAGATTCACCATTTTTTGTAGGATGTTTTTGATCTCCCCATTGGCCAATTCCGCTTGGCCATTGGTTCGGGGGGTGGTATGGTGTGGAAACTTTGTGAGCGACCCCAAAGCTCTTCATCAATTTAGAGAATTGCCTATTGCAAAAATGAGAGCCAACATCACTAATAGTAGCTTTAGGAATTCCAAACCGTGTAAATATGTGTTCTTTGAGAAATTTGAGCACAGTGGAACCTTGCTTGTTCCTACATGCAATGGCTTCCACCCACTTGGATACATAATCTACGACTAATAAGATGTAAGTGTACCCAAATGAAATGGGGAATGCCCCATGAAATCTATGCCCAACAATCAAAAATTTCAATTTCTAAGATTGGGTTTAAGGGCATCATGTTCCTCTTCGTTATGCCTTCTAACTTTTGACATGCCACACAAGATTTGCAAAAAGTGTATGTGTCCCCAAACATTGTGGGCCAATAAAATACACATTGAAGAATTTTGGCCACCGTTTTGTGTGCCGAAAAGTTTTTCCCACATGCACCACTATGACAAAAGTGTAATACACTATCAAACTCATCATTTGGTACTCATTTCCTAACTATTTGGTCGGTGCAATATTTATATAAATACAGATCATCGAAAAAGAATGATTTTACCTCGTGCTTGGATCTTCGTATATCCCGAGGCGACCAAAAGTGAGGAACCTTATCTGACACCAAGAAATTTTCAATGTCTGCGTACCATGGCGAGGAGGACATGCCAAATAATTGCTCATCTAGAAATGCATCATGTAGCGGTATGTCAGCGTGCTTGTTTCCAAAGGTAAGCCGTGAAAAAGGGTCTGCCGCCAAGTTTTCCATGCCCTTTTTCCTTGATTACTACATGGAATTCCTGAAAAAGCAATATCCATCGAATTAACCACGGTTTAGCATCCTGTTTAGAAACTAAATATTTTAGGGCCGAATGATCCATGCAAATAAGGATGGGTGACCCTAAAATATAACTCATATTTCTCTAATCCAAATACTACGACGAACAACTCCTTATCCATTGTGGTATAATTCCTCTGGGCTTCATTGAGGGTTTTGCTCACGTGGTAGATGACACATGACATTTTCTTCTTCTTTTGGCCAAGTATTGATCCCACTGCAAAATCATCTGCGTTACACATAATCTCAAATGGGAGGATCCAATCCGGTACCTGCAAAATGAGAGAAGTAGTCAATAAACACTTCATTAATTCGAAGATAGACCCTCACGTTTCCAAATAAACTTTGCATCAATAGTTAGCAAATGGCATATGGGTTGAGAAATGGCGCTAAAGTCCTTGATATAATGACGATAGATACCCGCATGCTCTAAGAATGACATCTCTAAATGAGGTTCTTCTCAATGCATCTACTCAAAACCAAATAAAGGTTAGACAAACAATCTTCAAAAGAGCTACCAAAAACCGAAAAGTCATCCATGAAAATTTCCACAATTTTAACCATATCACTAAATATGCTAAGAACACATCGTTGAAATGTGGAGGGAGCGTTGTATAAACCGAAGGGCATCCTATGAAAGGCAAATGTGCTGAAGGGACAAGTGAATGTGGTCTTCTCTTAGTCGTCTGGGGGCAATTTCTACTTGGTAGTAGACCGAGTACCCATCCAAAAAGCAATAAAATTCATGGCCCATAACATGCTCTACAATTTGATCAAGGAATGGCAAGGGAAAATGGTCCTTGCGGGTCATGGCATTAAGCTTTCCTATACACATATGCCAACTGATGGTGGTTCGCGTAGGAATTAACTCATTGTTCTTGTTCATAATGACGATGATTTTGGAGTTTTTGGGCACTACTTGGATTGGGCTCAACCAGCTACTATCTGATATCGGGTATATGATACCTGCATCCAACAACTTCACAATATCATTTTTGGCTACATCCTTCAACGTCGCGTTAAGCCGACATTGCAACTTCCGTGAAGGTTTGGCATTCTCTTCCAAATATGTGTTGTGAGCACACTAAAGGGCTAATTCCCATGATGTTGCATCATTGGGTCGGCACTTGATGGGCTCGTTCAGCGAGCGACCAAAGCCCATAGAGCCCACAAAGGAACTTGGAAGCAAACTCAGTCAAAGAACACGTGCCATTCGACCGTTGCACTCACCTCTAACGTGCAAGGGATCGGAGGAAGCTCATCAAAAATGGGAACATATGCGACGGTTACTCCTATTAAGGGGGAAGGATCATGGCGCCATAATTGGTAACCGTTATCCTCCCAACGTCGCTGAAGGGACCGATGAGGTCTATACATATACGGAAGAGGAACAAAATAGGGAGGTACGAGATCCGATACTCTGACATTCGATAGTCCACCTAATATTTCGTTCTCTAAAGCTTGCGACACCTGACTCGAGACGAGCCTCCATGAGTCGATCTCAGCAGCTCCAAGCTTCCTCCCTTAAGTCTTGTACTAACTTAAGCATCAGAGGGGATTTGGGTCGGGATCCAGATTCGACCCCCCTGACATTCCTTTGTGATATAGGAAGATCGTGGAACGTCTCAACAAGGTCACATCTCTATCGACGATAGCTCGAGACTCGATCTAATTGGTGGGTCGAACGACTACCACATACCAAATCTGCTTATCAGCGACCCCGGTTCTACTAACCAGGGTCCTACGCAACCAGCTGACGCGGCTCCACCTCAACAGGAGAGTTCCACATCAGCTCACACACCGTTAATGCCATATTTGGATTTAACAGTTGGCGCCGTCTATGGGAAACACATCAGTTCGACATCCCAAAGCAATTAACAAGCTATGTCGGCTGGACCTAGCAACATCGGACCAAACCTTGGTCCAAACGAGAATCAGAACGTGAACAGCGTTCAGGCGAAAGATGTCGCAGACTCCGCATCCTCATCAAAAGGATCCAGTAGGGGAACCAAGGTACCAATGGTGTCCCAGGAGCAATTCGACCGATTTGCGGAGCGGGTCGAGAAGAGTATCAATGTACTGGTGGCTGTGGTGCAGCAAAGCATGGGGGCCCGCCACCCGCAAGTGAGCAACCACCACCTCTAAATCCAACTCTGGCATCGACGAGGGATGCTGCTATGCCTAGGGATCCAAGAGATCCGAGAGCGGATTGACATGAGAATGCACCACTCGATACCACACCTACATCTCACTGTAATGGGGAGATAGGGAATTATAACCGTGCATTCGGCTTCCAAGGAGGACCCAGTTCCTCCAACTATAGACATGCAACCCGCAACATCCTGGATCAAGCAATGAATGGGGTCACTCAAGGCCACAACCCTCTCGATTTTGCAGGTGGTAATGAGAGGAGAGAGGCGGAAGAGATTCTCAACCGATCCTCAGGAGCTACTTACCTGCAAGGCAGGTATGTGCGATTCCAACTTATCCATCCCGCAAATCGACGGATCCCGTTGAAGGAGAACATCACGTCTGCTCCTTTCCTCCGAAAGTTCAAGCTCCCCTCCTTGCCGATGTACGACGGCAAAGGCGACCCATGGGCATACGTCTGTAAATACTTAAACGTGATGTTGCTTCATGGAGCAGACGAGCCAAACCTCTACTGAGCTTTCCACACCACCCCAATTATGACGACGGAAGGATGGTACAACGGATTACTCGATGACAGTGTTGGGTCATTTGACGAATTGTCTGATCGATTTTGCTGGCAATTTGTCCCGGGTCGACGCCCCAAGAGGAAGTCCTCCAACCTCTTCACTTTTAAGCAGAAGGAAAAACGAGTCAATCCGAGCCCTCGTCCAACGGTTCAACGATGAAAGGCTCGAGGTAGAGGACACGCCGGATGTGACTATCATCGCGCGTTTACTCAAGCAGTCTGGAACAAGCATTTGCGGAGGGCCATCCACCAGTTTCCACCTACTAGCCTCACGGAGCTTCTCAATATAACATATCAGTTCACCGTCTCTTAAGAGGTGGAGGAGGCACTTGAAACTGCTGGAAAAGGAACTCCTGTCCACCATAGGGACGCCAAACGATAGAAGCAATCCCAGCAGACCCCTTGCCAGGAACCTCGGGATAAGAGAGAGGAAAAGGGTCCCTCGAAGTAAGGAGCGTCCAGCTTATGCAAGACCAAACGCTCCCAAGGCAGAGGTCCTAGCTTATGCCCAGTGAGAGGGACTTGTTCAAGAGTCTGCCAAGAAGGGCAAGTATGAGAAAAAGGACGATCTCAAATTCTGCAAGTACTAAAATGATTATGGGCATGATACCAATGGTTGTTGGACACTTAAGAAAGAAATCAACGCACTGGTCAAACATGGGCACCCCATGAACCCAGTCGATGACCAGCAAGCAAAGAAGGGACCCCAAAGCAAAAAAGGCAAGTGGCTAATGATCGGTCTCCTGTCACTAAGGTGGTCGATTAGCAAGCGTCTAAGTCCAAGATCAAATAAAGGCGAAAATCAAAAATGTATGTACACTTTTCTTTATCTTCCTTTATTAAGCATGTTTGTCTTTCATTAATATAAGCATGCTGTCCTTTTGAAACAAGTTTCTTCAATATATCATTTGTGAATTTTGAGGGAATTACTCCATCTGGCTCCTTGTTATAAGGATCCGATCCTTAGGAAAATCTAGATGGACCATGTTCATTTCATGATCATATTATCTTGATGAAAACTGACTTATGCACTTTAACGGGTGTCAGCCGTAAGATGAAGGGCCCACCCTCTTGCTACTGCACGACTCTCTCATGTCGTCGACCGTAAGCCGAAGGGGCCACCCCTCACTGAACGACTTTAACGGGCATCAGCCGTAAGTCGAAGGTGGCACCCTCTCGATACTGAACGACCCTCTCATGTCGTCGGCCGTAAGCCGAAGGGGCCACCCCCTCGGTACCGAACGACTTTAACGGGCGTTAGCCATAAGTCGAAGGGGCACGCCCTCGCAACTGAATGACCCTCTCATGTCATCGGTCGTAAGCTGAAGGGGCCATCCCCTCGCTACCGAAGGACTTTAACAGACGTCAGCTGTAAGTCGAAGGGGGCACCCCCTCGCTACTGAACGACCCTATCGTGTCGTCAGCCATAAGACGAAGGGGCCACCCCCTCACAACTGAACGACCTTCTTTTATCGTTCAGCTGTAATATGTAGGGGCCATCCCCTCGCAACTGAACGACCCTCCCATCTCGTTCAGCTATAAGACGAAGGGGCCACCCCCTCGCAACTGAACAACCCTCTCGTGTTGTCAGCCGTATGTCGAAGAGGGCACCCCTCCCTACTGAACGACCCTTTCATGTCGTCGGCTGTAAGCTGAAGGGGCCACCTCCTCGCTACCGAACGACTTTAACGGGCGTCAGCCGTAAGTCAAAGGGGCACCCCTCTCTACTGAACGACCATCTCATGTCATCAACTGTAAGACAAAGGGGCCACCCTCTCGCTATCGAACAACTTTAACGGGCGTCAGCCGTAAGTCGAAGGGGGCACCCCCTCGCTAATGAACGACCATGTCGTGTCATCAGCCGTAAGACGAAAGGGCCACCCCTCGCAACTGAATGACCCTCTCATGTCGTCGTTCATAAACCGAAGGGATCACCCCCTCGCTACCGAACGACTTTAACAGGCGTCAGCCGTAAGTCGAAGGGGGCACCCCCTCTCTACTGAACAATCAACTCATCGTCGGCCGTAAGCTGAAGGGGCCACCCCTCGCAACCGAACGACGTTAAAGGGCATAAGCTGTAAGTCAAAGGGGCACCCCCTCGCTATTGAACGACCTTGTCATGTCATCAGCCATAAGACGAAGGGGCCATCCACTCGCAACTGAACGACCCTCTCGTGTCTTCAGCTATAAGACGAAGGGGCCGCCCACTCGCAACTGAACGACCCTCTCGTATCGTTCATATGTAAGACGAAGGGGCTATCCACTTGCAACTGAACGACTCTCCCGTATCGTTCAGCTATAAGACGAAGGGGCACCTCCTTGCTACTGAACGACCCTCTCATGTCGTCGGTCGTAAGACGAAGGGGTCACCCAAAAGATACTGAACGACTTTAACAGGCGTGGGCACCCCCTCGCTACTGAATGACCCTCTCTTGTCGTCAGCTGTAAGCCGAAGGGGCCATCCCCTTGCTACCGAACGACTTTAATGAGCATCAGTCGTAAGTCGAAGGGGGGCACCCCCTTGCTACTGAACGACTCCATCGTGTCATCAGCCGTAAGACGAAGGGGCCATCCACTCGCAACTAAATGACCCTCTCATGTTGTCGGCAGTAATCCAAAGGGGCCACCCCTCGCTACCGAACAACTTTAATGGGCGTCAGCCTTAAGTCAAAGGGGGCACGCCCTCGCTATTGAACGACCCTCTCATGTCACCAATCGTAAGCCAAATGGGCCACCCCTTCGCTACCGAACGAGGACATCAGCCGTAAATCGAAGGAGGCACCCCCTCGCTACTGAACGACCATGTCGTGTCGTCAGCCATAATACGAAGGGGCCACTCTTTCGCAACTGAAGAACCCTCTTGTATCTTTCAGCTGTAAGACAAAGGGGCCATCCCCTTGCAACTGAACGACCCTCTCGTATCATTCAACTATAAGACGAAGAGGCCATCCCCTCGCAACTGAATGACCCTCCCGTATCATTCAGCTATAAGACGAATGTGGCACCCACTCGCTACTAAACGATCCTCTCGTGTCGTCAGCTGTAAGATGTAGGGGCCACCCCTTGCAATTTAAAGACCCTCCCGTATCGTTCAGCTATAAGACAAAGGGGACACCCCCTCCCAACCGAACGAATTTAACGAGTATCAGCTGTAAGTCAAAGAGGGCACCCCCTCGCTACTGAATGACCCTCTCTTGTCGTCGGCCGTAAGCCAAAGGGGCCACCTCCTCGCTACCGAACGACTTTAACGGGCGTCAGCCATACGTTGAAGAGGGCACCCCTTCGCTACTGAATGACCCTATCGTGTCATCAGCCATAAGACGTAGTGTCGCAACTGAATGACCCTCTCATGTCGTCAACTGTAAGCCGTATGGTCCTCCCCCTCGCTACCGAACGACTTTGACGGGCGTCAGCCGTAAGTCAAAGGGGGCACGCCTTCGCTACTGACCAACCCTCTCATATCGCCGAAGGGGCCACCCCCTCACTACCAAACAACTTTTTATGGGCGTCAGTTGTAAGTCGAAGGGGGCACCCCCTCGCTACTGAAAGACCCTGCCTGTCGTTAGCCATATGACGAAGGAGCCACTCCCTCGCAACTGAACGACCCCCTCGTATCGATCAGCTGTAAGACGAAAGGGTCATCCCCTCGCAACTGAACGACCCTCCCGTATCGTTTAGCTGTAAGACGAAGGGGGACCCCCTCGCAACTGAACGACCCTCTCATGTCATTAGCTGTAACACGAAGGGGTCACCACTTTGCAACTGAATGACCCTCCCGTATCGTTCAGCTATAAGCTGTAACACTAGTATCACATCATAATTTTGAGTTAAATAACTATAATTTTTAACGTATTAGGATGTGTACATTGAACATAGATGATTTCTAATTATTTTAAAGGAAAATTTTAAGACTGATCATGAACAAGGAAATAAAATCGAGGCCACATGCATCTCTAGGTTTTATTATTATTGATATGACCATTTCTAGATGGCCCACAATCAGGTGACCCAAGCCCACACCATAAGCAGGCGGTCCTGAAGGAGAGCGGGCCCAACGACGAGGCCCCCACGAATATGTGGAGTCGGGTCGGCCTTGATCGAGGCAGACACCCCCCATCAGCCCACGATTAGCAGGAGCTAACCGCTCCCCTAAACGCGTGCCCCCTTAATCACCATTAAGGGGCCCCATTACGCCCACCTTCATGACCTATGAAGACGCCATCAAGGAGGCGGATCATGGGGGCAGAAGGAGGGGACGTTGAGGGGGAGCGAACGTGGGAGGACTCCTATAAAAGGACTCGAGGGGCACCGCACGAGGGACCACTTCCTGGATACCGAAACACAGAGGTATTCTACTTACCGACTTTGTCTTCCACCTTACATTTCCTCTCCATAGCTCAGTTCGAGGACTCGCGTACCGGCCTCCCTGCGAACCGTACCGATCCCGCCGAGCTCCCTTCAGATCCGTTCTGACTTAGGCATCGAAGGGGATTTGGTCGGAACCAAGGTCCGACCCCCCTGATGAGCTTCCTCGTATATTTAGGTCGAGCAGATCCAGCGGCACCGAGGCTACCCCTCAGTGCCCTTCCAACCGAAGCTGAGCGACCTCGGCAACAAGCCCGCTTGCCCCCACCACCAGGAGGCCACCGCTTCGCCGAGGCTACCCTTCGACAAGCCGGTGCGAGGATCTGCACGTTCCTCACCGAGAAAACGTGCCACCAACAGATCCCGGGGGTCCCATGTGTCCCCTTGACCACGTTGACCTCCCGTCCTCTGGTCAATAATTCAGCAGTGAGAAAACACCCGTAAACATCTGGCGCCGTCTGTGGGAACGAACAAAGCACCCATGTCAAGCAACCACACTCAAGATGACGCGGCCACACCCATCTTGATGTAGGAGAGCGGCGGTGGCAGCATCGGCACCGGGGCCAATCCACGATCGCCTGAGTAAGACCTTAACTACCCGACGCTTGCCCTACGTGGAGGGGCCGGGCACTCCCTGGACAAGACATATGAAGACGAATAATAGGGAAGCCGAAGACTCTGCCCAGCCCATCTACTCCACCAGGGAGGACGAGTAGAAGGTAAAGCCGCCTCACGACGAGGCACCGGTTGTCTCGACCGTCATCGACACCGCCATTGTCAGATGACTACTCATCGACACCGACAGCTCGTGCGACATCCTCTTCTTGTCAACTCTAGATAAGATGGGGCTGTGCGTCGAAGACCTAGAGCCATGCTCTGGGCTCGTTATAGGGTTCACGGGTCACTCCATGCCCATCGTGGGGGTGATCCGCCTCCCTGTCATGCTCGGGGAACCTCCCAACTCAGCCAATCTGATGATAGAGTTCGTGGCGTTGAGGATTAGGTCGACATATAATGGGATCATCAGTCGCCTGCTCCTTAATTCGGCCGGAGCCGTGGTCTCGACCCTCCATCAGGTGGTCGAGTTCTAGACCCCGGGGGGGTCAGACAGGTCAGAGGCGACCCGGCGAAGCCAAGGGCCTGCTACCAGCTGGCCGACGCGGAGCGTTCTGAGGAGCGCAGTAACCTGATGGACCTTCTCGACCAGAGATACGGCCCGAGGCCCGCTCCTGTTGATGAACCGAAACTCATTCTGGTCACAGACATCGACGGAAGATACGTCTCCATCGGGTCAGGGCTTGACCCAAACCTAAGAAGCGAGTTAATCAGGTGCTTGGAGGCCAACCTGGATGTCTTCGCCTGTTCGCCCAACGATATGTCGGGCGTGGACCCCCGAGTGATCACCCACCAGCTAAACGCCGATCCCAATTTCAAACCGGTCAGGCAGAAGAAGAGAAACTTAGGCGGCGACAAGAGGAGGGCCGCGCCTGAGGAAGTGGAACGCCTGCTGGACACAGGATTCATCCGAGAGGTCTGGTACCCGAAGTGGCTGGCTAACGTGTGATGGTGAAGAAGTCCAGCGGCAAATGGCGGATGTGCGTGGACTTCAGCGATCTCAACAAGGCATGTCCCAAGGACAGTTATCCACTCCCCCGCGTTGACCATCTCGTAGACAACGCTTCCGGCTACGAGATGCTCAGCTTCATGGACGCCTACTCCGGGTACAACCAGGTTCAAATGACCCGAAGGACGAAGAGAAGACGTCCTTTATCACCGACCGAGGGACCTTCTGCTACAAGACGATGCCCTTCGGCTTGAAGAACGCAGGGGAGACTTACCAAAGGATGGTTAACAAGGTGTTCGATTTCCAGATAGGAAGAAACCTTGAAGTCTACGTGGATGATATGTTGGTCAAATCCAGAGACCCGGTCGACCACATCGGCGATCTTTGGGAGACTTTCGAGCGGCTGCGAAGACACAACATCAGACTCAACCCCACTAAATGCACGTTCGGGGTGAGATCGTAAATTCCTGGGCTTCATGATCACCAACCGCGGCATCGAGGCCAACTCCGAAAAGATCGAGGCTTTGGTCAACATGAGGGAGCCGACGACGATCAAGGAGCTGCAGAGGCTGAATGGGCGAATCGCTGCCCTAGGATGTTTCCTATCCAAGTCTGCCAAGATCCCTCCCTTTCTTCAGGACCCTAAGAAAGGCCCTCTCCGTGCAGTGGGATGAAAGCTGTGCCCGAGCATTCGCTGAACTGAAGGAGTACCTCTGCAGTCCCCCGCTCCTCACCAAGCCCAAGGAAGGAGAACCGCTGAGCCTCTACTTGACCTGCACCAGAGAAGCGATGAGCTCGGTGCTGATCAAAGAAGACGACGGGATACAGAAGCCAGTGTACTACACCAGCCGAGTCCTGAGGGATGCAGAGGGGCGGTACAGCCCCATGGAACTCGCCTACACTCTTGTGCTCTTGGCGTGGAGACTCCGTCCCTACTTCCAAGCCCACATGATCCAGGTCCTGACCGACTCCCAACTTGAGCAGAATCTCAAGAGGTTCGATCGGATGGGGAGGATGCTGAATTGGGGGGTGGAGCTGAGCGAGTTTGACCTCCGATATAAGCTGCGGACAACCATCAAGGGACAAGCACTAGCAGACTTCATCACCGAGTGCACCGTGAATGAAGGAGCACCCCCCGAGGAGACAGCCCCGGACATGGTAACGCCTCAACTTCTATCTTTCCTTTCGACTGACATCGTTCTTGCTGATCGACCAGGGGACAAGGACGCATGGGTAGTCCATGTAGACGGATCAGCGACCCGGGCGGGGAGCGGGGCCGGCATCGTTATCCGATCTCCTAATGGAAACATCGTCGAGTATGCGCTCCGACTCGAGTTTCCAGCCACCAACAACATGGCCAAGTAAGAGGCCGCCATAAATGGCCTGAGGCTAGCCTGGGCGCTCGGAGCAGAGTCCGTACGTCTCCTCAGTGATTCCAAACTCATCGTCAACCAACTACATGGGGATTATGAGGCTCGCGAAGAGACGACCGAGCTGTCCAGGTTCAAACATGCCGAGATCCTCCACCTGCCACGATCGGAGAATGCCCACACGGACGCCCTGTCGAAGCTGGCCTCCTCCTCCCCAAGGGAGTTGGGTCGTGCCATCTACGTCGAGAACCTCCAGACTCCCAGCACGGAGGCAAAAGAAGTGATGGCCATTGACGTGGATCCCACTTGGATGGATCCGATCATTCGGTATCTTACTAATGGAGAAGTCCCGATGAACATGGATGAGCATCGAGTGCTAGAACGGAAGGCACTCCGATACGTGCTCCATGAGGGAGAGCTATACAGAAGGCACTGTACGAAAATGGATATCCTTCCCTACCTTACGTGCCTCGGGCCACATGAGGTTGACTACGTCGTCCGGGAGGTTCACGAGGGGATCTGCAGAAATCACCACAGGGGCAGGATAGTCGCCTAAAAGATCCTGATGCAAGGATACTACTGGCTGACCTTGGCTAACGACGCAACCGAGTACGTCCAAAGGAGTCCGGAATGCCAAAGGTTCGCCAAGCTTGTCTCGTCTCCCCTGATGGATCTTGTTCCGATAATCAGACCCGTCCCTTTTGCTAAGTGGGGGCTGGACATCCTCGGTCCTTTCACTTCCAGGAAAGGGCAGAGGAGGTACCTGATTATGGCGGAGGATTACTTCACCATGTGGATCGAGGCCGAACCACTGGCCTCCATAACCTGGAAGAAGGCGAAGAGCTTCGTGTGGAACTTCATCATCTCCAGATTCGGAATCATCGGTCCATCGTCACGGACAATGGGAAGCAGTTGGATTCCGCGGGGTTCAAGGATTTCTGCGCGGATTGGAAGATCGAACTTCTGTTTTCCTCTGTGGCGCATTCTCAGACTAATGGGATGGCTGAAGCCGCCAACAAATGCATCATCGAGCCTGTTTGCAAGAAAGTCGAAGAAGCCGAGGGGAAGTGGCAGGAGGAACTTCCCGGGATACTCTGGTCATACAGGACAACCCATAAGCAGGCCACGGGTGAAACCCCCTTCATGCTCGCTTACGGCGCCGAAGCGGTGGTGCCCGTCGAAGTTGGCGAGGAGTCCCTTCGCCTCAAACATTTCGACGAGGAGAAAAACTCGGAGGGAGCTCGTGGACGAACGACGAGATCGGGCCCTGGCCTCGATCCTCCGACAAAAACAAAAGATGGCCCGTTACTACAACTCCCGGGTTAAAGGAAGGAGCTTCTACTAAGGGGATCTGGTCCTCAAGAAGGCGATCTTCAGCCCGGAAGTCACCCGCAAAGGAAAGCTTGCAGCTAAATGGGAAGGGCCCTACAAGGTCACCGAGGTCCTCAGCCCCGCGACTTACCGGCTCGCCACCCTGGGTGGAAAGGCTCTGACTCACACCTGGAACGCCTATCACCTGCGCAAATACTATCAGTGAGTGTGTACAGTGTTTTTCCCCTCCTCCTAGCTAAGCGAATGTATCAAAAAGTGAAAGCGATCATGAATAAAGATCTCTTTCTACCTCTATTCTCTTCACGAGCCCAGCTAGGGGGCGAACCCCACTAGCAGAGCATTTTGATGACTGACCGTAAGGCTGGGGCGACTCCCCCATCATGGCCGACCACGCGACCGACTGTGAGGCTGGGGGTAACTCTTCCAGCTGATCAGTCATCGAACCGACCGTAAGGCTGGGGGCAGCTCCCCTAGCACATCGGTTCATCGATCTGTCGTAAGACTATGGGTAGCTCCCCAGCAGGCTGACCGACCTGACTGAACATAAGGCTGGGGGCAGCTCTCCCAGCAGGCCGGTCACCCGATCGACTAAGGCTGGGGCAACTCCCCCAGCTGGCCGATCACCGGACCGACCGTGAGGCTGGAGCGACTCCCCCAGCACGCCGGCCCATCGATCAGTTGTAAGACTGGGGTAGCGCCCCCAGCAAACTGACCGACCCGATCGACTGTAAGGCTGGGGAAACTCCCCCAGCAGGTCGGTCTATCGATCGACTGTAAGCCAGGGGGTAGCCCCCCAGCGGGCCGACCGACCCAATCAGCCGTAAGGCTGGGGCAACTCCCCCAGCAGGCCGATCACCCGATCGCCTGTAAGACCGAGGGCAAGTCCCCCGGCAGGACGATCGGCCTTAAGACCGAGGGCAAACCTTCAGCAGCCCAAGCAATTGGGAATCCGACGGTTATGCCCTGGCACCAGCTTGGTGGCCAGATCACTAAACGAGTTGATGAGATTCTCCCAATCCTATCTGCTCGAATGTCCCGACCAGGATTGGAAGAGGGGGCATACAACCACGAACAACCACAATGCAAAAATGGAGTCTTGTTACATCAAAAAGAGTGTATTACAAAAAACCATATGAGGAGCTACAAAAGAACGAAGAGGAGAGGCTAATGGGTTAAACCCCATCTCCCGCATGTGCTTCGGGAGCATCTCCGGACGCGTCAACTGGCTGATCGGCACCTTCAGGGTGTACATCGCCTGCCTCCTCCTCACCCTCGAAATCCATCCGGAGCTCCTCGAATCGAATCCCGGAATGTGGGAACCTTCGTTGGATCTCTGACCGACAGCGAGCGAATCCCCTCTCAAACGCCTCATACATCGCCTCGGCGACAAAGGATGTGGCATACTGACGTGTGTTTATATTTCATATGTTCACGCACGTTTTCTTTTGTGTTTTTCCGTTATTTTCCGCCGTCTCGTACCCGGTTCTTGTATTTTCTCGTTTTCTTTCACTTTTCTTTGTTTTTCCATGTTTGCAGGAGATTGTCCGCATAGGGGACATTTAATGAAGATATCATAAGTCCCAGGAGCAACGGGAGGAGTCACGCATGACCCAGGGGGTCAAATGACGGAGATAGCATATTTCAGACCCTCACCCGATCGGTTGATCATCTTCAACCGATCGGGTGATGCACGCGTGCACCATCCGGACGCAGCTTGGAGCTCACAAGAAGTCACCCGGTCGGTTCAGTGACCGGGTCAAAAGCCCAAACTCTCTGGAATTCGAAGCTGATTGCCAACCGATCGGGTGACTTTCACCTGATCGGTTCATCTATAGCTGAATCTCCAAGGCCAAGACACGAAGATCCAACCGGTCTCCTCACTCGGTCGGCGCCAAGATCCAACCGGTCACATCCACGCTTCAACCGACCGGTTCATCCTGACCGGGTGAAGTCCCGCATCTCGCTGCCGAAGTTTGAAGCAGGTCACCCGATTGGTTGACTTGTCAACCGATCGGGTGATATCTTTCCTATATATAGAACCCTAGGGTTTCCAGAAACGGGAGCTGGTTATTTTTTACTGTTTTCTTCATTTTGTGACGGCTGTAATTTTCTAGTTTTTGTAAGTTTTCAGATCTTTGTCAAGCTTTAGTATTATCTTAATTGCTTTACTACCATTGCATTTCTATTGTCTGATCATGATTTTTACGGTCGATTTCTGTTTAGATCGTTTTTTATCAAATATGTGTGAGTAGTTCCCAAATCTGGGATTTTGGCGGAAACCCCTTCGTGGGCTCTTCCCGATGCGTCCATAGGGCTAGGAAATCGATAGGGATTAGGAATCTAACGGTTACGCGGGGTGTTTTATTGTCATCGGTGGGAAAAAGATCGCCTTTGACCGTTGGGCCAAGGGGGAATAAACTTGGCGGTTGACTCCCTAGCCATAGCTCACGCCCTTAGCGTAGACGTCGAATCCTAACGCGCGGGAGCGGCAGGATGAGACGTTGGGAGTTATCATTGCGAGCTTAGTGCTCCCGGAGTTGATCAGTGTTAATGGACACGGGAGTGCCCACTGATCGAACCCGGGAAGTCCGGCGTATCATCCTGGGCACCGACCGGAATATCGGGCCCATGGGACGCCGGTACCACTTTCAGAGGCAACGTCTCACCATTAGACCCTAATTTCGATCGCTATCCTACCCGTAGGCCGTATCGGCGAGAATCGCACGATGGGGTGGAAACCAAAGTCCCGGATTTTTCCTTTATATTGTCTATACCTTGCATTCCATTTACCGTGACAAACCATCATTCGATCCGGGCTAGCTCGCCCATGGGGTGATTCTGATCCTCTTTGACACAAGCACATCCACGCCTCCCTGAGTTCGATAAACCCGCACCCTACACTAACCGTGCACTTGCGGTAAAACGACACCGCGTCCAAACCGTAAACGGGGCGCCGGTCAAGCTTTATGGCGCCGTTGCCGGGGAGGCAACGTGCTTGTTATTATAGGATTTCATGAACCCTTGTGTCTAGCTCACATCCCTACCTCGCGATAATTTTCGCATTCTTCTTTTTCCTTTTTATCTTCTTATTTTTATTTTTATTTTCTATCTTATCTGTTTCTTTCCCACTTTTCGCTTCACGGGTGTTTGTTGTTTTTCATGTGCAGGAGTTCAAGAAGTCTCGACGACTTGATCCCCGTTGATCCAGAGATAAACGCCACCCTAAGGCGTTTGGCCGTCGAGAAGCGAAGAAGAGAGGATCCTGAAGCCATGGGGGAGAACACCCCACCTCACAAGTCCCTGCTGGAGTACTCGATGCCTTCCATCGAGTCCACCTTCGCCATCCGTCCTCCAGCTATTACGGCCCAAAGCTTCGAGCTTAAGCCATCTTTGGTGACGTGGATCCAGCAGGATCAATTTTCGGGTGCACCCATGGAGAGCCCGATTGAGCATTTAGACTCCTTCTTGGAGAAATGTGACACCTTCCGGATAAACGGTGTCACAACTGAGGCGATCCGACTGAAGCTGTTCCCCTTCTCCTTGCGAGATAATGTCAAGCTGTGGCTTAGGGGGAAGGACCCAAATACATTCAACACCTGGGAGAAGCTCTCGAATGCTTTCCTGACGAAGTTCTTTCCCCCGGAGAAGACCATGAAGCTGAGGAGTGAGATCTCCTCCTTCTCCCAGGCCAGCCACGAGTCCTTGCATGAAGCTTGGACGAGATACAAGGAGATGCAGAGAAGATGTCCCCACCATGAGCTCCCCAAGTGGCAGATCATAAATCTGTTTTATAATGGGTTGCGGGACGATTTAAAATCTTCCATGGACGCCGCGGCTGGAGGGTCCTTCATGTCAAGAAGCGAAGAAGATGCCGGACAGATTCTGTAAAATATGGCATCTAACAACGAGCGGTGATGTGACGAGAGAGCCACACCTAGATCTGGGGGCATACACAGAGTCGAGGACGTCGACAAATTGTCAAGCAAGTTTGACTTGATGTCGACCCAGATCTCCGCATTGATGGTAGGCGCCGGTGGCGCCAGTTCACAACAGATTGCTGCGGTGGAGTCTGAAGTTTTTGGAGAGTTCGACGATGGTGACATCTCACCACCGTTGGATCAGGCGAGCGCATTATTTTACAATCCTACAGGGAATGCGCCTTTTCCACCACGAACCAACTCCAACCCGGCCTACTCTCCCAACAACCGGAATCATCCCAACCTTAGCAACCGAGCGCCTTATCAACAGCCGGCTCAGCAACAACAGCAGATATATCAACCGGCTAGGCCTCAGCAGCAGTTTCAGCAGCAGCATTTTCAGCAGCAACAACCTCCACAACAGTATCAACAATATGCTCCTAGGAATCAGCAGCCCACCCAGCAGCAATACGGCCAGCAGAGGGCCATTTCTCCGGTTGAGTCCCTCTTGACTCAATACATCGCCAACCAGGAGAAGATAAATCTGATGATGGAGATGAGACAAAGAGTCCTCACTGATCAGGTGACCCAGCTGGGGTTGCAAGTGGCGAACCTTCAGAGACCGCAGAATCTTTTACCGCCACAGCCTGAGGTGAACCCGAGGGGGGTAAATCGGACCTTGGCGCTCATGCATGAGCATGAGAACGTGTCCGCCATCGTCTTGAGGAGCGGAACGCAAATACCCACGAGGATGCCCCCCAAAGGACCGGAAGCACCGTTGGTCGTGGAACGACCAATTGAGAAATTAAATGACGACGGTGCTTCGTCGCCCAAGCCCACTACTCCGGAGGGAGTTCATAGAGAGGAGAAGAAGACGGATGAGGAAGGGAACCTAAGAGTATTCAAGCCCGTTGTGCCTTTCTCACAATGGCTTGCCAAAGCCAAAATCGATGAGAAGTATGGCAAATTCTTTGCCATGGTGAAAGATCTGTGCTTACAAATCCCCTTTCTCGAGGCCATCGAGACAATCCCCTCATATGCCAAATTTCTGAAAGACTTGGTGACACGTGGATCTAGAAAAGAGAAGGTCGTGTTAACGGCGGAGTGCAGCGCCCTCATTCAGTGCGCAAATCCGCCCAAGCTCAAAGACCCAGGAAGTTTCTCCATCCCTTGCTCTATTGGGGAAGTGCAATCCAGAGGGCGCTCGTCGATCTAGGAGCGAGCGTCAGCTTAATGCCCCTATCGCTGTACAAGAGAATAGGGATGAGAGACTTAGAACCCACCGGCATGCCATTACAACTTGCTGATCGTTCGGTCAAGTACCTGGTGGGAGTAGTGGACGACCTCCCTGTCGATGTGAAAGGAGTACAAGTACCGGTTGATTTTGTGGTGATGGACATGTCGGAAGACAAGCATACTCCTATTATCCTGGACGACCCTTTATGGCAACCGCCGGAGTTTTGATAGACGTGAAGAATGGGAAGCTTTCCCTCAATGTCGGCCAAGAAAGAGTCGAATTTGACTTGGGGTTGTCGATGAAGCACCCAAATCCCCCGGACGATCCTAGTGTCAGTATGCTGGAGAACGAAGAAGATAGAGCTGTTGAAACAAGTGCCTGTGAAGTACTCTCGAGGAATCCCCCCGATAGCTTGGGGGACCTTGGAGAGCAAGTTGGCTCCCCAAAGAATGAAGTTGCTATTGAGGTGGTCGCGCGACATGAGACCCCTCCCGGATTCCCTAAGGCTCCTCCTACGAGGAAAAAAGGGAAAGAACCCATGGACCTCACCGGTGATGAGGTCCGGATCCTGAAAAAGATGGCGGTAGACGCCAATTTGAGGGAGAAGCCCCCGGATCCTGTCGACAAAGGGAGGGTAGTTGAGTGAATCTTCTTACAGCCGCCGACTACACCAAAAGCCACAAGCTCTGGAGTTGAAGAGATGCCGGATTTTGGGCATCACCCGTATTGCCCACCATGAACATCATCAACGGGCGTCGAGCTAAACGACGTTAAACAAAAGCGCTTCATGGGAGGCAACCCATGCTCTAAACTTTTGTTTCAATTTTTAGGATTATTTTTTAACTTTATTTTATCTATTTTTATAAATAAATCCAGCCGCAAGAACTTCCGTTGTGGAACTTAGGCGATTTGTGGGGTTTTGCAGAAAACAAGGCCCCAACCGATCGGTTGATAACTCAACCGATCGGTTGGGATGTATCAGCTAACGGCCGTGTCTGCCACTAAATGAACCGACCGGGTGAGGAAAGAAGAGACCGGTTGGCAGACCGGGTGACCTGGGGAAACTCTCGGGAAAATTTCAGGGATTTGTCAACCGATCGGGTGACAAGAAGCAAGACCGGTTGAGGGACCGGGTGAGAAACCCTAAACTTTCGGGAAAATCTGTGGAGCGACCAACCGATTGGGTGAGTTATCACCCAACCGGTTCGCCTGTAGCGCTTTTTCAGCTTAAAATTTCGACCTAAAGTCAACCGATCGGGTGACTTATCACCCGATCGGTTCGACTTAAAGCCTATAAATACCCCCCGACCCACCCGTTCACAGCCCCTCGCCCGATCGCTTTCTTCGCCGTCGTTTCGCCTTCCAACCTCTCCCAACGGCCAAAAACTCCTCTCCCACGTCCTCCACTCCTCCATTAGCCTCTCTCTCCACCTCCCCCTTCCATCTCTCCATCTCTTTCTCTCTCTTCCTCTCCTATTTCGCAACTTTCTAGCCCTAATCCACAATATCCACACCTCTTTCGAATTTTTGCTGAAAAAGAGTGCCGCGGCTCCACACTTCTCCCATTGCACGGCATTGCGTCAACTACAAGCGAAGAACTCGAATCTCTGCTGGATAACTTCGCTCCACTTCTCAATTTCAATTTTTACCCTAGATATTTAATTTGCTTGATTGTTCGTGTGTGTGCACTTCGATAGTATTTTACACTCATTTGCACCACTCACATGCACACATGGCCCGGGATAAAGATAAGGGGAAGGGTATCTTGCGGAAGGAGGAACCGTCTCGAAAGAGACGTAAACAAACACGTCCTCCTCCCCACGCACGTGAACTGACACTAGCCCCTCCCCCACCTGTTATCCCCCCTGTGGACCCCATGTTGGGCCCGCATGGGTACCTATTTAGGAACCAAGAGCACAAAGACTTTTATCGTAGACTTGATGCTCGGGGGCATCTTTCGACCAAGTTTGCACACACCCAATCACTCGTCGATCTCGGTGTCTTCACCGAGGTCGAGACTCTTTTTGCTAACTTAGGTTGGTTGGCCTTCCTGAATGCCTCTGCGGTATCCTACCCGTCACTCACCCTAGAGTTTCTTTCTACACTTGTTTGTGAGTCAGGGTCGACCGTCATCTTCCGGGTGCGTAACAAAACTATTCGCACCAACCTGAATACCATCAATGATATATTTGGTTTCCCCATCCTTGGGGACGACGCTATCCGACACTACGGATACCCCCCCGGAATTTGACGTCGATAACTTTTGGTTCCGCCTCACCATACTCACTCGCTATCCCCGGGGTAAGGCCAAGGCCTCCTCCATCATCCATCCCATATTTCGTCTGGCCCATAGGATCATATCCTCTGCATTTTTTCCGCAGGATGAGTCAGGCACCGTGACTATCCCCGATCTTTTTATTCTCTGGGCCATGACTTTCCCCTTTGTTTGTGATGATGATGGAGTTAGCTTTAGGGCCCCGACTGTCCCTGTCCATGCCGGCGATTGGCTTGTTTATAAGCTTCTCGAGATTAGCAGGGCCGGGAAGGGCAAGATCTGTTGTGGGGGCATTATCACTATTATTGCTTCTTGCCCCCAGTTTAATATCTTTATCCCCCGTGATCTTCCCGTCGCCGCAGGACCCTCACGTCTAGATCTTGACGTCCTACGACACATTTATATGATTAAGCCCCGCCCCGATGGTCGCTTCGAATTCAATTACAGCCACCCCCCTGCCCCTACACCATTCTCCCCAACCCCGCTCGCATGACTATTGCTATCGTGGCGGATTGGACTTTTCCGCCCGATCCCGAGTTTCTAGCGGGGTTGCGCCTTCCTTTCTTTCCCCCGGACGCACGCAGACCACCTCCCCTGCCGCCCACTTAGGCGAGCAGGATATTCCTGCATCCCGGGGAGATATTGGGGCTGGCCCGAGTCACCCTGTTTCTGCTCCTGGCCCCATCACTTCAGAGCATCTTTTTGCGGCCATCTCTGGCCTTGTGTCCAGTGCAGGCATGACCACTGCTGCCGGCACTACTTCCACATCACTTGCCGGCACCACTTCCGCTTCACGTCAGTCCACTTCCTTTGGTCACCGCCGGGTCTCTGCCCGTCTTGGTCTCGAGAGGGAGGTCGCAGCCCTCCGTGATCTTGCCTTGTCATATGCCCCCTCGGACCCATCACCGTCCTCCTTTCTCACTCACCCACGCTTCCTCACACTTGAGAGGAACGTGGCCGCCATCCTTCGCCTTCTTACTCACCTCCACGGACCACCACCACCCTCACCACCACCTTCACCGCCTCGACGATCTTCTCCTCCACCCTCACACACATCCCCACCCTCATCACCTCCACCATCCCACCCATCCCCACCCCCATCACCTCCACCATCCCACCCATCCCCACCTACCCCACCCCCACCTAGGCGATCATCTCCCCCTCCCATATCTATTCCCATCCCCGTATCCACATCTACTCTCATGACCACTTCTATCGCACCTACACCACCTTCTACCTCCTCCACCGTCACTTCATATGTGCGCCGCAAGAAATTGCCGGTGCGCTCCAAATCTCTCCGACCCCCACCCACTACCGTCACCATCACGTCTTCTCTCCCCATTTCTATCCCTTCTACCACAGCTTTGATCGCCGTACTTCCACCACCACCCACCTCCACCGACACTCTACCCATCGTTCACACCACCACTGCACCTATTCCCCCACCTCTGTCCCCACTTCTCCGCACACCCCCCGCATCCCCTGACCACCCAGCCACACCCTCTTCCGAGGAGGGCGAGGACTCGCCTTCTCCTGATTTTTGATTCCACTTTGTTTTTTGACCCCCCTTGCATATCTCTGCACCTTCACGATCATATCTCATTGCTAGCATTGTCATGTCCAGCTTGGGGGAAGTCTATTTTGCTGTGTTGTCGTGTTTTGTTTTCTTTGTGTGTGTGCTTGTTCTATTTTTTGTCGTGTCGTATCATTTTCTTTCTTTCTTTTTCTATTTGTATGTCGTGTGGTTTGATTTTGATTTTTCTTTATTTTCAGTTTCGTATCTGTGTTTTCCATGTTTTTCATTTCTTTTTGTGTCAGTGCGTATTCCCCCCCATTTTCATTGCCCTCCTGTACTCACTCTTATTGCATTGAGGGCAATGCAAGCTTCAGCTTGGGGGAGTCGCACTTTGTGCGTCATTTGAGTCTTTCTTTTTCGTTTTTGTGTCGTTTTCATCGTGTTTTAAATTTTTCTTTTCTTCTTTTTATCTCTTTCTCCTAGAGATGAACCCTATGATGAATTGCCACAAAATCACACACACCTAGCATAGCATCGATAATCACACTCACTAACCCTAGGATATCGAGTCCTCTTGCATTTCATGCATTGTGGGTCCACTTAGCTTTTTGTGAGTCGTGTGTCGTGCCTAGCTGTTTGGTGTGCTTCTGCTTTGTGATTTTACTTTATATACCTGTCCAGGAATGACCCCTAGATTATCACGCGTCGATATGAATAATGCGGTATTTGCTTCTCTTGTCTGTTTCCGTGTGCATGATTATATATATCGTATGCTTCATTTTGCATGTGTCGGGATTCCACAATTAAGGACTAGGATAACCCATTTAGCCCATGCTCTAATTAGCGAGAATAGTTTCCTTTGCCCAAGTGTTTAGATTCCAATTTCTTTTTTGTTTTACTTGGTGCAAATCCCCTCGTCGTGTACCGTTCTCCCACTTGGGAGAGTACACATGTGTATAGCCAAAAACCCAAAAAGAAAAGAAAAGAAAGAAAAAAAAATTGTATAGCCAAAAATCCAAAAAAAAATACAAATACCCAAAACCCAAAAAAATTCCCGTGTGAATATCTTTTCCTACTTGCCGAGAATAAAGGGAAGGCGAGAATTTGCACCGAGTGTTCTTCTCCACATCATCTCAACCCCCATCGGTTTCGAAAACACTTGGCATATGAACTTTTTAGCTATTATCTAGGCTTTAGTGTGGTGATTTCCTTAACCCTAGTTGTGGAGTCCCCGACGCATGATATGTTTCGATTCTCTCTCTATTCTCATGCATGCTTGAACTACATATATTCGTCGCTTTATTCAATTCGAATCGATATTTGGGTCATTTCCTGGATTTGTGTATATCGAGCTTTATCGCACATCATAGATAGTGACACGGACTGCTAGCGCACGACCACACTCACTCGCGCTTCACCCCGTGGGCCCACGGCACTTGTCTGGACTCGTATTCCTTGGTTTAGTGATGTGATTTGGCGTTTGCTTGCTTGGTGTGTCGTTTTTGATTTTGTTGGCCATGACAGGTGATCTAGGATATAGAGTTTTCTTTTTCTCTCTTTCTCTCTATTTTCTCCCTCCAAGCTCCTACCCTCACTCGCTTCCTCGAGGACGAGGAATGGTTCAGCTTGGGGGATTTTGACGTGCGTTTATATTTCATATGTTCACGCACGATTTCTTTTGTGTTTTTCCGTTATTTTCCGCCGTCTCGTACCCGTTTCTCGTATTTTCTCGTTTTCTTTCACTTTTCTTTATTTTTCCATGTTTGCAGGAGATTGTCCGCATAGGGGACATTTAATGAAGATATCATAAGTCCCGGGAGCAACGGGAGGAGTCACGCGTGACCCAGGGGGTCAAACGACGGAGATAGCATATTTCAGCCCCTCACCCGATCGGTTGATCATCTTCAACCGATCGGGTGATGCACGCGTGCACCACCCGGACGCAGCTTGGAGCTCACAAGAAGTCACCCGGTCGGTTCAGTGACCGGGTCAAAAGCCCAAACTCTCTGGAATTCGAAGCTGATTGCCAACCGATCGGGTGACTTTCACCCGATCGGTTCATCTGTAGCTGAATCTCCAAGGCCAAGACACGAAGATCCAACCGGTCTCCTCACCCGGTCGGCGCCAAGATCCAACCGGTCATATCCACGCTTCAACCGACTGGTTCATCCTGACCGGGTGAAGTCCCGCATCTCGCTGCCGAAGTTTGAAGCAGGTCACCCGATCGGGTGATATCTTTTCCTATATATAGAACCCTAGGTTTTCCAGAAACGGGAGCTGGTTATTTTTTACTGTTTTCTTCATTTTGTGACGGCTGTAATTTCCCAGTTTTTGTAAGTTTTCAGATCTTTGTCAAACTTTAGTATTATCTTAATTGCTTTACTACCATTGCATTTCTATTGTCTGATCATGATTTTTACGGTCGATTTCTGTTTAGATCGCTTTTTTACCAAATATGTGTGAGTAGTTCCCAAATCTGGGATTTTGGCGGAAACCCCTTCGTGGGCTCTTCCCGATGCGTCCATAGGGCTAGGAAATTGATAGGGATTAGGAATCTAACGGTTACGCGGGGTGTTTTATTGTCATCGGCGGGAAAAAGATCGTCTTTGACCGTTGGGCCAAGGGGGAATAAACTTGGCGGTTGACTCCCTAGCCATAGCTCACGCCCTTAGCGTAGACGTCGAATCCTAGCGCGCGGGAGCGGCAGGATGAGACGTTGGGAGTTATCGTTGCAAGCTTAGTGCTCCCGGAGTCGATCTGTGTTAATGGACACGGGAGTGCCCACTGATCAAACCCGGGAATTCCGGCGTATCATCCTGGGCACTGACCGGAATATCGGGCCCATGGGACGCCGGTACCACTTTCAGAGGCAACGTCTCACCATTAGACCCTAATTCCGATCGCTATCCTACCCGTAGGCCGTATCGGCGAGAATCGCACGATGGGGTGGAAACCAAAGTCCCGGGGTTTTCCTTTATATTGTCTATACCTTGCATTCCATTTACCGTGACAAACCATCATTCGATCCGGGCTAGCTCGCCCATGGGGTGATTCTGATCCTCTTTGACACAAGCACATCCACGCCTCCCTGAGTTCGATAAACCCGCACCCTACACTAACCGTGCACTTGCGGTAAAACGACACCGCGCCCAAACCATAAACGGGGCGCCGGTCACATACTCGTCCACGGCCTCCTTGGCAATCCGCCATGGATCCACCACCCCCAGCTCCTGGATCCGGGCCTCGAGGATGGCAACTTGGCGCTGGTGCTCTGCTCGCTCTTTTTCGGTCTCCCGGGAGCTCGCGTCAAGTTTCGCCAGGAGGGCTCGCTCCCTCTCCTCCACTGCCTCCAGGAGGCTTTCGAGCTCCATGGCGTCGGCCTCAACTGCCGGACCACCGACCCCTCTTACCTCGGCGGCCTTCATCAACTCGGCTATCCGATCCTCAGCCTTCGACTTCTCGGCCAATGCCAAAGCCCTCTCAATGACCCACTTCTCCAAGTCAGCTGAGAGCTCGACCATCCAAGTCATCAAAGACCTTACGCGCACCTCCGCCTCTTGGGTCGCATCGTCTTCACCTTCTTTGGCTACAGGCTTCCAGGCACAACCTGCCCCGGCACCCGAGAGCCCCGCGAATTAGCGTCTCATCGAAAGGTCGACTGTGGACAACTGCGCCAAAAGAAAAGAGACAAGTTAGAGGCCCCTGCAAAAACGTAACGTGCCACCAAGTGAGACCTTACCTGTTGGCCGGCCTGTATAACAAAGGCCGTAAGTCGGTCACCCTTCACACCGTCCAACACGAATCGGTCCAGCGGAAGGCAACAGTTCTCAGCCAGCCGAGCCGCCACCCCGCAGGCGGAGAAGACGGACTCTTTCAGCCTTACTGGGAAGCGAGGGCTGAGCAACCCTTCCCCAGATCGCGACAGATCGGCCTCGACCGACCTGAACATGCCCAAGGACCGCTCGTAGACTTTTGGGAGCGATCCAGGAGGTGGAGGCGAGGGGCCGACCCAAGGCCACGTGTCCTTCGTCTGGACCGGCCGAGTGGAATCCTCAGAGGGAGGGACTAACCCGACAGTGGCATGGGCCCAGGCTTTCTTCCGCTCGCCCCCGCCCGGAGCCGACGGAGCCTGCCCCCTCGCCCTCTTCGAACCTGCTCTGGGGAGCTCGGCCTGCAGTTTCCTCCGGACCTCTAAAACATGATCCCCTTCCGCGGGTTGGGATCCGGGACGGTGGCTGGAATGAAGGGTTGGGAGGGGCCCAGGCCGAACCCACCTGCACCAAAGGACAAGATAAAGAAACAATTTCACTTGGGGGGTCCCAGGTGATAACCTCTCCGAACTCGGGATCCCGATAAGACTCACCGATAGGCCATACGGTCATCCGCAGGATTGGATCGGAGAAGAGGACTTTGATCTTCCGGTCAGCAGTGGGGACCGCCAACAGGGTGTCGACTGCCTTGACCTCGGAATCGGTGATACTCCCTAGCTCGTGGGTCAGCAAGCTCGTCACCCCCCATCGGGTCGGAAAATCCACCTCCGTCGGGAAACCCACGAAGACGTACTCTCCCTTCCAATGCTTCAGGGAGCTCGGCAGCCCCAGCACCAAGCTCTTCTTCAGACGGGCGCTGATGTAAAGCCAGGCGCCAGACTGGTGATGGCTCAGGCAAAAAAATTGGGCAAAGAGACAGAGGGACGGCTCTATCCCCATGAGCACACAGAGCACAATGAACCCCACTCGAGACCTGACGGCATTGGGGCAGAATTGGCATAGGGCAAGCCCGTAGGCCCTCAGAAACACAACGACAAAGGGATGTAGAGGGAATCGGAGCCCAAACCGGAAGCTCTGTTCATACACACCGACTTCGCGTGGGCCAGGGAAGCAGATCCTCTCGTTCATCTCAGGGGCCCAGGCGGAACCCGGGGGGAGGAGATAGTTGGAACGCAACGCTCCGATCGAAGTGGCGCAAACGGATGACGACCACCCCATCACCTCGGGGGCACCCCGGAGAGCTCACCTCCGTGGCGATGGATTTTCGGGACGGACCCACGAGGCCGACCAGGAATGGTAGCGACATCCGAATCCGAATGCCCTACACTAGCGGCTGAGGAGGAGGACGACATAATGCAGATGTTGAGGAAGATCCGGGGCAACTGCAGGGGATGAGAAGAAGAGGGCGGCGTTAGAAGAGCGGAACCCTTATCCGTCAGGCAGTGGCCTCCATTTATACCACTCCCCCGAAGTCCTTTACCCCATCGCGAGCCGTCCACCTGTGCACACGTGTCGACATCCCACGAGGCACGGTGCTTTGAGCTGCACGCCCAGTGACATGAGGATTTCAAAAGTGGCAGCGCTATGATGATCCTCATTCAGTGCTCTGGCCTCGACTGACACGCCTGTCAAATCCACATGAATCACATCCCTCGGCCTGAACCGTCAGAATCCAAACGGCCCGAGCGATGGGGGCAATTGATACGACCATTTCCAGATGGTCCACGATCAGGTGACCCAAGCCCACATCATAAGTAGGTGGCCCTGAAAAAGAGCGGTCCCAACGACGAGGCACCCACAAAGACTTGGAGTCGTGTCGGCATCGATCGAGGCAGACACTCCCATCAGCCCACGATTAGCAGGAGCTAAGCGATCCCCTAAACGCGCGCCCCCCTTAATCACCATTAAGGGGCCCCATTACGCCAACCTTCATGACCCATGAAGACGCCATCAAGGAGACGGATCATGGAGGCAGAAGGAGGGGACGTTGAGGGGGAGCGAACGTGGGAGGAATCCTATAAAAGGACTCAAGGGGCAGCGCACGAGGGACCACTTCCTGGATACCGAAAAACGGAGGTATTCTACTTACCGACTTTGTCTTCCACCTTACATTTCCTCTCAATATGTCGGTTCGAGGACTCGTGTATCGGCCTCCCTGCGAGCCGGACCGATCCTGCCGAGCTCCCTTCAATTCCGTTCTGACTTAGGCATCGGAGGGGACTTGGTCGGAATCAAGGTCCGACCCCCCTGGCGAGCTTCCTCGTCTATTCAGGTCGAGCAGATCCAGCGGCTCCGAGGCTACCCCTCCGCGCCCTTCCAACCGAAGCCGAGCGACCTCGGCAACGAGCCCGCTCGCCCCCACCGCCAGGAGGCCGTCGCTTCACCGAAGCTACCCTTCGGCAAGCCGGCACGAGGATCCGCGCGTCCCTCACCGAGCAAACACGCCCCCAACAGATCCCGGGGGTCCCACGTATCCCCTTGACCACGTTGACCTCCCGTTCTCTGGTCAACAATTCAGCGGTGAGAAAACACCCGTAAACAATTATGCTTTACATATTAATCTTAAGATGCATGGTTCTTAATTAGTAGCTTTTTTCCTTAGTAGTTATGCTCCATGAATATAAATGAATTTGCACGCTTTTGAGCGCTCTTTGGACCATACTTGAACTCGATATCATTAAACTTGATGCTATATGAATGTGTTAGCTTTAGAATTAAGCAGCTAATCATCATATTGTCTTAAAAACATCATAGAGTTAACCATTAGATCATTACATAAGAGGGTTGCACATAAATTGAAATCAAGCCGGATTATGCAATTACAAGAGATGATATGTCAGAAACAAAAAATCGGGTGATCGGGTAATTAAGCATGTACTATGATGCAGTATTAGAAATATAGATCATGACAGTTCGAGAGGGGAGCAGTAGTTAATGATATTAATGAATCTATTAATAGAGAGTTGAAATCATACATATCACAAAGTTTAAGAATATGGTTATATGCTCAATTACTAATTTATAGACAAAATATTCTTTTTATTTTTTTTCCAATATGATAATATTGTTCTCAAATAGAATTTAAAGTTAATGAAAATTTTAAAATAATAAGAAAAAATATTACAAAATTATATGTATTGGGAGATAAATTAGAAGACAATCTTTGCTTTTAATGGACGTGGTGGAGGGGGAGTGAAAGGGACGTGGTGGATGAGGGAGAAAAAGTCAAATTTTTAATAAAAAAATTGACTTTGCTATCTTGTTCGGCTGGCTAAAAAACGAGGGAAGTATACGTGCGAGGATCGCCCAATCCAGCTTTGGTTTTGTGACGAGCTGTTACTTTTCATCTGCCTCATTGATCCAGCTTTTGCTCCGGCTATTCAAGATTGAGCTATCTTTTGGTAGCCTTTTGTAACTCGGGTTGCTTCGGATTTTGGCTCCGTCCTTGGTAGGGACGTGGGAAGGACAACGAGAGAAGTACAAATGACGAGGAGAAAGGTAGACTAATAGGTTTCAATTTCATGTGAATTTAAAAACAAAAAGAAGTAAGATGACAAAATCGTTCAAGAAAAACAATTGAAGAAACACAATGTGCTCTTGAAAGGAAGCTAGAGGTAATTTATTCCAGAAATTAAAGAGCATTTGGCAACAACATTCTCCGAGTACGTACACTCCGTGCACGGTGCACAAGCAGTGCCACCTTACGTGCACGCACGTTTATTTTACATCATCCCCATTGTTCAAATATACTTCAGAACAATATATATATATATAGCAGAGCGAAAGACAGAGGTATATAGAAGCATAAATTAGTCTCAATGTGTGAGACAATATTTATTTATGGGCAGAAAGTGACGCGGTAGTTGGATCCAGTGCAAGTGAAGGTGCTCGTGGCATCGTCCTTTGGGTAGCTGTAGGCATCGGGGCAGCGGCTCTTGAAGAACTGCGAGTAGTTGGTTGGCCCGCAGCTCCCTGAGTTGCAGCAGTACTGGTCGGTCTTGAACACGGTGCAAGCGTTGTTGCATCCTCCGGGCGTCTGCAACGGGCCGGGGCACTGCCCGACGATGTCGGCGGTGCACCTGATGTCGTGGCAGTTGCCGGAGGTGGGAGTGAAGTCCATCGGGACGTTGAACCCGTCGATCAGCGAGATGTCGTAAAAGTCTAGGTTCATGTACTGGTTAAGGGCAAATTCGGCAAGGGTGTTGGGAGGGGTGCCGTAGCCCTGGCAGGCGAGGCGACCGCCGCAGTCGCCGGTCTGGCAGTGGCCGTTGCCGTTGCCGTCGAAGGAGCAGCCGGTGCGGGCCCAGACTCGGCCGGCAGTGGTGCCTGGGTTGACGTTGATGGTCCAAGTTTGGCCGGGGTTGAGCTGCTGGCCGCCGCCGGGGACGGCTGCAGCCCAGACGGTGTAAGGGCACCGGTTGACAATGTCAAATGATGCAGCATCCGAAAGGGTGATCAGGAGGAGAGGAAGGAGGCAGAGGAGGGAGGCGAGAGTGGTTGATGAGGCCATTTGGAAACTGCCACAGAGAGAGAGAGAGAGAGAGGCGTTTTTTGCTGTGTTGTTGTAGGCTAAGCGAACTGGGTGCGCTATTTGTAGGACGCGCACCGTCGTGCCCATAGAGAATTCAAGGAAAAAAATGATGGGCACATGAATGCAAAGACTCGGTGTCAAAGATTAATTATTAAGCCCACGAGGTGATTTCAGTTTTCTAAATTGGGGAGGAAATGCATGCATGTAGGTCGTTGCATGGACAGTGGCAATCGGACAGAAGGCCGGCTGCTAAAGTTTTGGATCCTTTATAATTAACTCTGTCTATTGCAAAGACAATTCAGCAAGATGGAGCAGCCGCCTTAATATCGGATATGCTTTGAGATGCAAGAATGGCTTATTAGGGAGATAACGTGGACACAAGATATTTCTGAGCAGTACCCCCCCCCCCACCCCCCCACCCACACACACACACAAGTTTAAGGATTGTCCATTCGGGTGTCCTGACTGAATATTCCTCCAAATTATTTTTTATAAGTTGACAGCGCCTTCTTTTAGTTATCCCTCCCACACGCCATTGTATTTAGTCTATCCAAAGACCGACCAACTTACTCTCTCCACATGTTAATTCCACATGCACCGAACCCGATTTTTCCTGCACGTTCGTGACTCTTTTCATCAAGTCTATTTTCAAGAGACCACGTTTGTGTTTTGGGGTATTTTCTTATCACAG
Source organism: Scilla litardierei (assembly GCA_030789695.1). Taxonomy (NCBI): domain Eukaryota; kingdom Viridiplantae; phylum Streptophyta; class Magnoliopsida; order Asparagales; family Asparagaceae; genus Scilla; species Scilla litardierei. The sequence goes on from CM061139.1 coordinate 58,271,377, forward strand.
GCTGGAAATATGGCAGTCCGAAGGTCGTTGCTGACGTGGAAGACGTGGAGGACCTTCGGAATTGGACGGTCCAACATGCGCTGATGCGATCGCCTTCTAAGCCGAGCTGAGGGTCGCCAAAGGGCGCTTCGGCCAAACAATATCTCCTGCGATCTGCAAGACATAAAGCTCATCAGGGAAGCCGGATCTGAGTTCCGACCAAATCCCCTCCGACGCTTAAGTCAAAGGGTTCTCGGTGGAACTGATTCCGGCTCACTGACAGACCGTTCACTAGTTCTCGAACCGAGCTATGGAGGAAGAAATTTGCTTGGTTGAAGCAGATCTAAGTAGTAGGGGTCCCTGAGTGTCAGATATCCACCCATCGTTGGGGTATTTTATAGACGTGCGTTTTGTCAACGCTCTCGTCCCATTAAGCTCACGCATTCATGGCATCTATGGTCTCCCTGCCGTGCTGTCTCTATTGATGACGGGTTCAAGGGCAATCATTGTGGGCTCGGTTTAAGAAACGGTCTCCTCAATCACAAGGAGCAGGCGGTCCATCGGGTCGTTGCCTCGGGCGGGGAGATCAGGACCCACACATGTGGTCCTTGCGCTAGAGCCCAAGGCCATAATGTGCCGAGTAATTTGGTGATGCCGTCCTGGCAACCCCTGGACCTGTCAGGGGTTGTATTTGGCCCAGTCACGGGTTGTATCAGTTTGGAGATGCAGGTCGGTGCTGACCGAGAGATGATACACAGCAATGGTTCGAAATAATCTCATTTAAGCCTTTTTCTCTAATGCTGCATTTTAGGCCCCCAACGACATTTGTTTTTCTTCTTGCTAGTGCTGCCTTGTCTTGATCCTCTGACACTTCTCCTTCCATGCTACCATGTGCCAGCCATCCCCTAAAGGCCATGTTTGGTCGTATGAATATAAATTGATTATATTGAACTTAATTTGACGAAAATGACCTTTTTGAAACTCAAATCCGTCGAATTTTGTTTGTTTCCATAACCTAGCAGATTTGGCTTTCATTAGTTAGAGCGTTGGGAAATGCATCTATGATTTTATTGGCTAGTTCCAAGAAGCCAAGTTTGGATGCAGATTTTTGCAGCACGAAATATCCAGAGATAAACGTAAAGCAAACAATACATTTATCTGGCGTAAGAATAATGTTACAAATGCATGGATGATCTAACCATCAAATGGCTCCCTTCACCGCCCTAGTGTTCTTTCGAACATATCTACACACCATAAAAGACCACCATGAGGAGTCAAGATGCAAAAAGTTCTATGTTATTCGACCGTTGATTTTTTCACGGACGGATCTGTTGTGCCGAAACAACCTCACACCAAGAGATGGAGGAGGAGATAGCAGCACCAACATAGCGGCATACACAAGATAGTTAAAGACCGAGGACAAAGATAATCAACACAAGAATCAAATGAGAAGCGCTAAGAGGGAAACAACTTTTAGACCATGGACCGGCCAAGGGGGAACACCAATGAGCTTTATTACGATAGGAAAGAACAGATACAAATCTTCTCTTCGTCCAACGAAGACGAAGCACACAAGATCTCTCCAAAAGCTCACAATACAATCCCTCTAAATTGGCTCTCACAAATGGCGGCTCTCTCAAAGGTTACAATGGTGTCCCCACACAAAACACTAACCTAAACTCCTATTTATAATTTTAGGTCACAATAAGTGTCATCATTGGCTAGGAATTCCAAATGATACGAATTCCGATAAGTACGGCATCTAATCCATTCACCGCTCTACGCAATTAATGCGTCGCACCCTAGTGGGCCTCCGTCACATCCTAGTGGGCTGCATTCCAAAGGGCTCCCTTAGACCGAGCATCATATTCTATACCGAACGATCAAAGTGCTGAGCCACGCGTGTGAGCCATCACCATCAAGCCACCATACGACCATTCGACTGAACATGGACTTCAACCGAGTTACGACCGGACGACCCAATGTCGAGCAATTGCCCATCAGACTCGAACTGATGACGATCGACAAACTGCGCTGTAGAAGACCAAATGCTCAGTATCCTTGTATTTGACTTGTGTAGAGTCAGATAGATCGAATCCAAGCACAATCGACTTATCTCTGTTGGATCTGGATCGTAGCCTAGAGGGGGGGGGGGGGGGGGGGGGGGGGGGGGGTGAATAGGCTAATAAAAATTCTCGTGCAGCCCACGAGAAATCACACGCAGTTATAAGCACATGCAGGGTAATAAAATAGAAATCACAGTATACACACATATATACCCTGGTTCGGTCGTCCCCACGACCTACTCCAGCCCCGAAAGCAAATACTAGATAGATGTATAATCCTGTACAGCTACAATGAGTCAAGATCCCAAATCTACTCTCACCTAGCTCGTACGCACACCACGTGCTCTACACTCTCAATCTAGTCAGATGCTCTCCCTCCATAACAACTCCCAAAGTCGTCAGGTCCCCAAAAAGTAAACAGATGGTAAAGTTTTCCCTACAGAGAGCGCTACACCAATACAAAGAAAAATAAATAGAGTTTTAGACATGCTCAGTAATGGTGTGTCGTCTCTGTCGTTCATCGCATGGTCAGATCAATCTGACAAGTAGTAGTCTCCGATGTCCCCTAAATAGTTCGGCTCCCCTCTCGATGAAACTTGCGCCTTCCACCCAAGATTGAAACTTGTTGCGCCTTTACCAAACACTCCTTCAATTCGGCCTTGGCCTTGCAGCTGCTCCTGTCTGTGGCTCCTGGGAATTATCTCTGCAAAAAAAAATAAAACAACAGCAGGACCTCAAAGATAATCTGTCAAAAAGAAATTGTGCGTCTCTGAGAAATCTTCCAAACAAAAGGAACCCCTCTCCTCAATATTTCGGCCCCTCTTCAATTTGTGTTGCCTGAGTGCGTGGAGATCATGGGGCCGGCCTTATTTCTTGGAGAAAAAGCTTTTGGCTTCTTATTTGCTTCCATTCATTAATTAATTCATGTATCTATCCCCAACGAAATCACATGTACCTGCACAATCAAAGAAGAAGAGAACAAGTGTAACCCTAATTTAATTAAAAACAAAACTTACCTTGGGAGATGAAGCCTGGCCGCCTGTCACCGTTTGTATCCGCTTTGATTTTTGTTTGATGCAGGGAGATAGGTGCGGCTGTATGCCCAGGGGTTTAAGATATTTTTAAGAAGTAAAAAGAAATGATGTTCTCTCTCTCAATTTTTCCAAGGAGACTGACATATTAAAAAAAATCTGGTGGCTGCTTCAAAAACCCCTACTTTCACTACAAGAAAACAGAGCAAAAAGGACAGCAAATATCCGTCCTTTTTGTCCAAATTCCGTCCTTTTTTGGTCGAAAATGACGGATATAGGACGGACATTTTCCGTCCATTCAGCGACGTCCTATATTACAGTCCGTCCTATTTCCGTCCTATATTTTAACCCTAAGGACGGATATAAGACAGATAAAAACCGTCGCAAAAAAGACTTAATTCGGACAATTTTCGTCCTAATTCCGTCCTATATCTTAATTAATTATTTCTAAGTAACTAAGCAATTAGTCTTAATTAATTAACTGTTCTGTCCTATATACGTCCTTTATAGCGACAAATTAATTAAGATTTCCGTCCTCAATCCGTCATATATCTTCCTAAAAGTTTTCTATATTCTGTCCTATATCCGTCCTGAAACCGTCTTAATTTCGTCCTAGATGAGTTGTTTGGTTGTTAATTATCCGTCCTGAATCCGCCCTATATCCGTCCTATACTGTAATAAATTAATTAAAAAAATCCGCAGCCGGCAATAGCCGGCTGCGGTGTCGTCGCTGCCGTTGTTCGGCGGTGTTCATCCCCAAACATAAAAAATTCATCAATATTCATACTCAAACATCAAAAATCATACCCAAACATCAACAATTCATCAAAATTCATACCTAAAATCAAAAATTCATCCCCAAACACAAACACAAATAAGATTCAATTCATCAAACACAAAATTTAACACACATTCCAAACAAAAACGAAATCAACAAAATTACAATAAACAAAAATTCCCCAAACACAAATAAAATTACACTCATTCATCAAAATATAAACAAAAAGACAAATCAAAATGAAAATATAAATAAAGAATCTGAAAAAGAATGGTAATCATACCTCTTTTAGTCATATCAAGTTTTCCTAAACAAAAACCAAACAAGAATTGATTGTTAGTATTTATAAAACAAATAAAATAAATTTATAAGGAACAAAGAGCAAAAAACTTACCCATGACAGATTGGATTTTGGAAAGAAAGAGATAAGAACAGTCGAGATAAGAACAATCACAGTATTTATAGAAGATTGGATTCTAGGAAAGAAAAATCGCATAATACTAAAGGACGGATTTAGGACGGATGGTAAGGATAAAGGACGGTTTCATAGGTTTGATATTTTCATATCCCGCCAAAAAATTTCAATATCCGTCCTATATCCGTCCTACATTATTTTAATTTTCGATTTCCCGCCAATAATTTTTTAATTCCCGCTAACAAATTTTAGTCCGACCTTTATGTCTTAAAAATGTACGACGGAAATAGGACGGAATATGGAAGGGTAGGACAGAGTATTTTTTTAGAAAAGAACGAAAGGACAGTTTCATAGGTTTGCTATTTTCATATCCCGCCAAAAAAATTCAATATCCGTCCTATATCCGTCCTACATTATTTGAATTTTCGATTTCCCGCTAACAATTTTTTAATTCCCGCTAACAAATTTTTGTCCGGCCTTTATATCTTAAAATGTACGACGGAAATAGGACGGAATATGGAAGGGTAGGACAGAGTATTTTTTAGAAAAGAACGAAAGGACGGTTTCATAGGTTTGATATTTTCATATCCCGCCAAAAAATTTCAATATCCATCCTATATCCGTCCTGTATTATTTGAATTTTCGATTTCCCACCAACAATTTTTTAATTCCCGCTAACAAATTTTAGTCCGACCTTTATATATATCTCAAAAATGTACGACGGAAATAGGACGAAATATGGACGGGTAGGACAGAGTATTTTTTAGAAAAGAATGACGGAAGTGGTCCGTCCTAAATCCGTCCTATAGGCCGTGGAATAAACTGCCGGTTGGAATAATTAAAGTCGTAACTTTCTCAAAAACCATCGAACCGGCGCATCTCCAAAACCCTTCAATCACACCCTAAAATGACCCACTTCAAATAATTCATAGTTTTCAATCCCAAATCTTATTCTTTTTGCCGGTGTTTTTATTTGGCTTAGGATCTATTGATTTAATAACTGAAATAAATTAACGTAATAACTGAAATAAATTAACTTAAATAAGGGACGGATTTAGGACGGACAACTTAATCTTTTTTTGATTAAGAAATCCGTCCTTTATTCGTCCTCTTTCCGTCCTGTTATGTGTATAATAAAAATTATTTTTTATTTTATATAAATAAGAAATAATAATTAATAAAGGTCCGTCCTATGACCGTCCTTTATGCTAGAATAATTTTTTAAATTTTTTTAAAATAAATAATAATTTAAAAAAATATTAGTCCGTTCTTTCGCCGTCCAATATCCGTCCTTTACTGTATCCCAAAATTGTAAATTTTCATTTTTAAAAAGAAAAAGGAAAATAATGAGCATTCCATCCTATATCCGTCCTTTTTAAAATGCCGTCTTATTTCCGTCCTATTTCCGTCCTAATTTATTAAAAATTAAAGGACGGCTATAGGACGGAAGTTTAATCCGTCCTTTTAGGTCTGTTTTCTAGTAGTGTTTTGATGAAGAGAATAGCCTTTTTAAAAGGAGAAGAAGTTACGGCTCTTTACTCAGGGGGATTCTCAAGGAGAGGGTTATTGAGGAGCTCTCCAAAAAAAATTTTTTGGCACTAAAAATTTTCGGCATCAGGCTCTAAAAAAAACAAAGGCAGACTCTTGCTCTCTTTTTGCACGTCCCCTCGTTCAACCCTAATAGGAATATCAACATCCAACCCCACTACTTAATTACGTGTATGCCATTCATTGCTTGGTCGATTAAAAAATCTCAGCACTTGTTTTTGCTTTGCACTTGGATTGATGGCCCAAAAGGAATCTCAGCACTTAAAATGATGGGCCTAAGTAATTCTTTGCTCTGTTGCTACATTTTGAGTTATTTTACTGAAGTGCCATTCCACTTGATTTCATTTCAATTCCTGCCAACAAAAGAATAGTTTTAAGACAAAGCAATAAAAAAAGACAATGTTAAGTTTGTTAATAGAAATATATAAATTTTTCTATTAGAACAATATGTAAAGTTTGCTCCTTAACAAAGCAATGTTGCATGTAACTCCCTTTGTAATTTGCTTGGCCAAAAGAAATCTAGCCGCCCTTCTCTTGTGCATAAATTACAAGTTTGTCATTCCTGAAATCACATAGCACACACATCAAATAGTTCGCACACGTTTGTCATCATCAAACTAAAGTTCCTATATCGTTGCGTCCAACAATCTCCCCCTTTTGATGATGACAAACCAATGAAAGATTTGTACATTGAATATGGGTGTGTGTGAAGTGTGTTGAAGGGTGTAATGCAATATGATGTATGGATGATATGGAATGAGACATACACGCATTACAAAGCAAGCACAATAAGTATAGCAAATATAAGCATGCTCCCCCTTCTCTCAAGCTCCCCCTTCAACATATACTACCGACTCACCAAATCTTTATTTTTTTCTCCCCCTTTGTTATCATCAAAAGTTGAAGCACGAAGACAAAAATATATACCATGCAAAAAGAGAGTATTATTAACCATTACCAACAATTGCATGAATACAGTCATATAATAATCAAGTCAAAATCCAATGAAATTAAACAGCTAAGACTTCAACACCAACGTGTACGTGCGATGATTAAAATTGAAGCACAAATAGAGAATCATTTAAGAAAGTCAACCAAAACCAATCCATATTTTCCAAATAACATTCTATCACCTAGGATTGATTTTTCCCACCTCATTAAAAATGAGTTCAAAGTACCACACCCCAAAACATAGCCTATAAGGACTCTTAGATGTGGGTGTGGCAGTGCTTGACGAGTAAATACACCAACGCTAAAGTTTACCCATAAAGCTTATGTTGGATACTCGTGGGTAATAACGTTGCCAAGGATTGTATCCATTTTTCATACGGAGCAATTAAATTTTGTTTTCACATTTTTTTTAAAAATACTTATAACAACCATTTCTTTTGCTCAATTTTTATCCATGGCAAGGTATATCATATCCCTTAGATTCTTAGTTAAGTTTTCCTCCTACATTCACTTTCCATACTTCATAAACGATATCTCCAAATGTGCAACAATAATAATACATGTGGAAGTGAAGTAGGCAGTGTAGAAATCAAGTTGTTTTTAGTCATTGACCATGCCATGAATATTTAGAAAGATGAACATGCGCATGTAGCAAAAGTAATAATACACCAATTTCTACATAGATATGAAAATCATTCGTGCATACTTCAATAATGAATCAAAGAGAAAAGATACACATATAAGCTCCAATTTTTTTTTATATTCAGTTTTTTATGCATGAAGTACTAAAGCAAACATGAGATGCAATCACACAAACAAAAAGAATCATGCACACATTGCAATGTAACTACTAGCACACAAACAAGAAAAGGGCACGCACACAAAAAAATGCTATGAAGGTATGCATTAAGTTCAAAGAGAAAAATATACCTTCGCGTCACCGTTTGACTAATGAGCTAAAAAATAATGAGACATTCAATTTATCGCTCCTCGTCAAATTTCCATCCACCTACAAAAGAGATGTCGTGTGTGACCTTGGAATCCAACAAGGTCCACTCACGTTAGTCATCAAAGATTTAGGAACCCATATTTGTTTGAACTTAATGTTTTTGTTCCTATATTTGCAATGATATGAAGTATGACCAACTCATCCACATGTAAAGCACTTAGCATGAAAATTTCCAACCTTTGTTGATTCAATGTGAACTTTTCTATATTTTGATTTTTCAACATTTTTAAGACCATATCCTAGTCCTCGCCTATTATTGCCATAAATTTGATTTCCAAGAATAATGTCCAAATTTTGTTTTCCAATGGAAAATCTCTTTAATGACAATTCTAGGGTGGTGACTTTGGATTTCAAGATATTGTTTTCATCCACAAGCAAAGTGCATTTACTAATGAAAGCTTGCTTGTTTTCCTCTTCTTTCTTTTCAAAATCCCTCATTTTTCTTTAAGTTCAAGATTTAGCATGTTAATCTTTTCAGAAAGCAATTCATTTTCAACTTCAAGCTTTGTCTTATCTAGCTTATACATGCTAATATCCTTTAATAAAGAGGGACATGAAAGACAATTAGTTTTTTCAGACAAGCTAGCTTTCTCTTTTTCTAACATAGTAATGGTAGATTTGCATGCAACAAGCTCTTGTTTAATATTTTTCATTTCTATAGACATGTCATACTCAGTTTGTTGCATATCAAAATTATCATTCCTATAACATTCCACATCTGCTTCTAGCTCATCAATTCTATGTTGCATTCCTTTATAGATTTCTAAGAATTCAGCTTTAGTGGGAGATTCTACCTCATTATGTTTGGCCATCAATGCCATGCAGGAGTGGGCTTCATGTTCCTCATCCTCCTCATCAGCTTCGCTATCCATGTCCCACGTCAGCACTTTCGTTTTTCCTTTTGCAACTTGAGCTGTGTGTTGTTGTGGTCAATCTTTTATGTGGTGCCCTTTCTTCCTGCATTTAAAACATTCACTTCTATTAATAGCTGTCTGATCATAGGAATTTCTACCAAAATTAGAATTATTAGAACAAATGAACCTTTTTCCCATCTCAGCTCTTCCTTGATCAGTCTGAATGTATCTCCTAAAGTTTCTGACCATTAGGGCTTGCTCTTCATCAAGATCGTCATCGTTAGCTTGAAGAGCTAATGGTGTGGAAGCTTTGGTCTTCTCTTCAGGTTTCTCTCTGGCTTCTATACTCTGCAACTCAAGCTCGTGTGACATTAGGTTGCCTATCAAGTCCTCCACTTTCATTGTTGACAAGTCCTTAGCTATTTGAATAGCGGTGACTTTAGGCCTGAACGAGCTTGGTAGCGCCCTTAAGATCTTTCGTACCTGTTTATGGCTAGAGTATGGCTTACCGAGGGAACTGGATTTGTAGACGATGTCTGTGAACCTCGCAAACATGTCTTTAACTGATTCTGTTGGTAGCATGCGGAAGCTCTTATATTCTATGCTCAGCAATGCAAGTCTGGATCCCTTTACTTACGATGTTCCCTCATGTGTCACCTCCAGAGTATACCAGATTTCCTGTGCAGTTAGACAATGTGAGATACAATTAAACTCAGATTTATCAAGAGAGCATATAAGCGCATTCATAGCTTTACCATTAAGAGTATAAAGTTTTTTATCAGCTAAATCCCACTTGTCTTTAGGCTTAATCATAACAGTGTCTTCAATTTTAATAGTGGGTAGACTATAACCATTTTTAACAATATCCCACACATCATAATCAACAGACACTAAATAGATTTTCATCCTAGCCTTCCAATATGCAAAGTCTACACCGTTAAACTTAGGGGGACATGCTATAGACTGACCTTCAGCAAAAGCACAATCAGATATATTCATGGTCATCTAAAAAATCTAGAATAGATCCTCTAAACTGGCTCTGATACCACTTGTTGGATCTGGATCGTAGCCTAGAGGGGGGGGGGGGGGTGAATAGGCTAATAAAAATTCTCGTGCAGCCCACGAGAAATCGCACGCAGTTATAAGCACATGCAGGGTAATAAAATAGCAATCACAGAATACACACAGATATACCCTGGTTCGGTCGTCCCTACGACCTACTCCAGCCCCCGAAAGCAAATACTAGATAGATGTGTAATCATGTACAGCTACAATGAGTCAAGATCCCAAATCTACTCTCACCTAGCTCGTACGCACACCATGTGCTCTACACTCTCAATCTAGTCAGATGCTCTCCCTCCGTAACGACTCCCAAAGTCGTCAGGTCCCCAAAAAGTAAACAGATGGTAAAGTTTCCCCTACAGAGATCGCTACACCAATACAAAGAAAAATAAATAGAGTTTTAGAAATGCTCAGTAATGGTGTGTCGTCTCTATCGTTCAGCACGTGGTCAGATCAATCTGACAAGTAGTAGTCTCCGATGTCTCCTTAATAGTTCGGCTCCCCTCTCGATGAAACTTGCGCCTTCCACCAAAGATTGAAACTTGCTGCGCCTTTACCAAACACTCCTTCAATTCGGCCTTGGCCTTGCAGCTGCTCCTGTCTGTGGCTCCTGGGAATTATCTCTGCAAAAAAAAATAAAACAACAGCAGGACCTCAAAGATAATCTGTCAAAAAGAAATTGTGCGTCTCTGAGAAATCTTCCAAACAAAAGGAACCCCTCTCCTCAATATTTCGGCCCCTCTTCAATTTGTGTTGCTTGAGTGCGTGGAGATCATGGGGCCGGCCTTATTTCTTGGAGAAACAGCTTTTGGCTTCTTATTTGCTTCCATGCATTAATTAATTCATGTATCTATCCCCAACAAAATCCCATGTACCTGCACAATCAAAGAAGAAGAGAACAAGTGTAACCCTAATTTAATTAAAAACAAAACTTACCTTGGGAGATGAAGCCTGGCCGCCTGTCACCGTTTGTATCCGCTTTGATTTTTGTTTGATGCAGGGAGATAGGTGCGGCTGTATGCCCAGGGGTTTAAGATATTTTTAAGGAGTAAAAAGAAATGATGTTCTCTCTCTCAATTTTTCCAAGGAGCCTGACATATTAAAAAAAATCTGGCGGCTGCTTCAAAAACCCCTACTTTTGATGAAGAGAATAGCCTTTTAAAAAGGAGAAGAAGTTACGGCTCATTACTCAGGGGGATTCTCAAGGAGAGGGTTATTGAGGAGCTCTCCAAAAATTTTTTTTTTGGCACTAAAATTTTTCGGCATCAGGCTCTAAAAAAAACAAAGGCCGACTCTTGCTCTCTTTTTGCACGTCCCCTCGTTCAACCCTAATAGGAATATCAACATCCAACCCCACTACTTAATTACGTGTATGCCATTCATTGCTTGGTCGATTAAAAAATCTCAGCACTTGTTTTTGCTTTGCACTTGGATTGATGGCCCAAAAGGAATCTCAGCACTTAAAATGATGGGCCTAAGTAATTCTTTGCTCTGTTGCTACATTTTGAGTTATTTTACTGAAGTGCCATTCCACTTGATTTCATTTTAATTCCTGCCAACAAAAGAAGAGTTTTAAGACAAAGCAATAAAAAAAGACAATGTTAAGTTTGTTAATAGAAATATATAAATTTTTCTATTAGAACAATATGTAAAGTTTGCTCCTTAACAAAGCAATGTTGCATGTAACTCCCTTTGTAATTTGCTTGGCCAAAAGAAATCTAGCCGCCCTTCTCTTGTGCATAAATTACAAGTTTGTCATTCCTGAAATCACATAGCACACACATCAAATAGTTCGCACATGTTTGTCATCATCAAACTAAAGTTCCTAGATTGTTGCGTCCAACAATCTCTGCATAAGATAACTCCTGTGTATGACCAATGCTTCTACTGCGCCAAATCGAGCCAACTTTCACCAATCTCCACCTTGGCGAGATTAGAGCCTTCGTCCAATGAACAACCCTCACTGACCTTGGTAGAGCATAAACTGGTGTTCCTCCCACCATTTTATTCCAAAGAGCCAAATGTCCCGAAGGACCAACTGCTCCATCGAGCTACGTCTGTCCCCTCTTGGGACCGATTGAATCTTCCTAGTCACGATGCCCCTCCTGGGACTGACGTCAACTTTATCGAGGAACCACATTGAGCAAGTCCAAACAATGCTTGAACTTGACTCCCAATATAACCTTCGTCAGCGTGTCCACTGGGTTTTCATTTGTTTTGATCTTCAGCAATTTGATGTCGTCGTCTTCTCCCACACAATCCCTGTTAAAGTGGAATCTCATATCGATAATTTTGGTGCGAGCATGGAAAACCCGATTTTTAGCCAAGTGCACTGCACTCTGGCTATCACAAGGGACATCGTACCACTCTTGGTAAACTCCCAGATTATCCATCAAGCCCATCAGGCATATCGCCTCTTTCACTGCTTCAGTCAAATCAATATACTCTGCCTCCATAGTAGACATGGCTACAGTAGACCAAAGGATACTCCACCAATATATTGGAGCGCCAGACATGGTGAAGACGTAGCCTGTCATAGATTTCCTCCCATCCAAATCTACTGCATAGTCAGAATCGACATATCCAACAGTGTGCGGACCATGAACACTTCAGCTATATGTCAGTCTGACGTCGACTGTGCTATTGATGAACCGCAAGATCCACTGCACTGCTCGCCAATGCTCATACCCCATATTGTGCATGTATCTATTCACCATGTTGACCGCATGCGATATATCGGGTCTGGTGCATACCATTGCGTATATTAATGCCCATACCGCATTGGCATATGGTACGCTCGCCATGAGCATTTTCTCCTCTTCGTTCTTTGGACACAGCTTAGCACTTAGCTTGAAGTGAGGTACAAGTAGAGTAGCTACGGACTTCATCTTCTCACAGACAAATCTCTGTATGACAGACTTCAAATAGCGACTCTGTGAAAGATGAATAATATCTCTACTTCGATCTTTTGTGATCTTCATCCCAAGAATCCTCTGTGCCTTGCCCAGAT